>JAWQEG010000367.1:5000-340000 GCA_033782935.1 Petrolisthes cinctipes
GACAAAGAGACACACAGAGAGACAAAGAGACACACAGAGAGACAAAGAGACACACAGAGAGACACAGAGACACAGACAGACACAGACAGACAGACACAGACAGAGACAGACACAGACAGACAGACAGAGACAGAAAGACAGACACAGACAGACAGACAGACAGACACAGACACAGACAGACATACACAGACAGACATAGACACAGACAAACAGACACAGACAGACACACAGACAGACAGACACACATATATACACAGACAGACAGACAGACACAGACAGACAGACACAGACAGACAAACAGACAGACACAGACAGACAGACAGACACATACAGACAGACAGACATAGACAGACAGACAGACATACACAGTAAGACACAGACAGACTGACAGACAGACACAGACATACAAACATACACATACAGACAGACAGACAGATAGACACAGACACTGACACAGACAGACAGACAGACAGACAGACACAGACAGACACAGACAGACAGACAGACAGACAGACAGACAGACACAGACAGACAGACACAGAAAGACAGACACAGAAAGACAGACAGACAGACAGACACAGACAGACACAGACAGACAGACAGACACAGACTGACAGCTAGACACAGACAGACAGCTAGACTTAGACAGACATACAGACAGACAGACACAGACAGACAGACACAGACAGACAGACACAGACATACAGACACAGACATACAGACACAGACATACAGACAGACAGACAGACAGACAGACAGACAGACAGACAGACAGACAGACAGACAGACAGACAGACAGACACAGACAGACAAACAGACAGACAGACAGACACAGACAGATATACAGACACAAACAGACATACAGACACAAACAGACATACAGACACAGACAGACAGACACAGACAGACAGACACAGACAGACAGACACAGACAGACACAGAGAGAGAGAGAGAGAGAGAGACACACACACACAGAGACAGGGAGACACAGAGAGACAGAGAGAGACACACACAGACAGAGAGACACAGACAAAGAGACACAGACAGAGAAACACACAGAGAGACACACACAGAGACACAGAGACACAGACTGAGAGACACAGACAGAGAGACACAGACAGAGAGACACACACAGAGACACAGAGACACAGACTGAGAGACACAGACAGAGAGACACAGACAGAGAGACACAGACAGAGAGACAAAGAGACACACAGAGAGACACAGAGACACAGACAGACACAGAGACACAGACAGACAGACAGACACAGACAGACACAGACAGACATAGACATAGACACAGACAGACAGACAGACACAGACAGAAAGACAAAGACACAGACAGACAGACACAGACAGACAGACACAGACAGACAGACAGACAACAGACAGACAGACACAGACAGACAGACACAGACAGACAGACACACACACACATACAGACAGACACATACAGACAGACACAGACACAGACAGACACAGACACAGACAACAGACACAGACAAACAAACACAGACACAGGCAGACACACAGACAGACAGACACACATACAGACACATGCAGACAGACAGACACAGACATACAGACACAGACAGACAAACAGACAGACACAGACAGACAGACACATACAGACAGACAGACACTGACAGACAGACAGACATACACAGTAAGACAGACAGACTGACAGACAGACAGACAGACAGACACATACAGACAGACACATACAGACAGACAGACACAGACAGACAGACAGACACACAAAGACACAGACAGACAGACACACAAAGACACAGACATACAGACAGATACAGAAAGACAGACAGACAGACAGACAGACAGACACAGACAGACAGACACAGACAGACAGACACAGACAGATACACAGACACAAACAGACATACAGACACAGACAGACAGACACAGACAGACACAGACAGACAGAAACGGACAGACAGAAACAGACACAGAGAGACATACACAGACCGACACAGACAGACAGAAACGGACAGACAGAAACAGACACAGAGAGACATACACAGACCGACACAGACAGACAGACACAGACAGACAGACACAGATAGACAAACTCAGACATACACAGTCAGACACAGACAGACAGACACAGACAGACAGACACAGACAGACAGACAGACACAGAGACACAGAAAGACAGACAGACACAGAGACACAGACAGACAGACAGACAGACAGACAGACAGACAGACAGACAGACAGACAGACAGACAGACAGACAGACAGACAGACAGACAGACAGACAGACACAGACAGACACAGACAGACACAGACACAGACACAGACAGACACAGACAGACAGACACAGACAGACAGACACAGACAGACAGACACAGACAGACAGACACAGACAGACAGACACAGACAGACAGACACAGACAGACAGACACAGACAGACACAGACAGACAGACACAGACAGACAGACACAGACAGACAGACACACAGACAGACACAGAGACAGACACAGACAGAGAGAGAGAGAGAGAGAGAGAGAGAGAGAGTTACAAGGAGTTACAAGGAAAAGAAGTACCCTAGGGGACCTTACGATCCATACAAAGAGGGTACCTGTGGGTTTAGTTGCGCAAGTAGGCGACCGTCCTCGAATGTGTCATGTGAAACCATCAAGGAACACTCGCACAACGGCTTAAACACCTAGACGGTGGTTTAAGGCTTTGTCTAATCTGGACTTGAACTGATCCACAGAGTTGCTGTTGACTACATCAGCAGGAAGCGCGTTCCAAGTACCGCAGATGCTGTATGTAAAGAACTTACCACACAGATCACGGTTGTATCGCTTCAGTTCAAGTTTGTAGCCATGATTCCTGGTTGTGCCCTCACTGAGTTGGAAAATGTCCCTGTAGTCTACATTGTCAAAGCCTCGTAGTATTTTAAACACTTCGATAAGCTGACCACGCAGTCTCCGGGTTTCCAAAGAGAACAGATCGAGTTCTACCAACCGCTCTTTATAGCTCTTGTGTCTAAGAGAGGGTATAAGTTTGGTTGCCCTGGCTTGCACTCGTTCCAATCTAGCGATATCCTTTCGGTAAGAAGGACTCCAAAACTGGACTGCATACTCCAGGTGCGGTCGGACAAGGGAATTGTACAGACAAAGTACTATCTCCTTGTTCCGGTATCCAAACTGTCGCTTTATGTACCCTAACATCCTTTGGGCTTTCTTCTCAGCCTCAATACACTGCTTTGAGAACTTGAGGTCGCTAGTGATAGTTACACCCAAGTCTTTCTCAGTATCAGTGCTTACGAGAGCATTGCCCTTAAGGTTATACTCTGTTCGGGGGTTTCTGTGGCCTATATGCATAACTTTGCATTTGTTCACGTTAAATGGCATTTGCCACGTGTCAGACCACTCCCCGATCTTCCTAAGATCTTCTTGTAAGCGGGTAGTATTTCCTTCTTTCGCGACATTCATACCAAGCTTAGTATCATCGGCGAATTTGGAAATCTTGGCAACCATGTCACCATCCACGTCATTAACATAGATGATAAACAGTAGTGGTCCCAGAACAGAACCTTGGGGAACACCGCTAGTAACGGGCACCCACTCTGAAGCCTGTCCATTCACTACCACCCGCTGCCGTCTGTCACTTAGCCAGTTCTCTATCCAATCTGCCACATTTCCGTCTATGCCCAGTGCACGCACTTTCCGAAGGAGGCGGCGGTGGGGTACCTTATCAAAGGCTTTCTGAAAGTCTAAGTAGACAACATCGACCGCTTTATCCCGATCATGCTCACTGAAAACAAAATGGAAGAATTCCACCAGATTTGTGAGGCATGACCGGTGCTGCCGGAACCCATGCTGGGAACCCCTCAGTAGCAAATTTGATTCTAAGTGTGCTGTTATTTTGTCCACCATGATGCTCTCCATGAGTTTACAGACTATCGAGGTTAAACTGATGGGTCTGTAGTTTGACGGTTGGCTAGCATCTCCCTTCTTGAAGATAGGAGTCACCTCTGCCTCACGCCAGTCTCTAGGAACGCATCCAGTCTGGATTACCATGTTGAAGACCATGCACAGGTGCCGTGATACTTCACCATGCACTTCTTTCAACACTCTAGGTAAGAACCCATCCGGACCGGGGGACTTGTTTGCTTTTAATTCGATTATTTTTCTCTCGATATCTTCTTGGGTGAAGACCATTGACTCCAACTTCTCACTGAAGGAGTCCAAAGGTTCGGGAATGGGACCACTCTCCTCAGAGAACACTGAAGAGAAATACTCATTTAAGAGGTTAGCATTTTCTGCATCAGAGTGCATCAATGCTCCATTCTCATTCACCAAGGGACCGATCCTGCGTCGGATTGGTTTACGGCCATTCACATAACTGAAAAACTCCTTGGGGTTCTCTTTGCAGAGTCTAGCCACACAGACCTCCTCAGCACGCTTAGCCGCCCTTATTTTGGACTTCACGTTTCGATTCAGTCTTCTATGACCGTCAAAGTCCCCAGATGTCTTCGCTCGACGATACGCAGTTCTCCTCTCCCTCAGTAGGTTACGGATTTCCCGATTAAACCACTTGGGTTGAATGAACTTCTGACCTGTTCCCTTCAGAGGAATAAAGCGCGACTGAAGTTCCATGAAGGAAGACAAGAATGACCTCCACAGATCATCAGCACTCTCTCCCTCTTCTAGTTCCATTTCAGCAACGCTTTCACGAAGACCTGCAAAGTTCGCTCTCCCCATGTCTAATTTTCTATGCACCGGGGTCACGGACTCCCTATTAGGGACCTTAACTGAAAATCTTATAAGCTTGTGGTCGCTTCCACCTATTTCTTCGTTTACAGAGAGGTCTTGAATGATGTCATCCTCTGAGGTGAGGACCAAGTCGAGTATGTTAGCACCTCTTGTTGGCTCCCTTACCCATTGAGTGAGGAATTCATCATTTACAAACTCCAAGAGTGGTGTGTTCTCGGCAGAGGGCTCTCTGGTTTCCCAGTCAACATGTGTGTTGAAGTCCCCCATAAGGATGCACACCCTGCCGTCCACTATTTCACCCAGCAACTGGTATAGGTCCCTGTCCATCTCATTGAGTTGTCCAGGGGGTCTATAAAGCAGCAGGGTTCTGTATTTTGCAGTGCCTATTTCTAGGTCAACTCCAAGGAGCTCGTGGTTCGATGTGATGTTGCAGGTCATCGATTTGATGGAGTTCTTTACATACAACAGCACACCACCACCCCCTCTGTCCTCTCTATCTTTGTGGAAGAGTTGGTAGCCTGGAATCACGAATTCCCCTTCAAGATCTCTGTCTGAGGTTCTCAACCATGACTCCGTTATGGCCACCATCTCGGGTTCCTCTGTCGCAACGAGGGCCCGCAGTTCCAAAAACTTGTTTCGGATGGACCTGGCGTTGAACAATAGAACCTTCAGGGAACCCCCAACTGCAGGGCTCCCTATACTCCTCCGTTTCCCGGTTTGGACATTGTCTTGGTAGTGCTGGGGATATCCTTCTTCAGGATCTCAGCGAATGTCTTCTCTGGGGTCACTCTAGCATAGCGACGAGGGCTCTCCTCCACGCTCGGTCGAGTGCTCCTGAGACATCGTCGGACGGCGTCTTCCATTAATTTGGAAAGCACTTCTTTCCCCTTTAGTGAGAGATGTGTACCATCCCTCTGGTAGAGGTCGTCTCTACCAAAGAGTGAGGTGTAGGGGTCCACAAAGAACACCCCCTCGGCAGTACACAAATCAGCCAGGCGCTGATTTACTGCAATGTTCTTTGACAGAGCAGTCCCTAAAGGGCCTCTCCTTGGGAGCATGCCAACAACTACCCTTCTGCGGGTTTTTAACCCACAGTCATCTACTGCACCGAGCACATCCGAGAGGACTCCTTCGGTCATGCCTACTCTACCATTTCTCAGGTAGATGTCATTACCACTCACCATGAGTGCAATGACAGCAGATCTGGACGTTTGGATCCTCTCAGCTTCCTTTCGGAGGTCAGCATTGCCATAACCTGGCAAACAATTCACCTTCACAGAAGTGTGAAGGCGATCTGCCATTAGGGGTTGCAGCCCTCGTGCCTGGGAATCACCTACAATGTGTATATCCACAGGCCTCTCCTTGGTAGGAGCACGAGATGCCTTGTGAGGAACCCGAGAGTGTTTTGAATTCCTGCCGGGCTCGTCACTTCCTCCAGGTTGCTTCTTCTTCGTCTTCTTTACCTTCTTCATTTTCTTTTCCTTCTTATTTGATTCCTCACTTTCCTCTAATCCCTCCTCAACTGTCTTGGGTTTTTCTCCCTTCTCCATATTCTCCTCCTCTTTTCCATCACACTTTTCTGCAGTCTCTTTTCCTTCTGCAGTCTCTTTTCCTTCTTCATTGTTGTTGTTCTTCTTGTTGTTGTTCTTCTTCTTTTTGTTCTTCTTCTTCTTGGTCTTTACCGCCGTGGTGGAGCTCTCAGGTGAAGAAGCTCCTTGGGCTGCCTTGTCTCTCACATGGCAGTCACACCTCTGTGAGTCCATCCGGAGAAGTTCCTCCTTTAGGGAGTTGTTCTCCTTCGTGAGCAGTGAGATGTGCTTCATCAACCTCTCCTCGAGTTTGCAAAAGTCGCAAACACTCGAGGAGTCTAGGTCGCTCGCACTCCTCCCGCTGAAGTCCTCACACCAGCGGTACACCTTGCATGTAGTACATGTAAATTTTCTTGCTGATGGACCAGTCATCTCGCTCTAATTCAATTCAATTTAGGACCAATAATACAAAAGAAAGGGTAATGTGATTTGGTCTCGCATAAGTCTCATCCGCCTACTTCTAGAAGGTTTTCGGTCGTTCGGCCAACAGAAACCTTATGAGCCAAGCACACCAACCCTAAGGTCTCCCCTGGGCCGGACGGCCCCAATCGTGCCGCAGCTCCCAACTGAGCAGCACAAGAGTCCTAAGTAAATTGGACTCTGATTTTTCGACAGGGGTGCTTGAAGTGTAACCGTCGTCCTACTAATCCCTACTAATCCTCCATCCGCGGCCAAACTTAAAGCAAATAGTAAAACTAAATGTCCACGACTTAATCCGAGATCTTTTACTGGCCTGGCAGCCAGCGAGGCACGAAAGCTCTCTCACCAAAGAGCAGTCGAGCCTTTAGGCACCTAAGAACGGTCACAGGGAGCTGGTCAGGCTTATTAATCTAAGAGAATACCTACGGGGGTCCTGAGGCATCTCCATTACTCGTACCCCACACGCCTGAGATCCCTTCAATCTCAGCCCTTTCGAAACCTGTGAGCGTTAAAAGGCGTTGTTTTAGGAGGTTCCAAAGCCTCCCTTCTCACACGGCATAAGGTAGCTGGTGAGGTCCTTAACAATAAAAACTTATATCGAAAGTGATGATTTTTTTTTTTTTTTTTTTTTTTTGTTAGGACAGTTGGAGAGCAGTTGTGAAACTTAATATTAACATGAAGATTTGACAACTCTTAGTCAGGATCCTAATAACGCTACCTTTCTGGCACGGGTAACCCAACTGGACTAAATGTCCCCCAGCATAGCTAGCAAAATTCAAACAGATCACACAAGCTCTCTCACCAACGGCAAGGTGGTTGTCTCGAGAGAGAGAGAGATTTTTAACAAATTTTATATACAATATATTGCCAGACCTCATGCCCGTCGCCAGGTCGCCTCCAATGTAATTCAGCAATACTCTCTCTTCCCAGTTCATCTGTTCTCCCACACGTTATAGGTCTATATTTATCTACTCTATCAGTCCACTTTTTCACGTTTTCCCTCATCTGCTTCAAACCGTTTGATTCACATATATTCACTTGTATATTCTGTCACGCTCCATAAACTGCATATTTGACTAAACTATCTCAGTGAATTGAGCTTCACTTATTTTAGTAAGATTTGATTATCGTATTGACAGGGGCATTACTGCTTCATAAAAGTTGGGGGGACAATAGTGTTGGAACCATGATTTGTCGAAGGGGGGGGGGGGGGAGGGGGTGGCGAGCGAAGCGGACCCAACCAGCTGCATGGGAGGTTAGAAATATGACCAATCATAGAAGCAATTTGAAGCCCCGTGTCAGGTGAGGCGGCCAGGCACGTCGGGTGAGATCGCCAGGTATGGTGAGGAGGCAGACAGGCTGAGGTAGGCAGGTAAAGTGAGGCAGGCAGGTATAGAGCGAGGAGGAAGGCAGAAAGGTGAAGGAGGCAGACAGGTAGGGTGAAGGAGGCAGGCAGGCAGGCAGGTAAGGTGTGGCAGGCAGGCAGGTAGATATGTTGAGGAAGGTAGGCAGGTAGGGAGAGGCAGGCAGACAGGGTGAAGGAGGCAGCCAGGCAGGTAGGGTGAAGGAGGCAGCCAGGCAGGTAGGGTGAAGGAGGCAGGCAGGCAGGTAGGGTGAAGGAGGCAGCCAGGCAGGTAGGGTGAAGGAGGCAGCCAGGCAGGTAGGGTGAAGGAGGCAGGCAGGCAGGCAGGCAGGTAGGGTGAAGTAGGCAGGCTGGTAAGGTGAGGCAGGTAGACTGGTAGGGTGAGGCAGGCAGATAGGGAAAGGCAGGCAGGTAGGGAAAGGCAGGCAGGCAGGTAGGGAGAGGCAGGCAGGCAGGTAAGGTGAGGAGGCAGGCATGCAGATGGGGTGATATTGCAAAAATTTAATGTAATACGTTTCATTATAGGGGGGGAGGGGGACAAAGTATACTCTGGTCCCCCAACTCAAATGTTGGGGGGATACATCCCCCCCGGGAGTTACGCCACAGCGTATTGGGTATTACCGCCACGACCATGTAGTACAGCGATCAGTGTTACCTGATAAACTGTCAGCCTGTAGTTGGATGAAACTCCACACAACCATTATGAATATAATCATCCTTTCTTTCTCCACATTGAAAAATATAAAATGCTTACACATACACACACAGGGAGGGTGGCAGGAAGGCGATAACTACAATATTCTAAATGCAACAGTAAAGATTGTCAAAAGCGTAATATCAAGAACGTAATGGTATGAAGTCTCCTGGCATGGGCTTACCGGCCTATCCGGGTGCAGTTGACGGGTGGAAAGTGTGCATGTGGCTGGGTTCGCCTCTCGACATAACCTCGCCAGAACTATCCCCACAACCCAATTGCCAAAGAACCCACCCCAGGAGGCCCAGACTAACCACCCCCACCCACCACCACCTTCATAGTTTGCCCATACGGAGCTGCCATATGTCGCCGGGATAATGTTTCGTCAGGTGATTCGATTCAAGGAGTGCGAACCGCAAGCTTCAGGACCCTCTCAGTGAGGCGACACCGCTTTTGTGAGTGGGTGTACAAGAGAGGAAGGGAGCAGGGTGGATAGTGGAGACAAAGCACGTAGGGCCGGGGTGGAAAATTAAGGGGCAACTAGGAAAAGTTGGCGGGCAGGAATTGAAAAATATTAAGGGGCACCAGGGAACAAAGGGAGGGCGGCAGGGGTAGCACGTGGGGATACGGGAAGGACGTAGTGAAGGGAAGAGATGGTAAGGGATAATAGGGGGAACGTAGGAAGAAAGGGGCCAAAAGAAAGGACGTGCAGTTTTAGTGTGGAAAGGATGGAAAATGCGGGACACATTACGTTACTGGTAAATGTTGGAGGGGGTAGAACTCTGGAGAGACGATATTAATACCAAACAATAAAGGAGGGTAGAGTGTAAGTGTGTGAGGGGTACCCTAGGAGACTGCGGAGAAGCACGTGGTGGTGGTGTGTCGGGCCTCGTCAGGAGTGGAGTGTCGCCTTGGGTAGCTCGTCGACCGTGGAAGGGCGTAGGTAGCTTGGGCTGCTGTTAAACAGACTACTAAACGAGTTGTATAGTTCCGGAGTCACCAATTGTAAACACATGAGAGTGTGTTACTACCGGAGGTGAACAGACTTGAATACAAAGTACAGTTTATTAAGTAAGTATAGCCTACATACACAGCAAATGATATAGAGAATATGTTGAACCCAAGCACCTTGTTGTAGGTCAACCCGCCTGCCTTGTGATGTGTTGTATCTTGTGGTGTTGGAGTGCATAGTGAGACACGGGGCGTCTGGAGTCTTGTTGGCTTGGTGTGGCGTTGGTTTCGGCAGGTGCGGGGAGATTGACCCTTCCAGATGCGCGGCTATAGAAGAGGTGACGAGCGTCGGCAAGGTAGGTGGCAAACTTGGCTGGTAGACGCCCGCGCACAGGCAGACAAATGAAGTTGAAGATGGGAAACGGAAGGTGCTTGATTCACTACAATACCACATTACGTGCAAACGAGAGCTGAAAACACCAAAGTTATATTCGTATTATAAACCACCAATTAATTTGTTTTTCACCTTTTATTTACACACAGTTCCCTTCACTAGCCTTTCCTGTTAGCTGACAAAAAAAGGGGCTTATAATAAATACGACTTCTCGATTGGTATTGTAACGATGATGTCATGCTGCCTACAACCATATTATTATGTTCAGTTCATTTTTCTAAGTGCAGGTTTCTTTTTTCTATTAGAACCTTTTCTCCTTCCACCCTGCAGGTTGGTGAGCCTTCTCTGTGCAAAAAAAAATAAGTGTTTTAAACTAATTGGATTGGATAATGTTGAAGAGTTATTCATTGATTTCTGGGCATTGGGTGACTACAACCTGCAAAATGCATTCAAGCAGAGCCGAGTTGATGTGTGTCCTACGAAGAAGCGACGAACAGAAGACCTTCAGAAAATGCGTAATAATCATAAGCATTTTATTGTTACTGTGGATTCGATACCTGTAACTGTCTGTAAAAACGCTTTTCTTAGCATCTTTGGATTAAGCCGGAGTCATTTGATACTGCCTCTGTGGTAAAGGAATCCGCTAATGGAGTACCATTGCCTGTCTTAAGAGGGAAATCTGGATGTCGCCATAAAGTTGGAGCAGTTAAGGAGCATGTAAAGTCCATCTCAACTGTTACCATCCACTATTCACGCAGGACATCACCCAACTTCCAACTAGAAATAAAATCAAAACAAAACTCTATGACCTCTACAAAGTGTGGCTTCAACAACAGTACGGTACCCAGACAAGGAACCTGTTACCTGTCACTATTACGTAGATGTCATAAAGAAACTCTTCAGTAATATGAGTTTCATCTGGCCAAAGAGTGACACATGTAAGAGATGTGATACATATAACATTATGCTGAAAGACCAAACACTGAATCAAGACAAGAGGTATGCTGTACTAAAGGAAAAAGAGCTCCACCACAAATTTGTAGCGAAGGGTTACGATATGCCGAAGAAGATACTAGAGAAGGCTGGTGACGATGTGCTGGTTGTCTATATGGACTTTCAGCAGGCACTCCCTACCCCTCAGCTGAGAACCAGTATCGCATTCTACAATAGGAAGCTGTGAACGTATAACTTTTGTATCCACGACTACCGTAGTGGCATTGGTGATATGTTTATGTGGGACGAGACAACAGCAAAGAGAGGAGCATCAGACATCGCAAGCTGCATAAACACCTTCATTAAGACTTTTGTCCCACCCACTACTAAGAAGTTGGTCATATTTTCTGATAACTGTTCTGGCCAAAACAAAAACCTTACCCTCGTTGTCTTTTACCTGTATTTGATTCATTGTGGTCGTTTCAGCGAGGTGGTACACATATATTTTCTGGCCACACTTACATGCAAGCTGACCGTGATTTTACCCTCATTGAAAAGGCTAAGAGAAGCTGCCAGTACCTGTACACTCCCGAGGACTACATCAACCTTGTTTAGACCTGCAAGAGGAAAAAACAAGTTTGCTGTACACAAGATGTCTCGAGAGGAATTCCTTGACTGGGACGTCCGGAAGGCACACGTAACAAAAAGGACAAGCCCTCAAGTTGTTTTCCTTGGTTCCTACTTCTTTCTGGTTACTGACAACTTTTGTCAGGGGTACGGGTGTGGAGACACCTACGAGAATTACGAACTTCACATTGATGCCAAGGTAAACATCATGAAGGGGCACTCCATGGCCATCACTGCAGCTAGATTTGATTTCAGCACTGTTCCTTTACCACGAAAGCACCTTGTCCCTCTGCCCCTCAACCCTGCCAAGCTCAAGGATCTCAAGGAGCTGCTCTCAGGCGCTAGTACGACCCAATGTCATAGAAAACCACTGGTCTAACATCATCGGCCAAGTGGACTTTTATATACTGTATATATATATCTTTCGACACTGGACATAGGCATCATAAAGCCCGTTACCGTGGCCCAGGTCAACTGCTACTCACACACACACACATCACGACTTCCGAACAGAGGGAGGGAAGTGAGGGTAATTCCCAAATACTGCAGCTGTTATGGTACCATCGAGGGTGTTTTACGACGTTCGGTGGCCTTATAGTTAGTGCCTCAAACTCAAATCGGAAGAGTAAATATTCTCAGGCCCTCACCTAAGAGGATCGATCTCCCGACCTCCAGGTTACGAGTCCAGATGACCCTGTCGTTATGTTCAGTGAAGTGTTTGACTATTAAAGTGTACAGTGTACACTCGCAATCCATAATCTCTAGTCCGCCGGAGTCGAAGCCCGAGATCTGAAGCAGGCATATCTGGACGACAACCCACAAAAAAAACTCTGTTGGGTCGAGGTGTGTGTGGAATCGTGTTGGTTTGGGTGGCCTGTCGTCTGGAAACGCCTGCTTCACATCAGGCATATCTGAACGACAGCCTACAAAAAAACTCAATCGGATCGAAATTTTTGTGTAATCGTGATGGTTTGGGTGGCTTGTCGTCGAGCTTCAAATCCCGGGCTTTAACTCAGGTTGGCTAGAGATTGTGGATCGCGAGTGTACAGTCACTAATAAAAATAGCTCCGCCCACATTTCTCTCCTCTTCTCCCACTAACATCCCTCCTCCCTCCACCTGCAACTGTTACCAGATCCGACCAGGCCCAAACCAAGTCGCTGATGGATGGGGTGTAGACCCTTGATCTGTCCGGAGCTGTACAATGTTACCAGAATCGATATCACACGTATTTAGGGTTTTTTTGCTATGGGGGGAGGTCTCAATTTTTATGAGTGACTGTACATTTGACTCTATTCAAGCCATGGTTCTCAGGCATCTTGAAACTGATAAAATAAACTGTAAAAGACTGTTTAAACATGCGTTTTTATGCTAATGATAATGCGTCAACTTTACAGTATAATTTTCAATACTATCGTTTTCTATTATTAGCATTATTTTGTAGTGACCCAAGCACTAGGTTTTCCCATTCTCTATGTTACAACTGCGCATCCCCGCCTACACCAGTCGACTAGCAAGTGAGCCTGCACCCCACGCTCTGCCACTAGCTCTGGGACAGCCACCCTACCCTACAGTCACCCTCGAGCAGCACACGGCTACCTTCTACAAGAAACACGACTACCTTCTACAAGCAACACTAGCAGTCAGGCAAGTAGAAGTCATCACCTTGTGCTTGGGTCAACTCTGTATATTCTACCTGTGTCGTACTCTGTGAATAAATCCGTGCCGAGTATTGGAGTCTACTATACACCTTGGGTAGTAACAGCCTTCCCCACGTTATAATTTCATGTAACAGTAATTCCTAACTTTTCTTCTTCATGAGGCTAACACACAATCTTTAGATTTGTTTTTTTAAATAGTTCTATGCAGATAAATGATCACTGTGTCATGATGATAATTTAAATCTCTCATTGTACTGGGATAATCTAGGATGGACCACGAGTTGTAACAGCGGTTTATTAAGGCACAGTTTCAACCTGTAATATAATTGTAATAATAATAAAAATGCAACAACTTATCAATCAGCATAGTACTATATCATATTTACCACCTACATGAAATGCATATTTCTAATCACTATCAAATCAATAATATTTTATAACAGCATATAACAAATACATAACCACTGGAGCCATCAAACTGGAAATAACTAACCAAACCCTGCTTCGCCACATTGCGAGACATATACACTATACAGTAACAACTATTTACATGTACACTTACTTCAATGGCCTCACCATCGAGAGCCTTGAACCCCAGTAATGGATCACTTTATCCTCGCCACATCACTACATGGGCACCGGCACTGCACCCTGCACCGGCTGAAAGCCGCGCACAGTATTTAATACTAAGGTGATACACAGTCAAGCAGATCCGGGTATGAAATGGACAGACAATACATAATGTCCATCACTATTATCCTCTCACAAATAAGTATTCATAGTTACACAATCCTATATGACTATACAGTGTAAGTACATACCATCATAACACAGCTCCAGCACACAAGTAACGGCACAACCGCCCTCGACAACCAGCTACATCCAAGTGGTAGACAAATCTGATCAAAACACCCACGTCATCCAGCTAGACTCCGAGCAATGGGAAACAAATGATATTCAAGATGCGCAATACGAAAATTAATAGTAAGACTTACTATATCTGTTCCTATGAATAAACACCTTACAAAAATAATTTACATCCTGATTATACATACACATTTTACACATAATTATCATCCTGATGATACACTCCGCCCCTCTCAAGTGATTACAAAGACTGAGTAATCTGCAATGTCATATCCACAACGATTACATTTGCTCTTCTATTGGTAATAACACCACCAATCTATGTATTGATCTACTCATGGTCTTATCCACCTCACCACCATATCCCTTTCCTTGCTTAATTATCTTGTACCTCAAATCAACGTCTCGAACATTGCCATCCCGACCTGGTGCAGCTCTAATCACCTGTGCCAACTTCCATGCCCCACTTACTAAGTTACTATCTTGTACTAGAACTACATCTCCCACTCTAACATTCCTCTTTGCTGTGTGCCATTTCTGCCTAATCAAAATTGATGGAAAATAGTCCCGCTGACACTTCTTCCAAAATTACTCAACAATTTTCTGGATAAATGCCAATCTCCTTTTATGGTCTCTGTTCACCTCGTACATACCACTGGGACAATAGCAACTAGAACGGCCCAGCAACAAATCGTTGGGACAGAGGTAGCTACCTAACTCCAAGCTAAATCCAGGTTTTGCTCCAATCGGTTTTTCATTCATCAAATTGGCAATACCAAATAAATCTACTATTGTATGGTAAAATGGTGGAGCAGGTTTTAATCTTTCTGTCCTCACTTGACCCATCTGCTGATTTTCTACTTTCTTTGTCAACTTCCGACATGTCACACATCTGTTCTTGATTGTCTTTATTATCTTTCTGGCCCCAGGAACCCAAAACTTTCTTTGCAACTTTGCCAAAGTAGTTTCTACCCCTGTATGATCCACACCGTGTACATATGATATATACAATCGAGTTACAGAGTGGTCAGCTGGTATTAACATGTAATTTTCTTGATTCTAATTCTCTTTTAACCATTTTGATATTCTTTGTCCTACCATAATTATCCCATTTTCCAGTGTGGGACCCAATCTTTTAAACCTCACTTTCCAATCATTCATGATGTTCTGCATCTCCTTCACCCACAACAGTTCTGCTTCTGCAATACCTTGGATAGTTGTTTCTTTCAGAATACCCTTAAAAAATTTATGCTTAAACACAGCCATTATTCTGCATGTAACTCTTAATAATTTGTGATAATTACTAAGTCGATCAACAGCAATTACTTCCAAATTAGTGATATCCTGGTTCACTTGAGCTACTGTCATGGTAATGCCAATCCTATCTGTTAGTTCACTTTCACATTTTTGGCTGATGGGCCATTTTGAAATTGGCAAGGTCAGAAATTTAGGTCCGTTTTGCCAGGCAGAGTCTTTACCAATTTTCTCTGGTGTACATGGTTTGGAGGTTAGGTCTGCAATATTCTGAGCTGTGTCAACCCACCACAATTCTCTTGGATTTGTTTTCACTTGTATCTCTGCTATGCGTACAGCAACGAAAGCATTAAATCCATGAGGCTCCTTTTGAATTTGTGATCTAACAATCAAGGAATCAACAATGTGATACACGGATTCAAACTCCCATTGAAACTCCTTCACTAAAGACTCTCTCAACCTAGCTGCCATGAGAGCTCCACACAGCTCCAAGCGAGGAATGGTTAACTGTTTTACCGGTGCAATCTTACTCTTGGCTATAATCAAATTTGCATCAAACTTATCTTTACCAGTCTGCCACCTTACATATGCACACGCTCCGTATGCCTGTTTGCTACCGTCAGAAAATATTATTAGACTGGGATTACCAAATGCATTAGATGGTTTTAAGGGTCTTCTGAAAGTCAATTCTTCTAATTCGTACAATTCTTTAAAGAATGTCTTCCATTCATGTACCACAGAAGCATCAAGCGGTTCATCCCATTTTATTCCCCCATCATTTGAACCACTGACGGCACCTTTGGTAATCATGGACCTCATCAGAATTTTACCTTGCAGTATGACTGGTACAGCCAACCCCAGTGGATCATAGAGGGAAGCAATCTGACTCAAAATCATTCTACGTGTTAAAATCTCTGGAAATTTTATATCAATCTCATCTCGCTCTTCACTCATTTTCTTCACCAAATTTACCACTTCTGACTCAGTGTCATTTTCAACTGTACTATGGACACCATGTACTGTTGCCTTGTCACTACTACTGTTCCTTATATTAGAATTCATATACTCCAAAATTTTCCTCTCCTTTTGCAAAAACTTCAACAACTCTGGAAATAAGTTACTAGTTACTGATACTTCATCTGCTTTAATGACCCATTCTCTCTTTTGAAGTGAAGGCAGAACTTTCTCAATGTGGCTGATAACATTGGCAGTGTTAAGTTCATCAGACAGATTCACCTTTTTTAAATCCAACCAACATTGCTCGACCTGGTCGACCATTTTAATGAATCCTTTAACATCACCATCAGAAATCTTCTTCAAAGACGTGAGATCACTTACTACTAAATCTACTATTTTTCTTGAATTTCCAAACTTATCATCCAAACGCTGGAACATTTCATCGTAATCACCCTCAGAGCCTTTCACTGCCTGAAGGGCTTCACCACCAAGACACATTTTAAGAGCATATGGATCAGAACCATACATACGTGTGACCAAATTCTTGTAATCTTCATTAAAGGTAGGGTAGTCTCTTAGATTACCTTCAAATTTGGGTGGCTCAAATTTCCTTAATTTAACCTGTGCCTTGTTTGTTGCTTTCTGATAATTTTCAATTTTACCTATTTCTGCACGTAAAGCATTCTTAACTCTTTCACTGTCCAAAATGTACTGCTGGGCTTCCTGTTCTAGTTTATCATCTAGATGGTTGACACATATAAAGTTTATCAGTACCTCATTTTTACTTTCTAAGGATTCGAATGCTTCTAACACTTCTTCATAGTTGGCCTTTAACACAGATAAATTATCACCTCTATCTACTCCTTCCTTATACAATGTTACCTTCCTGGTGAACTTTCCTTTGATGGTGGCCCTCTGTCTCTTCAAGGTGTCCAGTTCCTCTTGCACTCCCATATTGGTTGAAGTTGAAATGTACTGGGATAATCAAGGATGGACCACGAGTTGTAACAGCGGTTTATTAAGGCACAGTTTCAACCTGTAATATAATTGTAATAATAATAAAAATGCAACAACTTATCAATCAGCATAGTACTATATCATATTTACCACCTACATGAAATGCATATTTCTAATCACTATCAAATCAATAATATTTTATAACAGCATATAACAAATACATAACCACTGGAGCCATCAAACTGGAGATAACTAACCAAACCCTGCTTCGCCACATTGCGAGACATATACACTATACAGTAACAACTATTTACATGTACACTTACTTCAATGGCCTCACCATCGAGAGCCTTGAACCCCAGTAATGGATCACTTTATCCTCGCCACATCACTACATGGGCACCGGCACTGCACCCTGCACCGGCTGAAAGCCGCGCACAGTATTTAATACTAAGGTGATACACAGTCAAGCAGATCCGGGTATGAAATGGACAGACAATACATAATGTCCATCACTATTATCCTCTCACAAATAAGTATTCATAGTTACACAATCCTATATGACTATACAGTGTAAGTACATACCATCATAACACAGCTCCAGCACACAAGTAACGGCACAACCTCCCTCGACAACCAGCTACATCCAAGTGGTAGACAAAGCTGATCAAAACACCACGTCATCCAGCTGACTCCGAGCAATGGGAAACAAATGATATTCAAGATGCGCAATACGAAAATTAATAGTAAGACTTACTATATCTGTTCCTATGAATAAACACCTTACAAAAATAATTAACATCCTGATTATACATAAACACATTTTACACATAATTATCATCCTGATGATACACTCATGTATGCACGGAGTGTTTATGTACACTCTCCCAAAAAAGTATCGGCATTAAAACGAATGAACGAAAACGAAAATAAACGTAGCATCATGGTACATACATTGCTTTGAAACCTTATAGATAGTGGTATTCCTGCCGATCAGCTGCCAATTATGCATATTCGTATTGCTTCATGAGTCAGAGAAACTATAGTGGATGCAAATCGAAACATATTCGCATTTCTTCACCTATTAGAGAAATTTCAAATATTATCGTAAGATTTGCCTCTTTCTATTGCTGAAAACTCAGCTAATCCACACCGCAGTTGCCGAATGGTATATAACGTTATCTTTCTTTTTATTTATTTTATTTTATTTTTACTTATTTTTTTTTGTATACCTCTACCTCGGGACAGAAGGCCGTCAGTCGTGGCCTGAGACTGAGGCCCCGAGATTATCGAGTGAAACTTTGAGGTGTTGGTTGCTTCACATGCTTGTTTATACACGTCACTTTCTGGAGAGGGCAATTTCTGTTTGTGTTACTTTACAAAACCTTATTTAGAAGTATGAGAAGAAAAAGCATAAGCCTACTTAATCCTACCATATGCCATAACTGCATTGTATTTAAAACAAAATACTACAATTACAGCGAATCTACTTAAAGATTTCTTTTTGGTTAAAATCCGATTTGGTAACTTTATTCTCTGGGTTATAATTCCCATTATATTCAATAATTCCGTAAATTCCCCCTCCCCAAAACCATCAATCATTAAAATCACATAACATATATCTGTAAAAATGAAGTCAACTCTTACTCAACGACTTGCCTAATGCATGAATTATGTATGCTAGAGGATTTCACGTTAGTACAGAAATGAGAGTCAACTCATTGCCAGCAGGAATACCAACCCCACAGAACAGTCATACATGTAGCTTCGATCTTTTCTCAGTAGGATCTAGCCAGCAATGCCGAGACTTTTTTGGGAGAGTGTACTTTCTCTCTCTCTCTCTCTCTCTCTCTCTCTCTCTCTCTCTCTCTCTCTCTCTCTCTCTCTCTCTCTCTTACAAAAATTGTACGGTATCATTATCTCATTTTAGCTTCCTATTCTGATATGAAAAAGAGACAGACTGATGAGATGACGATGAAAAGTAATGAATTATGTCATAGCTTAATTAAAAACTTTCCTGTTTCTTACCTTATTAAACCTCCTAGGAGGGGTGCTGCCTGTAATGTTATGACCAATACTATACTAATTTTGGCGCCCCTATAGTTCCCAGCCACTACCTTTAACTTTTAAACTCTCCCTCCTTCCCTTCTCTTTCTTTTATGTTTGTTGTCCCTCTTCTGTATCACATTCTTCCTCGCCCTACAAGGTCTTCCAGGCCTTAGAAGACCTCCCTTTTCTGTTCATTTTATTCATTCATTGGCCCCCCCTTCCCGCCGGCGGTGAGACACTTCGTTTTCTCTTTGGACCGAAATAAGAGACCGTCCATATTGCAACACTTACGCCAGTGCCTGAGGCGTCTTATGGACTTCAGTCAAAGGTCACCGATATTATTATAATTTCTATATTATCTCAAAACAATGTTTGTTTTTTTAAGATGCCTTCGGATGGCGGCGTTGGAATTATGCTATCCATATAATTACTGTATGCTATCTAAGGATACAAGTCGTGACTCATGTCCAACATCTAAACTCTCCTGCAAATCGTGAACTAGTTAGAACTAAAACAGCATCACAAGTATCCAAAGATATTTGAAGCCCAAACTGATGAGGAGGTAAAATATTATTACTATCAAGAAAAATGGCGAATCTTGTAGCCAGAAATGCTCAAATACTTTTTATTAGATAGGAATAATAGAAATACTGGTAGGTCTTTTTTTTTTTTTTTTTTTATTCATTGCGCCGTGGCTTCAATCAACAGGCAGACATCAATACATACGGGTAGGCACGACCCATGAGAATCCAATGACTACAACCACACATACACATACACACACACACTCCTTGACCTCTGCTGGGTCAAGACGTGTTTCCGGGCGCTCTGTAGCTGCCCTCAGGTCAGCCTGTTGACCTTCACACCACTACATTCATTCTACATTTGAAGATCGTGTTTATAATTCATTAACTACATTGGGACAAAGAGACACAAAGACGTGAGGGAAGTGCAGTTAACAATTTTTTGTAGTGACAGTGTATTAGTGAAAATGTGTTACTACTCTGCTCGTGCACTTTTGAACCTGCAGTCAGCTGCAATCACTCCCCCACCAGACAGTCTGACCAGAATGAAATCCCTAAGAATATTATGCTACCGTGGGAATAGGGGTGGCCGCAAAATCAATAAGTTCATTCCAGTCATTACAAGGGAACGGAAAGCAAGAAAACCTAAACCAGTGAAAGAGTACAAACATTTTGAAGTTCTTCACATCTGGTATAACCTCCCATCAGTGCTCCTCTATATTGTAACCTCCCTTAACAACAAACTAGATGAAGTGATCACTACAGTGCAGTCAGTTTCTCCAGATATTGTTGCCATTACTGAAGCGTGGCAAGTTACTCCTGAGTTATGTGTGATACAGAGATACGACACTTTCCACCATCTTAGGCAGAACAGGAGAGGAGGAGGCCTCGTTCTGTTTGCCAAAGATAAGCTTAGCCTACTGGTCCACTGCTGGTTGACCACATCATAGCAACAGCAGACCATCTGAGGACCAGCCTACCATCAAGCAAGTTGATTGTTTGTGGGGATTTTAATGAACTGGATGTTAGTGAAATTCTCAACCATCTCAGTCTACGCCAGGTTATTGACTTTCCCACTCATGGATCTAACACCCTTGACCTGATAATGACCGACATTTTAGACCACTACCTGCCACCTCAGCCACTCCCCCCCCATGGGACGCAGTACACATCTGTCTGTCCTGTGGTCCCCCACCCCCACCTCTTCACACCACACAGCTAGCTCAGTTAAGACATACAGACCCACCACAGACTCAGCAGTGAAACTGTTTGATCAATGGCTGGTCAGATACCCTTGGGTAGAAGTTCTCACCCCAGTGGACGTAGAAACAAAGTGGGAAAATTACCTACAAACAGTGGCGGATGCATACCACCACTTCTTCCCACTCAAAACCATTAGAAAGCATCCTGCAGACCTACCGTGGATCACCCCAAGGATTAAACGTCTTATTCATCAAAGAGAAAATGCCTTCTACACCGAATAACACCGCTACAGGGTACTACGTACTCAGGTCATCAGGGAAATTAAAGAAACAAAGAACTACTATCCTGAAAAAGTTCACCATCTCCTTCAGACGGATAGCAGCAAGTGATACAGGACCATTAAGGATATCTTTGGGGAAGGTGTCAGAACCCTTCCCTTGTCTCACGGGATTATCCGAAGATGAAGCAGCAGTACAGGTCAACAACCACTTCTCCACCATATCTCAGTCCCTTCCTGAACTCGACTACTCGCTCCTACCCTCCTCTCTTCCCTCTCCCTCTCCCCCTCCCACGGTCGAGAGTTTTCAGGTAGCCAAAAAGTTGCTAAAATTCAAATCTAAAAGAGCCATCACACCCATGAACTTACCCCTCAAAATCTATAAAGAATTTGTTCCAGAACTAGCTGTCTCCCTTGCCTCAATAATTAATGCATCCCTGCAACAAAGTAAATGCCCTATAGATTGGACAACCTCCTTTGTTTCAGCAATCCCTAAAGTGCCAAATCCCCCCTCCTTAACGATCTCAGACCTATTGCCATCACACCCATCCCAAGCCTTATCTGTGAAGACTTCATCTTTAATTGGGCATATTCATCCATTTTTAATCAAGTCGACAATCAACAATTTGGCAACATGAAATCTTCCTCCACCACCCACTGTCTTGTTAGCCTCCTTGACTTCATCCACCACAACCTCAACCTCCGCAAAACATCTCTTGCTTTCAGGAAAGCGTTCGACCTTGTGGATCACACCACTGTGGTGAGGAAGGCGTTCCATCTTGGTTTACCAAGTAGCCTTGTATCGTGGCTTGCTGATTTCCTTCATGGAAGCCAACAAGCCACCAGATACATGGGACAAACCTCCACTTTCCAACATCTCAAATGTGGAGTTCCCCAGGGAACCAAGATGGGACCTCTCTGCCTCTTAATCCTTATCAATGATGTCCTGACTGATACCCCTTACCGTTGGAAGTAAGTTGATGACTGTACAGTAGGCACCACATCAACAACTCCACCCCAGACTACAGTCTCTTCCAACGGACACTTGATAACGTGCAGACTTGGGCCAACAACAACTACCTTACCATCAACACCAACAAGACGGTAATTATGCACGTCAACACCTCCACCACGCCAGTCCCACCACCTGCACTCACTATCGGCCCCAACTCACTTGAGGTGGTTCTATCTACCAAGTTGTTGGGTATCACCATATACTCCAAGCTGGACTGGAAGCTACATGTCACCAACATCATCAAGGCACCAATATACAAACTCTACATGCTTAAAACAATGAAGGCATTGGGGGCCTGGTAACAGCAGCTTAGGGATGTATATACCACCTTCATACTTCCTAAGCTCTGTTATGCATCACCAGCCTGGTCCTCCTCACTCAACACCACCCAAAAGCAACAAATAGAAAAAGTCCAGAAAAGAGCATGTAGAGTTATTATGGGAGACAACTACATCTCGTATGACCATGCCCTTACTACTCTCAACCTCACCTCAGTGTCTCAACGCCACCTCCAGGACCTACACAAATTTGGAGATAATCTCATCAAACACCCGCGCCACAGATCCCTTCTCCCACCATCTCTGCCTGCACCACGCCGTGCTTCCCGTCACCACAATAAAATCCAGCCCATCAGATCCCGTACTGACCATTACAAGAACAGTGCTATCCCCACTATTGTTCAACACCTCAATAGATAAATCAATAGTTAAGACTACCTCCATGGAAGTCTGAGTTGTGGTGGGCAACCAAGAGGTCCAGGAAGGGTAGTTTGCCATCCGTTGATTTTTCATAGGTGAAGTTCAGACCAGGCAAGGAGATAAACCGTTGTTGTAGTAGTAGTAGCTCGTCTAGGTCCTTCACTTGAACAAAATTGTCATCAACATACCGACAGTACATCGATGGGCGATTATATTTGAGAAGGTCCTCTTCAACAATACCCATAAAGAAGTTAGCGAAGAGGACCCCCAGAGGGCTACCCATCGCTATACCGTCAATCTGCTGGTACATATTGCACCAAGGAAGCTCCATTTATTTGCCCCCGTGGCAGAGTTCAAGTAGAGTCTTGAGGCAGGTCTTGGGGATGTTCAGTCGTGGGAGGTCTGGGTGCTCGTAAACCCGGTGAAGGACCTAGACGAGGTACTACTACTACAACAACGGTTTATCTCCTCGTCTGGTCTGAACTTCACGTACGACAAATCAACGGATGGCAAACTACCCTTCCTGGACTTCTTGGTTGCCCACCACAACTCAGACTTCCAAACCACAGTGTACACAAAGTCCACCAACAACGGACGGTGTCTAAATGGTGACAGTGAATGCCCCAAGTGATACCTCAAATCCACCATCTCATCCTACGTCAGGAGGGCTCTCTCCCACTGCACCAGCTGGAGAGACACACACCAGGAACTAGAACGTCTCACCCAAGTCCTGGTAAACAATGGATATTCTAACACAGACGTCTCCAACACCATCAAACTCCAGCTAGAAAAATGGTACGAAGTAAATCCCCCAACCAAACCGAACAGTGATATCAAACTTTGCTACCGCAATTACATGTTCACCGATTACAAGACTGACGAGATCATACTAAGAGACATAATAAAGAAGAATATCCACCCCACCGACCCAGACAGCGAGATCAAAATAGCAATTTACTACAAGTCTCCCAAAACCTCGATTTTCACCATACACAACCGACCTACTACCTCCAAGAGCCCGATGAACAGTGACCACATGATTTACCAATACACCTGTAACAGTGTGGACTGTGAGCCTCACCACTATGTTGGTAAAACACAAACATCACTGTCTCGTCGTCTCACCATGCATCTCCAGTCAGGGTCTATAAAAGACCACTACCGTACCCACGACCACCAAGCTCTGACACGAGACAAACTAGTAAATAATACCACCATACTAGACAAAGAAACAGACAGCAGAAGACTCTTCTACCTAGAAGCGATCTACATAGAGACCCTACAACCCTCTATAAACAACCAGACACAAGACCTCCAAATACTGCCCTCCAGAAAACGATACATCACCAGCACCGTCAGGATACTCACCACACCTCCAACACCTACTGACCCACCACAAGCATATAACATCTTACCCACCACCACTACAACCAACCAACAACTCAGACGTAGCGCCAGAATCAGAAGCTACCCCCCATCCACTAATCACTAGGCCTCTGATATGGTGTCCCCGCCCACCCCACATACGGAAAATAGATAAATACCCCTCACCCACTCAGAATCACCACTTCCTCCTGAAGATGTCCAATGTACTGGCCGAAATGTCGACCTCCCCCAACAATTCAACATTTGCCTCACTTATCCACCATCTAAGTGAAGACTTAAGAAAAACTGTAAGATATATTGAAAATATAAATAATAGACTCATTAATGCAGAACAAGCCATTTCCTTCAACCTCGTTTGTTTGAAAGAGAATATACTCCCTGGCTACACCAACATTATATATATATATATATATATATATATATATATATATATATATATACATACACACACACACACACACACATACATACATATATATATATATATATATATATATATATATATATATATATATATATATATATTAAATCTCTGTGTATATCCTCGTTTATTTACGTATATGTATTTATTGTCTCCATATGTCTTTGTATCTATTTGTTTTCATTCCCATTTTTACCATTATTGTTTTAATGTAATATGTACAGTTGAGCAAGAAGAAAGTGCAGGACACATCTGGCTGTCTATGGCAACATCTTCACCACCACTCAAAGTTCAACCAGTCTAGTTCCACCTTACATTGGCTTTGGGTTGCTAGTCATTCATTCATAAAGATACGAGTGTTTAATACAAAGAATTACCTAATGTTGCCATATACAGATATATGTGTCTTGCACTTTTTCTCGCTCAACTGTACATTTTCAGCTTACCAGCTGCCACTATTTAATAAACCGAATATTATTATTATTATTTTTATTAAATACACACACACACACACATCATAAAAACATAACAATGAAGTACAAGAATACAGACAAATATTTACATTATGACCTACTTAATTAAATCCAACAAAACGAGGGTGGCGTTCCAGAAGTTCCTCCAAAACCTGGTGGTTCAGCAGGTGTCGACAAACCACATCAAGTGGCATGCCCCGGGGCAGCAAGTGTCGGACAGTGCGGCAGGCCAGGCAATAGTATAGTGTTAGCACGAGGCGTTCGACACAAGCGACACTCAGTGAAGGGAGGTTCACCCTGCTTCCCAGCAACCTGCTACAGTGCCCGGTAGCCAAGACTCAAACGAGCAGAGACTACATTGTGCCTCCGAACCATGAGGCTCCGACGACGGTAGGAATATTTGTGACGACAGACAGACTCGTAATGGGTGATGGAGATGCTGCATCCCTGCATCGCAGTACAGGGAGGAGAGCAGCGGAGCGGACTCTAGAGAGGTAACATGTCAGGGAGAGAGGACGTCCAATACCATGAGGAGGCAGATGGCAGGCTTCCTTTGCGAGTCTGTCAACTGTACAATTCTGACGTAAACCTACATGAGATGGCACCCATAAAAATTTAACAGTCAAGTTACGATGACGCAATAAGGCCAAAAAGGACAAAATCTACTGAACAAGAATAAAGTGTGTGGGCTGAACACTAGAGAGGGAATGAAGGGCAGGTTTGGAGTCACAAAAAATGGCAGCATTCACTCCATGTTGACAAACAACACTAACAGCATCCAGAATGGCATACAGTTCACATAATGTGGAGTTAGAGTGGTTACAGAGATGACGGCCAATCCAGCCCCCTGGAGGTGACTCCATGTCAGGTGAGAAAACAGCACAACCTGTTGTACCATCCACCTGCAATGAACCATCAGTATAGAGGCAGTATGAATCTGTGATGGAGGACGTCACTGTTTCTACGTGTTCCAGAGCCGACTGCCACTGTAAAGAAGGCAGTTCTGACTTAGAAGTAGGCTCTGAGGGGACGTCTGCAACCATTATATCTATATTAAGACTAAGGGGCATAGAGGAAACAGACCTTATAAGAGTACGTCCAGCAGGCAGTATGGGAGGGACAGGGGAGTTTGGTCTAAGAGAAGTCCTGACTAACTGAGAGTAATGGGGAGAAAGATGTAGGAAACTGAGACACATGACAGTGAAGTAAGTAGCATTAGAATAAATACTCTCGACAAATGGGGAAAGACGCAACTCACGCTGCATGTTCACTATCGTGTTCGACATTGGACAGCCAAGAATTATTCTCATTGCTCTATTTTGAAATTTTTCTAAAGTTTCCAGAGTAGCCCAAGGAAGTTGAATCAAAGCAGGGGATAGGTAATCAACAACTGAACGGATAAAAGCAATATAGATGGTCCTAGCTACTGGGATGGAGATACCCGAAGAGTTGTTAGTGATCCATTGAAGTGGTGTAAGTCGGCGCTGGAGACGACCCAACAAGTCCTGGACAATGGGATGGTCTTGAGGTCTGGCAGGGACAACCGGCCAAATATTGACTGGCGTGCCCAGGTAGCAGTACTGGGAACACATGGGAATGACAGTCTCTCTAATGGTGAACACTGGCCTAGCTTGATGAAGGAGGCAGGTGAATATTCTGCTCTTATCTGGGGAGACAATAATGCCACAGTGAGAGGAGGCCACAGAGAAGGAGTCAAGAAAACGCTGGAGATCCCTTGTTGAGGTGGAATGAACACAGATATCATCAGCATAGCACATAATTATAGTTCCAGGAATATCAGGGAGAGAAGTGAACAACCGATGCATCAGAATATTAAATAACAATGGGCTGAGAACACCCCTTGAGGCGCACCTAGATGAAAACTGCGCAAAGGACTGTGCGCACCACTGAAAAACACACGGGAGGTCCTGTTACTCATGTAGCCCCGAATCCACCGTAGTAGATTACCCTTTATCCCAAAGTCATCCAGTTGATCCAAAATTATGTCTCTATTAGTAACATCGAAGTTCAATGAAGGCCACCACACTGCCCCTGGAAAGGCGAGATTACAGGTCAACTAGGCAGTAGTATGTGCTTTGTTGGAGAAGGAAACCAAACAGCCATGGAGAAAGGCGATCCTGCAGTCAGGACATGAGACGATTGAGTAAGATTCTCTCCATAACCTTACAAAAACAGGAAGTAAGGGAAATAGGCCTGAACCTCGCAGTGCCGGCTTAGGGATGGGCATTATTGTGCTGCTGGTCCAGGCTCGTGGTACACAACCGTCACGAAGACAAAGATTGTACAGTCGAAGTAGAGGGTTCCCAGGAACTTGTTGAAGAAGGAGCATCACAGCATAAGTAAAACCATCATCACCAGCGGAAGAAGCTCTACCCCGAGAGAGAGCACGGCGCAACTCCTCCTCAGTTATCTGCTCTGCATCATCATCATCATCATCTTGCAACAGAGAAGACATTAGACGTAGCAGATGGACAGCATCACAGGAAGTGAGTGCATCTTGTATGTGGATGGGTAGACTTGCTGAGATAGATTGTTCTGACCAGGCATTAACAAGTTGTTGGGTATAGGCGGCGGGAGTGTGATGACGAACAGTGTCTGGCGTCTTTTTAACAACCCGACGGGTGAGGTGCCACATAGAAGGCACATTCGTTTGCTGGTTGATGCTTTCCGTGAACCGCTGCCAAGACTCAGTGTGAGCACACTCCTGCAGGGCGACTAAAGCGTCTCTAGACATCTGGTAACGATGGAGCAGGTCAAGGGTTGGGTTGGCATGAAACAATAGGCCATCATGTTCAGCCTCCTCCTTTGCCTCCTGTATACGTGCATCCAGCGTCCAGGAGTGGGCAGTATGGCGATGTTGGAGGTGTGGCCAGGAGATGTATAGCCTATAAAACTCATGAGTAGCAGATACAAGATCAGAGTACAACTTCTCAGGTGAAGATATGTCAAATGTAGGGAATACATGGGCCATAAATGAGATGTTAAGTCTGGCAATATTTAGGGGGCACAGTAATATGCAAACGAGTGGCTGAAGCACTTGACTCAGCAGGTAGAGAATAATAAAACCGAAGAGCAATGTGGTCAGAGAATAAGTCTGGCACGGAGGAACACTGGACTTGAGATGCTATCAGGCTAGATGAGAGGATGTAATCCAGAATACCTCCCAGGCAATGAGTAGCACCGCCAATGTCCCAGCATGTCAGATGATGCTTGTAGATGTATGAAAGGAGACGAACACCATTACGATTAATAGAGCCAGAACCATCACCCAAGTCAGAATGCCAAGCATTAAAATCTCCCATATACACTAAACCACGCACTGTTAGAGATGGAAGAGCCTCAAGAGTGAGTCTCGCTGGGGCAGAATAGACATTACATAATTGAAGTACTCTATCTCCAGGTAGAACCTCATATAACTGAAAGGTCATGTCAGGATCAGAAGAGGTACGGAGAAGGCGATGTGGCAAGGAACTATGTATGTAAGTCAGGAGACCATTCCTTACCAGATGAACATATGGCACATAACCTGAGAGGGGAGGAGCTTGCCCAG
Organism: Petrolisthes cinctipes; assembly: GCA_033782935.1. Lineage (NCBI taxonomy): Eukaryota > Metazoa > Arthropoda > Malacostraca > Decapoda > Porcellanidae > Petrolisthes > Petrolisthes cinctipes. The sequence goes on from JAWQEG010000367.1 coordinate 34,028, forward strand.
CAGGGAGCGGCCGTCCTGGAAATGCTTCCGGGAGAAAAATGATGACGAAAAACATAGGCCTTGAGTTGAGTGAGCTTAGCATAACTGGTGATATCACATACATTCCAGGAGACGACATCCAGCTGGGAATCACTAGCGAACACTGTGTTTGTGTTTGGAGGTAGAAGGCCGGTGAGTCGGGGCAGATGAGTGACCTGGAGAAGATGATGGACCAGGAGAAGGGACTGACTCGAAAAGTTTTTCAAGGCGAGAAGCAACAGTATCCATCCTTTCGGTGAGGGCGGTGACAGTTGAGATGATGGCCTGCTGAGCCTCGACCAAGGTGGAGAGTTTGGAGTCATCGGCAGCCTGAGCAGCAACCAGCCCATCAATCCTGGCTTCAATGGCAGAAAAGAGGTTCTCGAGGGCCGTACGTCGTGCCATGAAGGTAGCAACTGACTTGCGAATGGCCAGGTCCAGAGGCGAGGCAGGGCTGGTGGAGGTGATGGTGGCGGTAGTGGAGGCGGTGCAATAGTAGAGGCACGAGCCTGGACCTGACATCGAGTACATCCATGCCAGACGTTAACCCCTGGCTGAATGCACCGTGGACACTTCTATCGAGACGTATCCTCAGGAGGTGAAGGCTCAGAGGTGGAGGCAGCAGGACGTGATGGTTCACCCCTGACAGAACATGTCTCGGAATCATGGTCGGAGGCACACCATGCACACTTCGGCCAGGCAGAACAGTACTGGGAGATATGCCCAACTCCCCAGCACCTGTAGCACCAAGGCTGGTCATAATGAAGTTTTCGCACCTCGCACGGTGGAAGACAGGGGAGGAAATCAAAGGAAATCTCAATTGGAGGTAGGTCGGGAAGACTCTAGACAACAACAATATGGCTAATGGGGGAACCATCTTGGAGAAAACGATGAGCAGAGTACACACCAGGGTATCCCTCGGCAAGTTTCAGGTCAACATAAATAGGAAAACTGGTGAGGATGTAGCTGGGGAACTTACGAGGCCTCTCGGGTGAGTCTTCAAGAATGAGAGGCAGAGACAAAAATTCACCAGTCTTGACTCTATCAATGATGTCCTGACGCTTCCTAAAGATGTAAACAAACCGAGAGGTGACAGCAGCCATCTTAACTTCAGCCAGTTCATGCTGCAACTAGAAAGCCCTGTTGACATCAGACAACCAACGCAGCTTTGTGTCCGTAGATGGGTTCCCAGAGAAGGAGAGCTTGACATAGGCATCTCTCTGGACAAAAGCAGGAATGTTGGACGAGGGCAAGGAGTTGGTATACAAGGAAGAAACATCAGGGTGAGGCAGAGAAGGTACATCGTGCACAGCTGAAGCACCCTTCGCAGTCTTGGCAGCCGGAGGCAAACAGTCCAAACCATCGGAATCCTGCGAGGAGTCGGACGAGGCGTCAACAGGTCGCTAGGTAGAGGTTGAGGAGGTGGACGGCTGCAACCTGAGTTGCGGAGTGACTGAGGAGAGGGAGGGATGGCTGTGAGAAGGCAGCTCATGCCACTGATCCTTGATTGGAGACTCATCCTCATCCGATATGGCCAAGTCAGCCTCCAAGCAGGAAGTCACATCCGAATCTGCTCTCTCCATCGTGCCAGGCAAGGCCTAGATGGGAAGCGAACAACTGAACACACACGAACACACACATACAAAACCACAACAAAACAAACCACAAACAACAAAACCACAAAAAAACGTGATAGAACAGACAAACAACACCTAGAACACCACAGAAACAACAACACACAAACATGAACGCAGAAACAACACAAACAACAATGCAGGCAGAGCGCCAGGAGAAAGTCTTCACTCAAGTAAGGTTGGGGCGTGACTCACCGATAGGTCTGTATTTTCTAGGAAGGACTGAGGCAGATTTCTTAGGGATAGGCGTGAAGTCACATTAGCAGTACGCCAGGATGCTGGAAAATTACCATGGCGAATTAAGGTTCTAAAAATGATACATAACTTTAAAAAATAAAGGGGAAAAAGCCAGTAGGATCAGTGCCGCCAAAAGAGTTAAGCTCATTGAGAAGTTTATGAACTTCAGTGGACCAAAAAGCAAATTAAGTGAATTTTGGTTCGGGCATACAGGAATGGGCAATGTAAGTAACCTCAGCAATACTCTGTTTGCTAGCAAACACATCAGATAGGATAATAGATTTTTCACCTGAGTCATAAGCTACGTACAGAGCCTTCAGATTTACATAAAGGTTGTAGGGAAGAACCCAACAGCAAATAAGGATTGCCTCAAAGCAGACCACCATTTGTAAGGCTGTGTAAGACCAGTCAGGATTTCTTTTAAATTAGCATTAAATTTTGATACAGCCTGAACAAAACTTCTCTTCGTTTCATTACGAAAATTAACGCAATTGTCCCAAATTACATAATCTAGACCGCCTTAATGGTAATGCAGCATCAGAGCAATATTAGGCAGTGCAAGTTTCGTATACACCACGTGCCATGGGGCGAACTTCTGCTGAAGACTGTACCAAATGTGTATTACCCACTTAAAGGTATTCATAAAGTTCTAGGTTTCTGGATTACCTTTTATTGATTTAACCTTATATCCAATATAATCATTAGTTTAAATATAATAGATAAAACTGACACACTCGTCACTCATACAGGCAAGGATATTATTACTATCAAGAAATTTGGCGAATCTTTTAGCCAGAAACGCTCAAATACTTTGGATTAGATAGGAGTAATAGAAATACCGGTAGGTCTGTATTTTCTAGGAAGGACTGAGGCAGATTTCTTTGTGATTGTCATGAAGTCACATTAGCAGTACGCCAGGATGTTGGAAAATGACGATGGCGAATTAAGGTTCTAAAAATGATACATACATTTCAAACTGATTAAGTTGACCACAACAATATGCATCTTAAATAGTTTATAAAATTTGAATAGTTTATGAGCTGCGTCATACAATAATTAACATTATTATGTGTTCATTCCCTGAGCATGAGTGTTTATTTAAAGAAAGGGACCAAGGAAAATGTGGAATTAATTAAAAACCTTTCCTATTTACTGGTAATTATCAATTCATGATCAGAAATCATCCTGTTTTAATAAAGAAGAAGCTTGAAAGCAATTATACATATAGCAAAATATTACTATTATGCTTATGTATTTATTAATCCTGGATTCTATGCTATCCATGCACTACTTCTTGTTGTTGGCTTTCCTCTCTTTTTTGGCGGATTCTGTTGTTGACATGGTGATAAATTAATGTCCTGCTCTGCCCTGCCTTGCTGTGTAGTCTGCTGTTGTCCTGCCTTGCTTTGTCCTGTTGTAGGTCAGCGCAGGCCACCACACGCCAGGAATTGTCATATATAGCTACCCCTCGGCCTGCCAAAGCAAATAGGTATTATATTGGTAGCAAATCTGGAACAACTGATTTCTCTAAAGTTTAAACTGATCCAAGCTACATGCAGGCCACCATTATGTCAGTTATCTGGTCCTGTTTCCTGGCATAGTTTGGAGGAATCAAGGTGCTCTAATGTACAGTTGGCTTCACTTCCGAGTTTACCACTTTGCGTTGCCAATGTTGAACCACCTAGAAATTTGAATCCCGAACCACGTATGATCATGAGGCGAACCACTCATTACAGAGTAAAATGGAAAGAGGGGTTGAGTTGAAATGCTAAGGCATCAACAGTGATCGAGTATTATTATTTGCTGTATTATGCAAAATTAATACAGAATTTATGTCACAGTATAATTTACATGCCAGCAATTGTTTATTAAATAATACTATATTTATGAGTCATGTAGTAAGTCATTTTTATCTTGCCGGTTACTAGTAAAGAGAGGTGAGAATAATCAATACGAAAACATCCATAACCCTTAAAGATTGTATTCGTGCACCACCCACTTCATGATTATTATTTTGTTGTCGCTATGATTTTAACTTTGTCATGGTAGACAATTGTAGCATCGCAAGGAACAATAACCTGGTGGTAATGAACGTTCCTTAAAAAGTTTGTGTAATGAATTATTACCAGTATATATCTTGTCAATATTGCCTCGTGAGAAGTTCACAAAAGGCTATACAAGCTGAAAACACATTCCTCTTTCGTGTAGCTACATAGTAAGTATCTCCGAATAATGGAAGATAAAAGAGTGATGTTCATGTCTACTTATAATATGCATGTGTTCAATATAATCCAATTATAATTAATGAGTTTGAGCATCTTGAAGTGAATGAAGAGAAAGAAAGTAGGGCATACTGGCCCTGGAGGACACTAACACGAAAAAAAAAAAAAAAAAAAAAAATGAATAGTAACCAGAAGGAAACAGAAGGAAAAAGGGACAATTGAAGAATTTCAAGGGAATAGCTTGAGTCCGCAAGGGGGTCAACCTTATAATGTATCCTAAAATTGTTAATATATTACCATGTTATGCAATGAAACCTTCTACCCTCTATTCACTGTTGCAATATATAACCATGTTATGCAATGAAACTTTCCACCCTCTATTCATTGTTGCAATATATTACAAGTAAGCCAATTTTGTTACTTGACCTAAGTCAAGACATTTTCTGATTAATTACTTTGTGTTACTGGTTACCAACGGATACTGTTTTGTAGTGAAGGGCGACTTAATTAACTACTCAATGATCACTCTGCCGCTTCTCCACACCCTGTCTCACACCTCACCCACATCCTCTTTACATTAGCCTTCTCCTTTACCCATTTCCAGTACTCACTCTACTCCTCCATTTCCCCACCACATTCTCCTTCTCACTAACTCCAACATCATTTTTTGTGGCCAAAAATGCTTAGTGCGATTATGCAAACAGGACCTGAAAAGAAATAATGTGATGTTTTGTATGCAATTACAATTCATGCATTATGGTAGGACATTATATTAATCAGATGGAGTCATTAGATAGTAATGTCTAGGCCAGACAATCAGGCGCTGGAGAACCATCATAAGTGTCGGAGAAAACATTGTTCGAAAAACTGTGTTAAATTCATGCATCCACCTTATGAGGCACACTTTCCTTTACCGAACCCCTCTTTCCATTTCACTCTGTAGTGAGTGGTTCGTATCAGGATCACACGTGGTTAGGGATTCAAATTTCTGGGTGGCTCAACATTGGCAATGGTAAGTGGTAAACGCGGAAGTGGAGCCAACTGTACAGTACCAAGAGTATGCTGTCCCCATCAACCCTTAAACCGCGGGTGACAATATAATTCAACACCACCAACAAGTATGGGTGACTGCTGGAGACGATATAAGTCGACTGCGCAGTTACCAAATTTGTGCTCTGCCTATTTTGCTGGAAAGTACTCTCAACATAGATAGAGGCTACTTGGCAACCTCTATGTAGTCACCCGCTTTTCTCTGACTCGCAGAGAAGCAGTCAAGCACACTTGCTAACTTGGGAAGGATGTCTTCCCATCGCTCTACTAGTATAAACAAGCTCCACCCCTTAACGATCAGGCTCCACCTCCTATCATATTGGCAAAAACGAGTGTAGATTTTTTTTTTTTTTCTTGCCTATCACCCATGTTGGCGGGCATTAAGGCAGTCATTCATTTTTGTTTTTAGTGTATTTGTATGGTCTCCTTATAGGGGTCATCCACTCTCTTCTCACCTGGAAGATGTTGGGGTCACGTCGCCGAGAGATGAGTTGTTGGAATAGGTCGAGGAGAGGAGAAGTTGTCATAAAAAATTTGGTGGTGTCAGGCAGCTGTTGTTGTGATGACTGGCTGTCCATCCTTCTTCTCCTCTTCCTCTTCCTCCTCCCGGCTGTCTGCCACTCCCCTCCATCTTCCAGATCCATGTTGTCACTGGTGTCGTTGGTGTTGCTGTTGGTGTTGGAGGAGGAACTGGTGTCAGAGTCCTCCTCCGTCTCGGGGTCCTGTATGGAAGGTTCAGGTGGTGGTGATGGTGGTGGTGGTGGTGTTGGTGGTGCCTTCCCACTATTCGCCCGGTTGAGTGGGTGAGGCAGCATTAATCGGCGACGGGGGTGGGCTGGAGGGGGTGGAGGTGGCGCTTCCTCTCTGCACTTCCTTCGTCGTGCGGACTTGCTGCCTCGCGTCTTGGTGGTGGTTGTGGTGGTGGGTGGTTGTAGATCAGGAGAAATGGCTATTGGTGGTAAGCCATTTCTCCTGAAGATGTCCAGGAGGAGGCCAGAGAGACGACCTAGCCCTTCTGCAGCCAAGGCAACAGCAGTCTTGGTGCAGACGGTGACGATGTCTGCCTGCTGCTGCCGTCGTTGTGGTGGTTGGGCGTCAGCCGTCCTCCTCCCACGGGCATGGAGTGAGCCTAGGACCTGACCAGGGTCCATAGAATACAGGGTCGGCTCACAGCTTGACTGAAATTTGTCATTTCCGCGCATGACGTAGTGAGAAGTGAGAGCGATGGGTTCATCCCAGGTATGGACACCAGTCTACAACTGACAGCCAAGGTATTCAGAGCTCCCAAGACACCCGTTTTCTGTTGTCCTGGTGCCCATTTTGGTGGAGAGATACTTGATTTATATTATGCCTTCGCATTGTGCTGTGCATGGGTGTAGAACTAACAGACATAAAGAAGTGACATTAATTATCACCGATTTCCCTCTCTCTCTCTACTGTTTTATGGTTTGATTATCTTCACCTCTCTATCTCTCCTGTTTTTTTTCATAATCTTCACCTCTGTCTCCTCTCTCTCTTATCTTATTCTCTATCTCTCTTCCTCTCTCTATCTCTCTTCCTCTCTTTATAACTATTTTTCCTGTGTATCTCCCTACCACAAATCTCTTTTCACACCCACACTCTAAGACGATAATAGGCGTGGTCAGGCTGCTTAATTATAATATCCTCTCTCTCTAGTTTTGTTTTATTATTATTTGTTTCATTATCTTCACCTGTCTCCTTCTCTCTCTCTCTATCTCTCTATCTCTCTTCCTCTCTCTATCTCTCTTCCTCTCTTTATAGCTATTTTTCCTGTGTATCTCCCTACCACAAATCTCTTTTCACACCTACACTCTAAGACGATAATAGGCGTAGTCAGGCTGCTTAATTATAATAACCTCTCTCACCTCTCTCTCTAGTTTTGTTTTATTATTATTTGTTTCATTATCTTCACCTCTGTCTCCATCTCTCTCTCTCTATCTCTCTTCTTCTCTCTATCTCTCTTGAACTTTCATATATATATATATATAATTAAGAGAGAGAGATAGAGGGCCTTAGTTTTACCTCACTTGACAGCTGTCTTAACTACCAGCAGCTACTACTACCACTACTATTATTATTACACTAATTTTATTAGGAGTATTATACTGGTATTGTAGTTACAGTAAAAACAATAACAGTATTATACTACTATTGTAGTTACAATAATAATAATAATAATGAATATAATAACAATAATTATAATAATAATATTATTATTATAATTATTATTATTATTATAAAAAGTGTAGGAGGCTGAAACAAAATATTTTCTTTATAATCGAGTACTTACTGGAACGTCTTGCTACTCAGTACACATTTGTGTACAGTGGGCTGTTTTAATTGTTTACCTTAGCCATGTATCGCTGTACCAGACAGTTTAAAAAAAAAAAAAAAAAAAAAAGAGAGAGAGAGAGAGAAAGTCAGCGCATAAGAGAGGGAGAGGAGGCAAGCAACATTAGAAGACCAGCTTGCTCATAATTCTGGAAAAGGTCTGGTTGATGTGTGTGTGCTTATAAATCCCACCTGATGCTATGTTATTAAGGACCCTGTGATCGTGTATGAAAATTGGAGGCTTCTGATTCCTCCTGACTATGCCGGGAAACTCTATAACATTTATTACAGCTTGATATGTTATACTTTCTTTTTCCTGATAAAAATGTGTATTGTTTACCATGTAGTGTTAGTTTCCCATTTTTCACGTTTTCTCTTTCTCACACACACACACACACACACCTCAGTGACGTCAGGGGAAGTTGGTGGGAATAGTGGGGGGTTAGACTAATCTGCGCGTGAGCTGACCCTGTATTCTATGGACCCTGGACCTGCCCACCATCAGGTCCCGCTACGTTAGTAGCCTCCACGCCCTTCCTCCCTTCCTCCCCAGTGAAGGACACCTCCTCTCCGTCCCCCAGTGATGGTGATGAGGTGGTGGCAGCAGAGAGAAGGATGCCCCTCCTGTGGACGAAGTAATCTTGCTCGTCAGAGGTTATGAAGCCATAGCCCTTCAAATGGTTCAACCACTTCACCCTGCCAACAAGACGGTCGGAAGGGGAAGTGGTGTGGTTGGCAGTAGGTGCTGTCTGGGCCATGGCTGGATGTAGACTCCCGAGTGTAGAAATAACCTTTGATAAAAGCACTTTTACCTGTTTGTACGAAGCGTACTTTATAAATAATTGTTGGGATTACATGAAAGAACATTAGTATATCAAGCTTCTCTCCTTCGTATGGTATTGTATATAAAGTACATCGTGTAATAACTGTCTAGGTGAATGGCGACACTGCAAACCTTGCCAAAATTGTGTATAATTCCACTTGACAAAGTAGATGTAATAAATTTGATGCATACCATTTTTATGTCATAGTCAGCTAAAATAATGTATATTGTATGATTCAAAAACATTTATTAATACCAATGAGGACCAGCTACATATTCATAATAAGTTTAAGGTATATTTAATGACTGCAGTACCCGTTTTTATTACGATAGCCACTTGATACTTGCAAGAGAGGGACAGAGAGAGAGAGAGAGCGGCGAAATTTAATATAAACATAAGAGACGGTACTACGTAAAAAAACTACAATATATGGAGGAAATAAACAAGGGGGGAGGAGTTGTTGCACTAACAAGCAAAGAACTATAATCTAAAAAAAATTCAGATGTATTTGCTCTCATAGCATTGGAAATAAAAAAACTAAAGTTCCTTACCTGTAGTTAATATTCTAAGATTATATCAGTCTGAATGCCTTCTCAGACAACAAGCACGAAATCCAAGAATTGAGTCGATGGCCTGTCAGGTCAAATTTTTGGATGGGACAGTAAAGGGACGCCGTCGCCATCATGTGGAAACCGATATGTGCCGGATGTGGTGCCTCAGGCAAGAATCTCACTAACCTGTCACCGTCAAGGACGTCGGCTGTAAAGCCCAGTTTACACATGCGCGAATAAGCTCCGGATGCTGTCACGAATAAGCGAAATGTTAAAAGTCGGGGTCCTGGCAGCCGAATTTTAGATTTTTATCAATTGCTGCGACTTACCGCGGGTGCATCACTGGTTCATCTGTGGTATACTACGAATGATCAGGGGAAGCCCAGGGATTGACCGTTAGCTCTTGGACGACTAATTTGTAACGGTCATTTTACCATTTTTTTGCCGGTGGTGTTTCTGCAAGATGCCTCGGGTGTACCTGGGCATGCTCGGCGATGCACCTCTCAGCAAGCTGTAGGAAGGTCCCTGGTGTCACTGGGATACACCGGCGTAGCACATGCGGTGTATGACTCATCGAGTCAACCTGTCAGATTAGTTGTGGGTACGCCACCGCTGCCCCCTCGGCCATAGGAAAGTCCCCGGTGTCCCTGGGGTACACCTGCGGTCCATACCATCAGTCACAGAATCCCCAGGGATGCTCCACGACTTTGCCACAGATAAACCGGCGGCACCTCTATGACTTACCAGCGACTTATTCCCGTTCCACCCCAGACATAAAATTATGCACATTTTTTACAATGTATTTGAATGTTTATATCGCCGGTATATCCCGAACACACTGGCGATTCACTGGCAATACATCCACGGTGTTTCCCAAGGTCGTGGAAAAGTTGGGGGGGTTTCGCAATAGTTGTCTTGTCGGCAGTGAACAAGAATGACGGGAGCAAGTGGCAGGTGTGCCTACGGTGCACTTGAGACTTATTTTTAATCGGGTTGTGCCACGAAAAGTTGGGAGGGGCGACTCAAACTGCCAGCGAACCACCCCAATCGCCGCCGAACTACCAGAATAAGCTCTTTTTACAAAATTTCAGTTAATCGGGATGGCATCGGAAGCTTATTTGCGCATGTGTAAACTGAGCTTTAGAGGAACCAATGGTATTCCTCTAGCAGAGTGTCGTCACGCCGACGGCGAACGTCAAAAATAAATAATCTTTTGACGGAGAGACAGCGGGAATGTTGACCACTGTTGAAGGCGTTGGATATCTTGGATTTTATGAAAATATGAATTTTAAGCATTTGCATACAGAAAAAGAAATGAGATCATATTTCTGAAATAAATATTGACATATATTTGCATAAAGTGTTCATAATTGTGCATAAAGCATTCATGTGATGTGAAAACTTTTGTTCGGTGAATCTGGAAATCCTCGGAGTACCGCGCATCTCGGCTGCGCAGCTCATGGTGCACCGACAGGATCCCTAACGTCGTGGCTTGTTTTTCTATATGAGGACCAATTAGCTGCAGAAGTTACTCGAAAGTGTCTGGGGTCATGTGATAGGCTTCATGGAAGCTGTTTATAGCAGCCCTCTTCTCTGCATCTATGAGAATCCTGTGTTCTCCTGGCACAATTCTCTCCAGCAGCAGTTGGTGTGACCATTCTCGGCCTCCTCCTTTGTCTTGTTGGACTAGCTGGGCGGTTTTCTACTTCATCAAAAAGTAATAGAGCAGCAATGATGAGGAGATCGTTGCTGTCTGGTTGTTATGGTAAGGGACTAATGACAGGATGCAGTCACACCGTCACCCTTGTGACGGAGCTCATCTCCTCCAAAGCGATAGGCCGCTGTGTTTGCAATGACTTTGACAGTGACAGGCTAGTGAGAATCCCGCCTTCACTAGACAGGATGTGACTGCATCCCGTCATTAGTCCCTTACCAATGCTTTTTGATGAAGCATATAACCGCCCAGCTAGACCAGCAAGACTAAGGAGGAGGCAGAGAATAATGGTCAGACCTGTGCCAGGAGATCACAGGATTCTCATGGAAACAGAGAAGAGGGCTGATGTGAACAGCTTCTATGGAGACTACCACATGACCCTAGACACTTTCGAGTAACGTCTGCAGCTAGTTGGTCCTCATACAGAAAAACAAGCCACGAACGACATTTAGGGATCCTGTCGGTGCACCATGAGCTGCACAGCCGAGATGCACGGTACTGCGGGGATGTGTGGTGTTGTCACATTTCCAGATTCACTAAACAAAAGTTTGCACATCACATGAATGCACATTCCTTATGCAAATACATGTAATTATTTATTTAACTAATATATGATCTCATTTCTTTTTATGTGTGCAAATGTTTAAAATTCATATTTTCATATTATCCAAGATATCCAACCCCCTCGACAGTGGTCAACATCGCCGTCAAAAGATGAAGTTATTTATCTTTTGACGGCCGCCGTCGGCGTGACGAGCGGGGGCACACAGCTAGAGGAATACCCACGGTTCCCATTACAGCCGACGTCCTTGACGTTGATGTTGCTGATGGTGACGGGCTAGTGAGAATCTTGACTTAGCCAACCGATCGGCCTCAGACGGTGCTCCAACTTAGTCGGTGTCATGTGGTGACCGAGGTACATCATATGGCAATAGTGCCTCCTTCTGTATTTCTTCAGCAGCATGCAAATAGCGATGTCAGTGTCCAGGTTGTCTTTGTCAATTAATTACGGTAGCCTCAGTATTGTAGGGATTGCTGGCAGTTATATGGGACTATGGGGGACATTGCTGTAGGCACACTGTATTTTGACGTGACAGCAGCTGAAGGTAAATTGTGGTGAGGGTGGTGGGTACAATACTTTTTATATATCACTTGACGGCCCATTATGGCTGCGACGGGGACCATCGTGACGGAGTCAGGAACCTGAAAGACGGGATTGCTGTCAAGAGGGGCCGGTATTGCCTCAATTAGCAGCCTGCATCCTTTATGCGTCGGGAGCATGGTTGCTATCCAGTTGGCACGTTGCTGCGCATGACGGCATACAGCGGAGACTATTAGTGTTTTGGCTGTAATGCTAGGCCGCCGTTTGACCCCGTCCAGTCGCCGTTAGATGTCAACTGGATGGGGACAGCGTCGATACTGCCCTCCACCCCACGATTATCCCGGTTCGACTCCAAAGACACACAGGATTCCCAACGTTGGCGAGGTAAAATTCTTAGGTCTCCAAAGTGTGACAGCCCTTAACCCCTCCGGGACGGGCCAAGAATGGAAATACGCTCTGTGGTTCTGGGCGCAATACTAACTTTTACCCTGCCTGTCCGGGTATTTCCCGGAAAATCACTCTACTTCTCTTACTCCCTACGTCTAAACTACAATACTGAACAACTTAAATTTGATTGTGTACTCACCATCAACTCCTCCTCTTTCCATTAAAACCAACCCCAGCTCTCTAGGACACTCCATTGCCGAGAAATCAAGTGAGGAATGGAGGTCACTTTTCCCGTGAGAGCGAGGCTGCGTTCGCTTTGTGAGCGTGGCTGTGACGCAATCTAGCTGGTTGCACCCGCGGAGTGGAGGTTACAAGAGAGGGTGCGCCCGGCAGCGCGGTAGGATGCACCGAATCGAACGAGCCCGTATTTTCTTCACTACGCCCAGCCATTGTCACGGTCAAGCACACACTGATTGAATGTGGGGATGAAAAGGTCTGGTGGTGAAGTATAGCCAGATCAAAAAAAATCCCGACAAATTTGGCGTTTTTCCCCATAAATTACCAAAAGCGGGATTTCCCGCTGCCCGGACTCTGTCGACAGAGCGGGATTTCCCGCTGCCCGGCCTCTGTCGACCGAGCGGGAAATCCCGCTGCACGGACTCTGGGGGATAAAGGGTGGTGCATCACGTGGTGCTGTGAGTTGCCATGGTCAGAAAAGGGTAAAGGTCTCCTTATCTCCACCGCCTGCCACCCACGCCGCCGCCGCCGTCATCACTAGCACCGCACCTCAACACCCTACCGCACACCAGGTATATATTATTATTATTATTATTATTATTATAACTCGGGTCCTCCATGTTTCCCTGTAGGGAAACTATTTGATTTATTTCTTACTACCAATCCCGAAACATATAGTGTTGAAGTGAAGTCCCCTCTTGGATCCTCAGACCATTGCCTCATTGCAGTCTCCTGTTCCCACTCCTCCCTACCCATCCACTCTGAACCCATCCGAGTGACCAAATGGCACTATGATGCTGCAGATTGGGTGGGGTTCCGTGACTTTTTAATTAACATTCCTTGGTCATCATTTTATTCTACTGACTCAGATAGCTTCCTGAACCATATTACTGACTATATAAAAATAGGAATGGAAACATAGATCTCTCACCATCAATACTCAAAAAGATCTAACTCTCCAAAATGGTTTGATCACATCTGTGCCAGAGCTACAGAACAAAAATCAATAGCCTATAATGCCTATACAAAGTCGAAAACTCTTCAGTCATACAAATATTTCAAAATTGTCAGTTGCCATGCTAAAACTGTAACTAATTTAGCCAAATCTAACTTCATACATAAACAAGTCAATAAATTACTGAATAATCCTAATGATAATAAGATCTTTTGGTCAACAGTAAACTCATTCAAATATAACTTCAACCATGGTTCATCTATTCCCCCTTTAAAGAATAGCAATGGAAATCTCATATGTGATCCACGTGGTAAAGCAAATCTTTTGGCCAATATCTTCGCCACAAATTCAAACCTCAATGACACTGCTCAAAACATTCCCATTTTGAATTTTAACTCCCCAGAAAGTCCACCCTTAATAATTCATACAAGACAAGTGCGGACCATTTTGGAGAATCTATCTATCGACAAAGCTCAGGGCCAGATGAAATTCCTCCCACTGTATTAAAAAATTGCTCAAAAGAATTAGCTCCAATTCTCTCAAAATTATTTCGTGTATGTCTCCATACCTCGTCCTTCCCAGCCGCCTGGAAAGAAGCCAATGTACAACCAATTCCCAAAAAAGGAGCTACCGCAAATCCATCAAATTACAGACCAATTGCCATCACGTCTACTCTCGGTAAAATATTTGAAATAGTTCTTAACAATCACTTTGTAAAGCACCTTGAGAAAAATCATCTGCTAAATGATAAGCAATATGGCTTTAGACAGAGACGATCTACTGTGGACCTGCTCTGTTATTTCACAGATAACATATTCCAATCAACTGATAAACATGGAGAGACTCACACAATTTACCTTGATATATCTAAAGCCTTTGACAGAGTATGGCACAGATCAATACTGTCTAAGCTTCCACATTATGGCCTTCAATCTTTTGTTCCCCTAATTAATTCATATCTTAGCAACAGAAAATTACGTGTGATGGTAGATGGTCTGTATTCCGACTTTCATCCCATTAATGCTGGTGTTCCTCAAGGAGCGGTCTTGGCTCCAACTTCGTTCCTCATTCATATTAATGATCTTTTGTCAGTTACTCGGAATTCAATTCACTCCTATGCTGATGATTCAACTATTCACAGTTCCTTCTCATTTAATGATAGTTTTACTCAACACAATATTTTAGAATACAAACTTGCCACTTCAATTTCATTAAATGAAGACTTAACGAAGATCTTTGAATGGGGACAAAACAACCTAGTTTCTTTCAATGCAAATAAAACTAAATACATCCCGTTCTCAAATAGATCAGATAATCAAGATTCTCACATTATTTTCAATAATACAAATATCCCCAAGTCCCACAGCATTGATCTCCTTGGTGTAACTTTAAATGAAAACCTCAGTTGGACTCCCTATGTAAAATCCATTGCCAAAACTGCATCTAGGAAGATGGGACTTTTATACAGAGCTTGTAATTATTTGACTGACGAGCAGTTAGCAGTAATATATAAGAGTCATGTGCGTTCCCAGATGGAATATTGTTCACCTCTGTGGGCTGGTTGTGGATCGGCGGTGTTAAGACAATTAGATAAAATTCAAAACAGAGCTATCAGACTGATCAATAATCCTATGATCACTAATTAATTCCCTCCCTTATCAGTACGTAGAAATGTTGCTTCTCTTGCACTATTTTATAGATACTTTTATAAGAAATGTTCGGATGAACTTGCCCTGATTATACCACCCCTTCGCGTCTTCCCACGGAGGACTAGGGCAGCTGAGAATGCGCATGAGTTCACACTGACTCCTCCACGTTGCAGGACAACTGCTTACAAAAATTCATTTACTCCCCGTACTACTTCCCTGTGGAATTCTCTACTAAGGGAATGTTTTCCAGCAAGTTATAACCCCCAGCAATTTAAATCCAGTTGTTTTAAATATTTTATGAGTGGAGGATGCTAATAGGCAAATGGAACCATTTATTTATTTGTGTTTTCCTTTCCTCCACTCACTATATGTAAAAAAAAAAAAAAAAAAAGGGGAGGGGGGAAAGATGTGTATGAAAGTGGTGACTATGAATGTGAATGAGAAGGTGGATAGTATAAATAGGCGAAAGATAGTTAAATGCTTTAAGAATGGAGGGGTGGATGTGATGGGTGTGACTGAAATCCATAAGATAGGATCGGGAGTGGAGGAGTGTGAGGCTGGAGGATAGCGTGTGATGTGGGAGGGAATGGGAGGCGTAATATGGGCAGGAATGGATGAGAAATGTAATGAAAGAGGAAGGGAGGGGTGTGCAGTGCTAGTGTCACCAAGGGTGTGAAAGGGAGTAGATGGACATGGATTGTGTGGGAAAGATTGGATTAGTGAAGTATACATGGGTGTGTGCATATGCACCAGTGAATAAGAAGAGCAAGACAGGGAGAAAGAGGACGAGAGAATACTGGGAGGAGCTGAATGGATGTTTGAGGAAGTTTGAGAGTGGGAGGAGGATTATAATGATGGACGACATGAATGGGACAGTAGGAAGCATTGTTGGTAAATGGGGTGTGGAAGGAGTGAATGAAGAAGGTGAGTATCTGTTGGACATCTGTGTTGAGAGGGGGTTGTTCCTAGCCAACACCGTCTCTATATCCCGGTCTCAGTATACATGGAGGAGAAGGGATGATAGAGAACAAAATAGTTTAATAGATTATTTTAGCGGTGGATGAAAGATTACGGAAGGATGTGATGGATGCTATATTAGTGAGAGGAATGGTTCAATGCTCCGACCAGTTTATGGTCTTGGTAAGGATTAAGGTCAGGGTTAAGTGGGAGTACAGTAGGAGGGATGAAGGTGGGATCAAGAGGGAGGTGGCAAGTGGAAAACTGAATTACATTGAGTATAGTGAAAAATATAGGAGGAGGATTTGTGAGGTGCTGGAGGATGCAAGGCTGGGTATAGGGAAGGTAGTGGGAGTGATTGATGTGTATGAAATGTTTAAGACACTAGTGATGAGGACAGGAGCAGAGGAAGTGGGATACAAGACACAGAAGGGCAAGAAAGGGAGTGCATGGTGGTCAGAAGAAGTGAAAAATGCAGTAGAGAAGAAAAGGAAGGCTTATAGGAGAACACTGAAGAGGAATGTATCACAGGAGGTGAAAGAGAGTTGGAAGAGAGAATATAATGTATGTAAGGGGCAAGTAAAAAGAATGGTAGGTGAGAGTAAAAGGAGAGTGGATGAGGAGTTTGGTAGGAAATTGAGTGAGAATTTTAGAGGCAACAAGAAATCATTCTGGAAGGAGGTTAAAAGAGAAAGAGGAGAAAGAAAATCTGGTAGCGAGAGAATAAAGAGAGAGAATGGAGTCACTGTGAGTGGGAGTGAATGAGTGGATAGGCGGTGGTGACATGCATAGGGGTGGAGGCAGGTGGTAGACGACCGGGTGTACAGGGAGTGTTAGGAAGTGAAAAGGTTAGGAAAGCATTGGGAAGTTGAAGATGGGAAAGGCCCCGGGGAGGGATGGGATAACTGCACAATGGCTTGGAAGCAGGAAAAGGTGCCAGAGGATTGGAGGAGAGCCATAATTGTGCCTTTTTGTAAAGGAAAGGGGAGTAGGGATGAGTTTGGAAGCTATAGGGGAATAAGCCTTCTTAGTGTACCGGGGAAGGTGTCTGGGAAGGTCCTTACTGAAAGACTGATTGAAGTAACAGGACTAAAGTTAGTGAGAAGCAGGGAGGGTTCAGAAAGGGTAGAGGATGTGTGGACCAGATAATTGCATATTTGCATTTGATATTGGGAATGGACTTGGAAAAGGCATACGATAGGGTTCATAGGAGAGCTATGACAGAAGTGATGAGGATTTACGGTGTTGGGGGGTGTTTGCTGAAAGGCATTGAGGCTTGTGTGCAACAGCTTGTGTGCTGGTAGAGCGTGATTTAATTAAGTGAGAATTTTAATATTAGTGTAGGGCTGAGACAGCGTTGTGTCCTATCAACATGGCTGTTCAATATATACTTATATGGATGGTTGTATGAGAGAGTTGAAGGCCAAAGTGAATTGCCTGGGGGCGAAACTGACAGTGAATGGAGTAAATTGGTCCTTGGTGGCAAGATTATTTACGGATGACATTGTGCTGATGTCTGAGAGTGAAAGGGAGTTACAGAGGGTGGTGGATGAGTTTCAGTCCGTGTGTAAACGAAGGAAACTGAAGGTGAATGTGGGTAAAAATAAGGTGATGGTGTTTGAGAGGGTAGAAACTGAAGTGATTGACTTTGCCACACCTTACAGAGGGTCGAGTACCAACTAGGACTATATGTAAGATAACTCTAGGGGGTGTGATTATGGAGGAAGTGAAGCAGTTTAAGTACTTGGGAACAGTTCTGTGTAAACATGGAAGTATGGACGGGGAAATTAGGGAGAGGGGCATGTGGATTTACCAGGTGGGATGAAGAAATTAATGAGAGTGTGTATGAGAGATGGGGTATGAGTGAGAAGGCAATTAGTAATGAGTGTGAGGTGGCTGAGAGGGTGAAGCGTAGTACATTAAGGTGGTTTCGATATGCGGAGAGAATGCAAGGTAAGGAGTTTGTAAAGGTGTATGGAAGTGAAGTTGTGGGACTTGGTGTGAGAGGCAGACCTCCGGTTAGATGACAGATCAGAGTGGAAGAGTATGTGAGGGAGAGAAACGTTAGGGGCAGAGTAGGGTATGACCAAGTAAGGAGGAAATGTTGGAACAGGGAGAGCTGGAAACACTTCTGCCGTGGCCACCCCTTTGGGGGGGAATTCCTGAAGGGAACGAGGCGTCAGAGCTATAGATAGATAGATTATTATTATTATTATTTCATTGGGCTAGGTCCTGTGGCGTGTTTGTGTAGTCTGAGGAGAGTGTATTTGTCTTGTCCCGGAGAACATTGCATTCAATGGAACGAATGCTGAGATACAGCCTGCCTTCCCTGTACGTGCCGGACAAGATTATTTGGATTACTTATTGGCCTTCCTTGACGACGGAGTTGTTCAGCGAATGTATGAAGAAACCAACAGATACAGGCAACAGTGTGTACCTTAAGGTTTAGGGCCCGTTGGATCGCCGAAGATGGTAAGGTGGGTCCAACTTACCGTATGTTCAAGTTCAAGTTCAAATGTTTATTTGCCAATATAGATACAATACAGGAACAAGATATCAAAGGTAAGACATCAGAAAATGGCAAACAGAATGTATACAAAATTATATCAAATTAGTGGGCATTGGCAGCAGGAAAGAAAAAGCAAAATTCTGAAAGAAACCCTTAATCGGGTCCTTCCGCGGTGATTCGGGTGCTTCGCCACTAGTTCGTGGTGCGCCACGAAAAGTTCGTGGGCATCCCAACTTTTTGGGTACAGATGCTGAATACAAAAAGTTGCAGAGGAACCACAGATGCACCTACGGCTTGTCTGCAACTTTCCCCTGGCATTATGTTGCACCGGCGGCAAAAAAAACGTTGCGATACACCCCTGACCTCTTGGCTGCACTGCAAACACCGCAGAAGCCCACTAATGTGTAAAGGGACATAACGGTGATCTACCGGCGACATAAAAATTCATGCACATTTCAAAAACTGTATATAGTTTTTTGTTGGAGGTGGGACGGAGATAAGTAGGGGGTAGACATGGGATGTCGCCTGGCACATCTGACATCTAGCTCTAGTCACTCTAGTGTAAGGTCCTTGATCGTGAGAAAAATGCTATAGTTTGGGCTTATTGCTTAACATTTTCTGTGGAGCGTACGTTCAAAGTAAAATCAGGGATGCTTTTTATTTCTGTGTATGTTTTTTTTTTATCAATCGAATATTTCAGCACACTTGTGAGAGTGGGCGGTTTCCTTATAGTGGTGGGAATTTTAGCTGTTTTTTGTAATTGTGATTTCAGTAATCGATTAGTACTCGATTACTATAGCTTTGTATATAATAATAAGAAACCACAGTAGCCTATATTAACTGATGTAAAAATGTACTAATAAGAAATACCAATATGTATCACTACATATTATTTTGTAAGCAAACAAAGCCATATATCTCATGATATATCTTATATATTGTAGCGGTGCCAGTATCTGGCCGCTCCTTTGTTACCTCTAGAGCAGCGCCGGTACCGGGCCTCTTCCTTATCGCCTTCGAGAACATTCGATATCATGTGATGACGCCGCTCGAGGCTGGCCAGCAACAGAATAAAAGGGCTGGACCGCCAGCGCTCGTCCACTCTCACAGTAGCTCTGGACCAAGAAGCACCTGCCCCTGCCATCGTACCTACCTATCTGCTAGTACCAAGCCTCCCACACGTGTTCCCGCCTTGATCACACGAGTGCGTTTCAGCCCTACACAACTCTCCTGCAGCAACCACGGCCCTCTCACGACAATACACGGCAGGCAGGAAACCTATGGCTACTAGTGCTATTACATGTACTTACCAATAAACTGTTACTGTGTATTCTAAAGTCTGTTTACCCTGGATAGTAACGCATGGGCTTCTTTGTCCTTATAATATCATAAAATAAAGTTAATCTTTATGCTAGAATTATATGTAAATCTTTCCTCTCCTTAATGACGGCTCAGTTATAATACTATAAATGTACAGTACAAAATAGTAATAGATTACAGATATTTTCAACCAGAAATCAAAGTAATCGATTAACGTTAATAATTGATTACGCCCACCCCTATTTCCTTATCGTTCACATGCAATTATTCCCAGAAACATTAAATTGTTGGGGAAGTCATTATATAGTAGCATCTCACTGTTTATAGGGATACTGCAGTGGCACTATCGTAACCAATGGGGTTAAGAGGTGAGGCCATTGGGCAGTGGCATATTTTTAACTTTCTTTTATAGAGGCTGGAGGTGAAGCTAAAGGTGGAGGCGGTGTGGGGGCACAGTAGGTTTCCCCACATATAGGTTTTAATATCCTTTAATATAGCCTATATTTTTTAGTGACTAAATTATTTTACAAAATTATTTAAATATTTTTGTTATTATTATTATTATTATTATTATTATTATTATTATTATTATTATTATTTTTTATTATTATTTTTTTTTTAAGCTTGACAATCTTGGTGGCCCGTGTCCTTCTGGGAATAAGTGCTGCGTTTGCTTTGCCAGCCACCAATGGCCCCCCAGTAGGAGGACAGATGGCTGCAGCTAGTGGCGGGGAGTCCGGGAGGCATATTAACCATGTCCAGCTATGTAGGTGTCATAAGGGTCCTCTCAGCCAATCAGAACGCTTGCTGGGCCAGCCTCAGGTCTCTCAGCCAATGACAGCTCGTGGTACAAAGCAGAGTCGCTCTGACACTGTATCCAACACAAACATTTATTTCCATGATCGTTCTTACCATAACTCGATCAATATATTTTTTTTCGGTCACAGATCCTGTATCTAAAAAGACATATTAGTATCTGTAACTAATTATGATATCCATATATACGAATACACAACTCTAAAGACTCTAGGTAGAACGTAGCTGTGGCAGTTTAATGACTGGTAACACTGTCACGTCGTAAGTAAGTAGGCATTATGAGTAAAACTCAGTTCTTGTTTAATTCAATATTACCTTTCAGATTTTAATATTTACATACCTTTAGTTCACTTTTGGCCCGAAATACCCGCTGCAGAGAAGAGATTGTTATGATTCCAGAAATGTCCCCATTTTAGAGTAATGTACTGTGTAGGGTTCCAAAGGGCTGACAAGTCGAAAAATTGGGAAATTTTACTAGAGTTCAATATTCCTCTTTATTAATTAAACCATTGAAGATACGAGATTTTTAACATTCCAAAAACACTTGATAAGTAGCCGCCTTAATGTAAAAAGGGAATTATTTTTACCAAGATACTATCACGACTACTATCCTATAATTTTGAGCAGATTAGGGAATGTATTGTATTAAGAACAAGCAGAGTTATTTAATATTATGATATAGCTCAATAACTTTTAAACATCTCTACTAAACCAAGCTTTTTTTGTACTATTTTCTCATTGTTGTACTGTACAAGATATTTAATTGGCTAATAAATTTACTGTACTTAATTAAGTGTCCTAAAGCAATGCTAGCTAATGCTAGATTATATTGATCTAATATCAGGATCTATAGGCTATGTTCTACCTAGAATATTTAGTTTTTATTCATATATATGGATATCAAAATTAGTTACAGATACTAATGTCTTTTTAGATACAGGATCTGTAAGCGAAAAATATATATTGATCGAGTTAGGGTAAGAACGATAATGAAAACAATGGTTTGTGTTGGACATAGTGTCAGCTCGATTCTGGTTTTTACCACGAGCTGTCATTGGCTGAGAGAGATGAGGCTGGCCCAGCAAGCGTTCTGATTGGCTGAGAGAACCCTTATGACACCTACATAGTTGGACTTGGTTAATATGCGTCCGGGAGGGGTCTCCAGTCTGCCCTGTGGAGGGCAAGAAAGGGGATGAATGCGTGAGAGTGGTAGCGATTAATGTGAATGGAATGATGAATGAGGTGAAAAGGAGAGAGATTGTGGAGTGTTTCAGAAGGAGTAAAATAGATGTGTGTGGGATGTCTGAAACTCATATGAAAGGATGGGGGGTGGGAGAGTGTGGGGATGGAGGGAAGAGTACGTTGTGGGAACGAATGGAAGGAGGCGTGATATGGGCTGGTATGGATGAAAAGTGTATAGGGAGAGGAAAGGAACGGTGTGTATTGATGGTGTCTAAGAGGGTGTGGAAGGGAGTGGATAGGCATTGGCGTGTAACGCTCCATTTTTACATAAGTCACTCATTTTACTTCTTTTCTTATTGAATGCCATTTTTTCTATGCTAAAGTTTGGGGAAGAGAGCTGAGAGCCCGATCTGGTAACAGTGTATATATACATTATATGAATTAATTAATTGTGTATGTAAATATTTTGTGAAAATATGTTATAATTTATGTGTCTAGTTTATTTATAATTACCTGTTTATTTTTGAAGTGAATTGTAATTATTTGTGTATTATTATGTGGATGGGAATTAATTTTGAATACGAATGTGACGTAAACTCAGAATGTTCATGTAAGTTCTCAAGAAAAGGTGACGCCATGTCGAAAGGTCAAATTCTCAGTAGCTAAGAGTTGAATATGTTCCACCTTAATTTTCATTACTTTTCCACCCTTATAACCCTATTTTTCTAAAATTTATAGTAGAGAGAGAGTGTAGTATGTGTTTGAAAATGCCATGGGGGAAAAGTTTCAATGTTCTAGAAAGGGTTACTGAGTATTATTTTAACATAGATTATTGTTATTATTATTATATTTTTGAGACGTTTCCTTATTCTATTATGGGAGAGATTTATTTAAGAATTAGTTTTGTTAAGTAACCTACAGGGAGAGAGTAGAAATAATTATGTAGAAAATAGAGATTGTTGTATACGATCACGAGAGAATGAAACTGTGTGATACAGGGCTTACAGAGTGAAACACGGAGGGATGCCAGTTTCTCAGAGACTGTCTACCCTTTCAGGTGCGTTTGTTACAGCGCTGCACGTTTTTAAGTACAAATCTTTGTAATTAATAGTTTTAAACCTAACTACTATTCACTGATTGTTAACCAAGGTGTGTCTTCGGTGTGAATTGATACCGGAAGGCTGTAAGTATCATGAATATCAATTGAATTGTGATTTAAATGTGAGTTTCTCAGAGACTGTCTCCCCACTCAGGTCGCCATTGTCGGGGCCTGCAAACACCAGTATTATTCGGTTTTGTGAACTGTGTCGTAGTATTGTCAGTAGGGTAGAATTATCATTAGTGGTTATTTAGTAATTTAGAGTATGTAAGTCAATTATTCAAAGTGGTTGTCAATAAATTTAAGTTTTTTTTGTGGAAGATTGGAATGTCACGTCTGTCTGGTTGAGATAGGTGTCTTCAGGAATCAGGCTATATCTCAAACATCCTATACGGAGTCACGAAGTAACATCTTTCAGGCTCTAGTGTTGACTTATCTACGTTATAGAAGGCACTGAAACACCTATTCTGGAGTGATTGTTTGGAGAAAAGGAGAGTCAAAGCAAGTGGTAACATTTCTATTCAGTGTGTGTGTCAATTGTTTCGTATCATGCCTTAATTCTATTTATTTTCTTTATTATAATATCGAGTATATCCAGTTATCAATTTGTAGCTTAATTGTAGTAATTTCAGAGAAGAGTAGATTAAGTCAATTGTACAATCAGGGAACTTTAAACATTCATTTATTTAGTTATAATCAATTAATGTTCCTTTGCTCTGTTTTGATAATTAATTAATTAAGGGTTTAAATACAAAGGGAGGGACTATTTATATTTCAGTCAGGGTAATTTAATATTTATTTGGGTCAATTGTAAGTAAATAAAGATTGTAAAAATAATAGAGACTATATCTTGTTCCATCTCCGCCTGCATACTATTCGACTCCCCTGCTGATTTGGCAAAGACCGCGGGAACCTATTGTTTTTTTGTGTGCTAATGACGGTGCTGTTCTGATCAACAGGGAGTGTCATAGCGTCGAGCTGCCTTTTTTTTATTTATTTTCAACATTGATTTTTATTTAATTTGTAATAATATTTTTGGTCAGGACAGTACCAGTCGTTACAGGCGGAAGGGAATCCTTAAGGATAGTATGGATGACGAGCAAGATTGGTATAATGAAGTATGCAAGGTCTGCTCGTATGCACCAGTAAACGCGCAGACCAAGGTGGGAAAAATATAAATGAAAGAGTTCTGTGATAAACTGATTGATTGTCTGAGAAGATTTGAGAGAGGGAGGAGGATAGTGTTTGTGGAGGACATGAATGTGAAGGTAGGGAATGAGAAAATAGGAAATGTAGTGGGCAAGTGGGGTGTGAATGGAATAAATGAAAATGTTGAGTGCCTAGTGGATGTGTGTGGCGAGAGGGGGTTGATCCTCGCCAACACTTGCTTCGAGCACAGGTGATCCACAGGTATACATGGAAGAGGAGAGATGAAAGGGGAGAGCAAATGAGTTTGATAGAGTACATAGCTGTTGATGAAAAGATAAGGAAAGATATGATGGATGTTAGAGTGGTGAGAGGAATGTTTCAGTGCTCTGACCACTATGAGGTTATGGCAAGGATTATGGTCAGTGCAAAATGGGAGTATGGTAGCAGGGATGGAGGGGGGAACAAGAGGGAGGTGGCAAGTGGAAGACTGAATGACATCGAGTTTAGATAGGTATATAAGAGGAAGGTGGGTGAGGTGCTGGAGGATGCAAGGCTGGGTATAAGGGAGAGAGTGAGAGTGAATGATGTGTATGAAATGCTTACGACACTAGTGAGGACAGCAGTAGAGGTAGTGGGATACAAGCCACAGAAGAGGGGCAAGAAAGGGAGTGCATGTTGGTCAGAAGTGAAAGATGCAGTAGAGAAGAAAAGGAAGGCATATAGAACACTGCAGAGGAATGTGTCACAGGAGGAGAAAAAGAGGTGGGAGAGATAATACAATGTATGTAAGAGACAATTGAAGAGGATGGTGAGTGAGAGTAAAAGGAGAGTGGATGAGGAGTTTGGTATAGGAAACTGAGTGAGAAGTTTGGAGAAAACAAGAATTTATTCTGGAGAGAGTAATGAGGGATAGACAGGTCATAGGATCACTGGGAAGGATTATGAAAGGTAGAAGTATGAGTATGAAACTGAAAAGGAAACTACGAAATAGTAAAATCCTGCCCACAATGATCACATAGGGGAGGTGGCCGAGTGGTTAGTGTTCTGGACTCATTACTTAGAGGTCGGGAGATCGATCCTCTCAGGTGAGGGCCTGAGATTATTTACTCTTCCGATTTGAGTGTTAGGCACTAACTATAAGGCCACCGAACGTCATAAAACACCCTCGCTGGTACCATAACAGCTGCAGTATTTGGGAATTCCCCTCACTTCCCTCCCTCTGTGGCTGGGTACCAGTTCGGAAGTCGTGACGTGTGTGTTTGAGCAACAGTTGACCTGGGCCACGGTAACGGGCTTGATGAAGCCTATGTCCAGTGTCGGAACATAAAAAAAAAAAAAAAAAAAAAAAAACATATGCGTCAGAGATGTGGACATGGATTATAGCTCAGTCTAGAATAGGTGCGGTGGAAATGAGTTACTTAAGATTTACTAGATGGG
Organism: Petrolisthes cinctipes; assembly: GCA_033782935.1. Classification (NCBI taxonomy): domain Eukaryota; kingdom Metazoa; phylum Arthropoda; class Malacostraca; order Decapoda; family Porcellanidae; genus Petrolisthes; species Petrolisthes cinctipes. The sequence continues at coordinate 59,429 of JAWQEG010000367.1, forward strand.
ATGGAGAAAGTAATGAGTGTGTATGAGAGATGTCGTATGAGTGAGAAGGTAATTGGTGTTATGTGTTGGGTGGTTGAGAGAGTGAAGCGTAATACACTGAGGTGGTTTGGACATATGGAGAGAATGCAAGGTGAGGAGCTTGTAAAGAAGGTGTATGGAAGTGATGATGTGGGACCTGGTGTGAGAGGCAGAGCCCTGGTTAAATGGCAGAACAGAGTGAAAGAGTATGTATGTTAGAGAAACATGAGGTGCAGAGAAGGGCTTGACCAAGTAAGGGGGGAGTGTTGGAACAGGGAAAACTGGAGACACTTCTGTCGTGGCCACCCCTTTGGGGAGAGTTCCCGGACGGAGAGAGGCGTCAGAGCTATAGCTTGATAGATAGAAACCCCGGCAACCGCGGGTTGAACGACGTGTGCCACCGGCGACAATTTTTATTTTAATTACCGTTACAAATTAGTTGTCCCAGCGCCGCCGGTGAATCCGGGGCTTCCACAGAACATTCATGATACACTGCAGTACCACCCGCTTAAGGTCATAGCAACAGATAAAAATATGAAATTCGGCCCCCAAGTCCCCAATTTTGATAGTTCGCTTATTCGTGACGGCTTCGGGAGCTTATTCGCGAAAGTGTAAACTAGGCTTAATTGCATCATCCTACTCAAGACTTGTGGGTAGTCAGCCAAATTGGCATTTTTATGCAAGCAGCTAGCCTACTCACTATTCAAATCAATAACATCATATTACAACGTGAAAACTTCAGTTAGCAATTTGTCTGAGTTAGCCATTTGTGTATTAAAACTTATGTCCACGACTGTACGTCATCCTCTCAAGTCCTGTAGCTTTAATTAATTACAGAATTACTATATCTCCTATAGTGTTGCAGTCAAAAACTTTCCATCATCTCCAGCACTATAGAATCTCTGTTACAGAAAAAAAAAAAAAATTGTCGTCAACAATATGTAGTGTAGCAGACTGCAAGCACCTTGCGCTTCCCTATGCGTACCTGCCTGAGGCGGCCGCCATGACACCTGCGCACGCAGCCTACCTGGGCCGCCGACTGAGATAAAAGGGCCGGAGCGAATCACCCTGGGTAGGAGTCTACATCTAGCCATGGCCCAGACAACACCTACTGCCAACCACACCACTTCCCCTGCCGACCGTCTTGTTGGCAGGGTGAAGTGGTTTAACCATTTGAAGGGCTATGGCTTCATAACCTCGAACTCTAAAGATTATTTCGTCCACAGGAGGGGCATCCTCCTCTCTGCTGCCACCACCTCATCACCATCACTGGGAGACGGAGAGGAGGTGTCCTTCACTGTGGAGGAAGAGAGGAAGGGCGTGGAGGCTACCAACGTAGCGGGACCTGATGGTGGGCAGGTCCTAGGCTCACTCCATGCCCGTGGGAGGAAGACGGCTGACGCCCAACCACCGCAGCGACGGCAGCAGCAGGCAGACATCGTCACCGTCTGCACCAAAACTGCTGTTGCTTTAGCTGCAGAAGGGCTAGGTCGTCTCTCTGACCTCCTCCTGGACATCTTCAGGAGAAATGGCTTGCCACCAATAGCCATTTCTCCTGATCTACAACCACCCACCACCACAACCACCACCAAGAAACGAGGCAGCAAGTCCGCACGACGAGGGAGGTGCAGAGAGGAAGCGCCACCTCCACCCCCTCCAGCCCACCCCCGTCGCCGATTAATGCTGCCTCACCCACTCAACCGGGCGAATAGTGGGAAGGCACCACCACCAACACCACCACCACCACCACCACCACCACCACCTGAACTTTCCATACAGGACCCCGAGACAGAGGAGGACTCTGACACCAGTTCCTCCTCCAACACCAACAGCAACACCAACGACACCAGTGACAACATGGACCTGGAAGATGGAGGGGAGTGGCAGACAGCCGGGAGGAGGAAGAGGAAGAGGAGAAGAAGGATGGACAGCCAGTCATCACTACAACAGCTGCCTGACATCACCAAATTTTTTATGACCACTTCTCCTCTCCTCGACCTATTCCAACAACACATCTCTCGGCGACGTGACCCCAACATCTTCCAGGTCAAAAGAGAATGGATGACCCCTATAAAGAGACCTTATAAATACAATAAAAGTAAAAATGATTGACTGCCTTAATACCCGCCACCATGGGTGATAGGCAAGAAAAAAAAAAAAAAAAAAAAAAAAAAAAAAAAAAAAAACCCTGGACTCACCTCTCCTCTCCTGCCGCCGACCGCACCTGCTCTAGCTACTGCTCCAGACGCCACGCTTCCTCCTGCAGCGGCTCCACTCTACTCGGCCACGGCAGGCCTGACTCTCTCCTACAAGGTGCTTGTCTACCTACTTCTACTACCCTCGCCTACCTTGCTAACTGAATCCAGGTACAGCAAGTGTGCTACCAAACCTTGTAAGCTACCCACAATAAATTGTTACCGTGTAAAAGCAAGTCTGTTCACCCCTGCTAGTAACACACTACCCTATTGTTACAGGAGTGTCCCCTGTAGAGCTGGATTTTATATATACAGCTTTCTGGGTTAAAAGTCCTGTCTGTCGAGTTGAGGTCAAAGTCCTGTTATGTCATCCGTACCATGCCTGAGATCACTTCTCGTACGGTAGTAATCGCTCTTGTGCAGTCATGGCCAAAAGTCTTTTCTAATTTTCTTAATATTCATACTATCGTTTTTTTGTTTTTTTTCACATGACTTCATTTTTCTAGTGTCACGATCCAGTTATGTAACCTAACTCTATGGCCATTAGTGGCATCGTTCACCTGAGTGCTGAAGTTTGTACTATACTAAAGGTATGATAAATAAAGAACTTAAAACACACACACACACACAAAACATGAGTCCCAAGTACTCTGACATCCAAATTTGCTCAAAACTCATGGGCCTCTATTTATCAAACCTCTTAGGATTAGCACTTGTTTATAGGTTTCGCATGTTTGCATTACTGACCTCGCCAAAGTGTTTCAGGCTTATTTCGAAGCAATGGTCGAATTTCCTCCTCTGTAAGTACAGTCGGCAGCAGAAGTCCTGTCACCTCACTTGCTTCACCGAGGCACGTGATGTTCATAGACTCGAGATTATTAGGTGTATAAAACGTGAGTATTTCTCGAGTCCATGAACACTGCATGTTTCGGTGAAGCAAGTGAGGTGACAGGACTTTTGCCGCCGACTGTACAGTAACTCCAATGTGCCATGATTCTTACCTGTTTATGACCTCTACAATTATGGTTCTCAATATTTTGATGTAAAAGTACCAAAAAATATAATATATATATATATATATTAATTTTTAAAACTATAAAGCAATGAGGTATAAGTACTGTACAATACTGTTACCCCACCACCACTTATATTCTTATTTGCTGCGAGAACAAGACAGTTATCTGTAGCCTACATGTGCTTGAGAATTAGAAAAAAATATATATCTTGCTTGGTGTATATATAAAATGCAAATTACATAATAAATTATCCATTTCCTAATATCAACGACAGAGACCTAATTGCTAAAGCATCCGTACTTTAATATCATCCATGCATAATATATAAAATGAGTGATTATTACATGTTTATGATATCTACAATATTGTTTCTCAATAGTATTCTGATGTATAATTGATGAAAAGGATAGCCATACCGATTTTATAAACCATACTTAAACTACAAAACAATGGTACTGTACTGTACGTACAGTATATATTGCCATCACCAGTAAGCCTACATGAGAGCATTATAACCTTACTATGAAAAGTTGTTACATGAGTTTTAGAATTAATTATTAGAATTAATGCTTTCTTTCTTAGCTTGAAAAGTTCTAAAAATCAGGAGTTACATTCATTAGATCTTACTTGTTATTTCCAAGCCTAAAGCCCTAGTTTCAGTTTGGGGGTAAGGAAAATATAATTGAAATATTCCATCCAAACAGAATCAAGTAGATATACAAACTTAAGTAAAGTACTTAAGAAAATAGAAAAGATAAGGTAGGCTATCATCTGACACCAAATAAATAATAGTGTCATTACCAACAATATACTCCATACACTCAAAAACAACACACAGCTGCATGCACGACCTCCTGACATCCACCCATCTGAATCCTCCCTTCCCCGTGAGGACAGAGTCCACCTGGCCAGTCTGCGGTGTGGCCACCACCCGACCCTTCTGACATATCAAAAGAGGCTGGATGGAGCCATTGCGGATGCCTGTCCGGGATGCATATTCCGAAACTGTTGTTAATTTCGGCACCATCTAAAATATCAGCCAATCAGGTGCCTTTCTCTCTCATGACACGTCACCTCCGATTAACCAATCACACTCTGAAAGGTATGACGTCATAGCTTGCTTTTATTGTTATAAGACATTGCACTTTTTCACGGTAGAAGTGGTCATTTATTTCTTTATACCTCATTAATTTCAGTAAATATTTACTTGGTTCTTTGAATACAAACGGAATAATGGTAGAGGATTAACATTATAGTAAAAAATGTGTTAGTCTAATAAAAAATGAACTAAGTGACTATCTGAAATATCAGCCTCTCACGACTCGCGAGCTTCTCTTGTGTCATGACGTCATATTCCGATTAACTAATGACTCTCGCTTATCCTCGTCGTGAAAAAAAAAATATAAAAACATTGCACTCCTTTACGACAGCTGTCATTTTTTCCATTATACAGTCATGAACACTAAGCTTTGGTTGAAGCTTTGAACAGTCCAATTCACCAACGAAGTACTGTAAGTACTGCACTTATTTACAGTCTCTAGGTATTCCAAGCACACCTAATGAGTTATTAGTGCTCGTTACTGTACCTCATTTATTTCGTGAAATAATGGTGGGATGATTTTGATTGTAGATAAGACTGAAAATAAATGATGGTAACTAAGGTCTGTCTTGTGTTCTCTCTCCCTTTGATTATACCCAACATCATGGAGCATCGAGGTCCTTTATCTTTGTGGGGTTATTCAATCTCCTGCAATTTGCTCTGAAATATTGCTTAACAGCTTTCCATTTATATTGTTGTTTATCGTAAAGGGTCAACCTGGCTATTATTCTAATTGATACTATAATTTAGTTGTAGGTTACAAAGTGATATGCACACCAACTTTATTGATATAATACACCTGTATAGTAGTACAGTAGTATAGTATAGTAGTATAAATAAACTGGTCATGAGTTGCCAAATTGAAATTTCTTAAGGCGCTAAACTTACTCCCAAAAAGCGCTACAAAAGCGCTATTTTTGATAAATGTCCAACAAAACCTTCTGATTGTTATTTATTTATTACTCTTTATTATGTCAGGACTCTGAAATAATTAAAACCACCAAGAAATGAGCAACAAAAACAGAAAAGCAGCTGCCAAATGGCACTAAAGCCAAATTGTAAGAGCTATATTGTTCTATAAAGTGCCGAATCTAGCTCCAAAAGCGCTAAATTGGCAACTCTGGGCCGACTGTGGCACATGCAGCAGATAAGTCATGGCGGCAATAACGCATAAAAACTGGATCAGACATTATGCTCGAGAGTGCACTTCTTTGGCTGATATTTATGCATAATAATAATAACGTATTATAATAATCATTATTAGTATTATAATGCACAATAATAATAATTGGTGTAATCGCATACGCTGGAGTGAACGACGCTATGACGTCATACCTTTGGAAGAGTGTGATTGGTCAATCGGAGGTGACGTCATGACGAGAGAAAGGCGCCTGATTGGCTGAAAAATTTAGATAGTGCCGAAATTAACAACAGTTTCGGAATATGCGTCCGGGATCCCGGACGCATATTCCGAAATACAGCACCCCATTCTATTAAACACATTATTGAAGACTGCAACGCACACAACCACACTCGCCAACAACACAACATACACTCTCTGAGGGCATTGTGGGCAGGCCCGGTTCAGGCCATGGCCTTCCTCAGGAGCTCAGGGCTGCTCGGCCAGACAGTTTGAGGAACTTCAACAACAATATAACTAGGCCTACTGTCTTACTATAGAAATAATAAGGTATCATTGTCTGGCGCTGTAGTTAATATCAATGTCATTACCACTAAAATTAATACTGTATAACTATCACAATAAGTCATCTGTACTTTGTAGCTTGCTAAAGGATACGGTATCATCATCAAACACCACTTAATATTAAATTAATACTGTATAACTATCACAATCCGTATAATTTGTATTCTGTAGCTTACTAAGTTATGTAAAAACTCACCTTTTAGGAACAGGTTATTGCTGAGTACCCAGTAATCCCCATTTCAGCAACAAAATCATATTCAGCTAACCAAAAAAACAAAAAAATATACTGTGTAAGTAAAGGTGCCTGCTGATAGTGATTCCCCTTCGTCGCTAGGTGCATCTGCTGTACCATGACGACCAAAATTCCCATAACAGTGGTCTATCCATCTTACAGTACTGGAATCCTTGCCAAGACAGTTCCGCGTATGAACAAAGTCAATAAATAATTAAAATTTATTATTTTCAATTATTCATAATTAAAAGGGTAGCTTATCATCTGAAAATATTTTTGCAATATAAATATTTTGAATAACAACAAAAAACACACTTAACGTCGAAATTACGATGTCGATATTTTACCGTGTATACATCCTGTGTAGTCTTCATGGTACAGTTGGGGAATAATGTATGTGAACACTGTTGGCGGCTTCTGGCAACATCCCCAAAAGTAAACACATCAATGAGAGAAAGTATTTATGAAATTAAGGATAACTTTTATTTCACTGTCTGTGGTTGGTCGACGTCACCCAATATCAGTTATCGTTATGGGAATAATGAATAAATTTTGTCTATTACTAACGTGTTTTATCACTGACATTGTTACCAGAAGCCGCCAACTGTGTCCAGATACTTTGTTCCCCAAGTGTACATGTGTAGTCTTCATGGTATGCAAACATGAACAACAAATTAAGCATACAGTGGTCTTTCCTCTCCTCTTTTTCAAAAATAATAGTTGCAAGGACCAATGCAGCCACAAACTGGTCATCATCATCCACAAGATCCATGTTGTTTTGTCGTCGTTGTCGTGTGACTCGTCTGCTACGCCATGTTTAGTGTTCTATGTCAATGTTGCCAGGTGCAGGGAAATTTTTTCTGTTTTAGGGAATTTTGAAGTCACACACAGGGAAATTATTTAGAGATTGTTCAAGAGTAAACATGGAATTATGGAGGCAAAAAGGGAAATTCTAAAGGTGACGTTAGGGAGATTTCTTCAACCTGGCAACACTGTCCTATGTACAAAAAACTAGCATGCGCTTGTGTGATAGTTACTACCCCATCCTTTCTGGTACCTTGTGCCGCCAGTCCCACGAAAACCTCGTACGCGGTTCTAGTGTGATACCCTCTTCAGCAAAAGAATATCCATAGTGTTGATGATGGTGTGGTACCGTTACAATGACTCCATACATAAAGAACAGAACCATTGTACCGATAACACGACATCGTCAACACCACAGATATTCTCGTCTATGACTCATAGTGTGATTGGTTGGCTCACCTGCTCTCCGAAGCCCGAGTATCTATACCGAAAGCGACCGCATCTCTTGCAGGGAGTGTGAGGTTGATGGAAAGCTTGGTGGGGTCGAGTGGGGACACCTGGTACACCTCTATCTGCCCAGACACCTTCAATATACAGCAATAATACCAGCTTCACACTAACCCATTTGGCCGGATACTTCTCCGTTCGTCACTCAAACAGGGACGTCAGTATTGACGCCATAGCCCAAAACACGGACAAGATAGAGGAAATTGATTGGACGAATCCATCCACAGTGTAGTGTTTGTAAACAGTGTGAAAGCAAGTGTGGGAAGGCAAGATGGAGTTGGATTACCAGGATTTACTGGTGATTGGTGTAATTGTGTTTTCTTGTGGAAAAGGTCAGCCAGGACGAGCCGAGTGTGTGAGGCTAGCGTGGCTGAGTCCCCGAGAAGAGATGTCGTCTGTTTGTTAACGTTATTGATGTGGTGCAACATTTCAGTTTCAGTGACAATCACTCGTAATCTGCCATTGAACAATCGCATATGATACAATTATTTTTATATTATTTTCTTATTACAGTGTATAACAATCATAATGTCAAAACTTCTTCATATAGTATTTAAGAATATTCAACATCATTTGCACGGACAGAACCGCATAGGAAAAGTAAAACAGATATTATCACGTCCGTGCATAGAAGGGGATCCGTTTCCTTGAGTTATGTAGCCTGGTTGTATTTTCCCGAAGCGTAAATGGGTATGTGCCATACGAGATTTTAGAGCCAACCACAGCCCGAATTGACTTCTCAGTGTGCCAGACGTACAATGAAATGCATACAAACACTCGCTTTCTTATATATACTGTTACGCGTGCCTGAATAATTATTAATTTGTTAGTATTGCTATCCATTTTTGACAGTGACTGTGAGAGTGGTTGTGAGTGTGGTTGTACAAGCTCGCACCTGGATCTGTTGTGTGCAACGCTATCTTATCTAATGTGTGCAAAGCTAGCTTATCTAATTATTCCATTTTCTTTAGGTATTCTTGTCATAAGGGTGAGAGTGTCTTGACCAACTAGATTCGCTGGATTCGTACGCCTTCTCTCCCCCTTCTCGCAGCTGCATATGTGATAAACTCTCCGATTTCTTTCCTATTGACTCCCAATAGTTTCTTGGGAGGGAACGTATGAGTGATGTGTGCTTAAGTCAGTGTTAAAGTAACACTTCGGAGACACGATTGCTTTTCTTTGTGAAGCTAACAGTATACCCTTTGTGTAGCCAATAGAATATAAGGCAAGGGGTTAAGCCTGTAGAGCTCAGTTACCAGTGGGCCAGGGATAACTCAGTTTGGGTTTTGTAAGTGAGTGAGTGTGGTGAGATTCGGATGGAGACTCGCTACGTATTTTGATAAGTATAAATTGTGTTTACTTCTATATTCTTCTCACAGTAACATAGGGTCACTCTCATATTAATTTGATATTACTATTATTACTATTATTATATTATTACATGTGTGTTGTGATGCATTGATGTGTATTTTTCATATGTGCCAGTGAAGTGCTAACTTACTATTATTATTGATAGATTAATTCTGTGCTTACGTGTGCCTAGAGCCTTGTGTTATTGAAGTGATGGCACAGTGGTAGTGAGTTATTGAGTGATTATTACAAGTGCATTATATATTCTGGGAACTCTGTCTCACGTTCTGTCATAGTTGGGAATCCTGATTTCATTTACTAATTCTTTCAGTGTTTATTGTTTGTCTTTGTGTTTGTTCTTATTGTCAATATATAATATAGAAAATCAGAGTAGTTTCTCTATCATCTTTTATTCATTGTATCCGGACCTGGGTATATGTATGGACGGTCTCTTTGGGTTGTGTTAGCATTCTTTCATATAGGCTGGGTTTGTACTTTTACTTATAATTCATAACTTTAATAGTCAGATACCTGCCACCCAGTGCAATTTTATTCTGTTGATAGCTAACTTTGGGGTAAGTCTAGTCTAGTGACTAGTACTGTACCGTATCTCTACCCTCCGTCCGTAAAATATAAATTGGCGACCTCGCCAGGATTTCCAATTTTTGCTGAACTGAGACTGGTGTTCTATCATTGCAATACTGTTGTATTTTTTCTTGTATTGCATTTTTCCATTTTTGTGTACTTTGCCTAATAGTTAGTGAGCAATGGAGACTCAGGGTGTGGCTAGTGAAAAGTGTGCTCCACTTCATCTCACTTCTGAGCAGGATGCTGCAGAGTTTATTAATTCAAGTCCTAATTCCGAGAGAGTAAGATCACTGAGAGAGGAATTATTACTTGTAGCACAGAAGTTGGAACTTGCCTTTGAAAGTTCCAACGCATTTCCACTAGCTAACCTGATTTGCCACCATCTATGCGGCACTGAATTGTATGATTTTGTTGAGAGGAAGGATAATGCTTCTGTCGTAAGTGACTGGTCTGTACATTCTGATTTGCTTGAAGCCACTGTGGTTCAGAATAAACAATTTGGGAATGACCAAGCTGCGCGTGACCATGAGTTCCGTATGCTACAATTAGAGTCTGAGAGAGAGGAAAGGAGATTAGAGTCTGAGAGAAAGGAAAGGACAGCTCAGATGGAGTTTGAGAGAGAGGAAAGGAGAGCTCAGATGGAGCTTGAGCAAAGGAAACTGGAATTGGAGTTGGAGAGATATAAAGTGGACCATGAGCCACGACGACCGGTTGCGTCGGGAGTGTCATCAGAACAGCACAGGTTGGTTCCTAAGTTTGATGAGGACCATGTTGCTGAATTTTTCCACAGATTTGAGAAGGTAGCAGAGAGTAGTGGGTGGCCGAAGGAACGATGGTCAACGCTGGCACAGTCAGTATTTTGTGGTAAAGCTTTAAGAGCATTTGATGCTCTCAGTTTTCAGGAATCTTTGAATTATGAAACCTTAAAGTCTGCTGTACTGAGGACGTATGAATTAAGACCAGAAGCTTACAGACAGAGGTACCGTAATAGTAAGAAACGCCCTAATGAGACATGGATTGAATTTATTAAATATCAGAGTGACCTATTTCAAGCATGGATAAGAAGTGAGAAAGTAGAAGATAACTATTGTAGGTTGGAGGAGGTGGTTAAGTTGGAGCAATTTCTGAGCCAGATGGAGCCAGATTTGCAGATGTTTATAAGTGATAAGAGAGTAAAGACAGCTGAGGAAGCTGCAGTTTATGCTGATGATTACGTTTTAGTCAGGAAGCAATTTAAAGCCAGAGACAAAGGGCAAAATAGACCCCCTCCAACCACCAATAATAAAATTTATGTTTGCGATGTCTCCCCGAATTCTAAAAGCACTCATGTCACTAGCCCCAGTCCCCCAGGTATCTCACATGCACAAACACCTACACGCACTCCACACAAACCTTGGACACGAACTTTCACATGTACATATTGCCACAAAACAGGGCATACTGTAGACAGATGTTGGTAAAAGGCAGGAGTTGTTAGGCCAACTAATTTTGTTTCTTGCGACAGGGCTATTGTCACAGTTTCTGAGCCCTGAAAGGATAGTAGGGATAACTCTGTTTTACCCACTTCTAAAGATAGAGCTCTTTCAGAAGGAGGGAAGGGTGCAGTGGATGCTGTTCCCATGTCTGACGTTACAGGAGCTGTTGTCCAGTCGGTAGCTACGGATACTATGGCTGGGGATTGTTATGCTCCGTATCGGTCTGATGGGTTGGTCAAGTTGGGGGAATCCCAGCATCCTGTTAAGATACTCCGAGACACTGGTTCTACAATTACTCTGTGGGTAAGACCGAAACATGTTGAGGTGAATTCCAAAAATTTTGTTTTGCTCATGGGAGTTGGAGGCTCCCTGACGGTTCCTTTGGTGGAGTGTAGGGTGAGTTGTGATTTATTTAAAGGGATGGCACAGGTTGGAGTGGTGGAGTCATTGCCCGAACCTGATGTGGATCTAATACTTGGGAATGATTTGGTTAGGGGTGAGGAAGTGAGTGCCCCAGTAATGACCAAGGATCCTGTACCTGCCGAAGTTGTGGAGGAAGAGGACCAGATGAACTTCCCCGTATGTGCCGTGACCCGATCGATGTCAAGGGTGGAGGAGAGCCGGCGTGTGGAAGCAGCCGAGGCAGTTTTAACTCCTTCCGACCCACCAGTGGAGGACGTCGACGGCGATGGAGAATCACCGGACGACCTTTCTTTAACTAATCTTTTTTCAGATACCTCTAGTGAGCAGTTGTCTTTAGAGTGTGTTGCTGTTGATAAATTTAAGAATTTGCAAGGTAGTGACCCAGGTATCCAAGAGTTAAGGAGCCTGGCAGTTGAAAATGTGGGGGAAGAGAAGGGATCATGTTTATATGAGAAGGATGGAGTTTTGTACAGGAGGTGGAGACCTCCTCATACTAGTGTGGATGAGGGATTGAGGGATGTACACCAGTTAGTTGTGCTGAGTGTGTGCCGGCAGGAACTAATTAGGCTAGCTCATGATATTCCCTTTGCTGCCCACTTAGAAGTGAGGAAGACACTTGAACGGCTTATGGCAGAATTTTACTGGCCTGCCATGAGGGCTGATGTGTACCAGCATGTGAGAAGTTGTCATACATGTCAGGTTGTGGGACGGCCTAACCAGAAACCATCTAAGTCTCCCCTAATTCTCATCCCTGCTATTGGGCCGCCTTTCTCAAAGTTAATCATAGACATAGTGGGTCCACTTCCTACCACTTCTACTGGATTTCAGTACCTTCTTACCATATTAGACCCTTGTACCAGGTACCCTGAGGCAATTCCCCTCAGAACTATGAATGCTAAGGCTGTTGTGAAAGCATTGTTGGGATTTTGTACGAAGTTTGGGTTACCTAATGAGATACAGTCTGATAGGGGTTCTAACTTTTTGTCTAACTTGTTCCAGCAGACTTTGGAAAAGTTAGGAGTTAAACATGTCAGATGCAGTGCTTACCATCCAGAGTCCCAGGGTGCCTTGGAGAGATACCACCAGACCCTGAAGAATATGATGAGGAAATACTGCTTGGAACACACCAAGGATTGGGACAAGGGTGTTCCTTTCCTACTGTTTGCAACGAGGGAAGTACCACAGGAGAGACTGGGTTTCTCTCCGAATGAGCTTGTCTTCGCACACCATGTCAGAGGTCCTTTGAGCATCGTCAAGGAGGCATGGAGTAGTGACGTCGACACCAGCAAGAACCTTCTACAATACGTCATGGAGTTCAAGACCCGTCTGAGTAACACTAGGGAAGAGGCGAAGAAGAACCTTGAGGAAGCCAAAGGGAAAATGAAACAGTGGTATGATCAGAAGGCCCGATAGAGGGAGTTCCAAGTTAGTGATGAAGTGTTGGAGCTACTGCCTCTTCAAGGTCAACCCCTGGCTGCCAAGTTTCAAGGTCTGTACGTGGTAGAGAAGAGGCTGGGTGAGACTAACTACCTTGTGAAGACGCCCGACCGGCGGAGGTCTCATCAGTTGTGCCATGTGAATATGTTGAAGCTGTACTACCGCCCTTTGAAGACTCCAGTGACAACACAGCATGTTGTGGCTGTGGCTGTGGAAGAAGATGATGATGTGGCAGAGGTAACCTGTGAATTTCAAGAATGTAATTGGGTGGACAACGAGGAAGCAGAGACGACTCTACGGGACAAGGTGTCACATTTACCTCCAGAGCAAGTGGAGCAGTTGTGGAAGTTGATGTCGACCTATGGCAAGGTGTTCGCCAGTGTTCCTGGTAGGACTGATTGGACTCAACACGACGTGGACGTGGGCGAGGCTATGCCAGTTAAGCTGTCGCTCTACCGAGTCAGCCCACGCTATTTTGAAAGTGCTAAGGACATACTCGTCCACTATCCCGTGATAACCTCACCCAAGTTTGACAAACCATTCATACTAGCAGTGGACGCTAGCAATGTAGGAGCAGGAGCTGTGTTGATGCAGGAGGACGAGCAGGGGGTGGAGCATCCTGTTTCGTATTTCAGTAAAAAGTTCTCTACCAGTCAGAAGAACTACTCAGTTATAGAAAAGGAACTCCTAGCCCTGATCCTCGCCCTGTAACACTTTGCTGTGTATGTACCTGCATTTGGACCAATACTTAGGGTGTACACTGACCACAACCCTTTGAAGTACTTGAACAGTTTGCGGGCCAAGAACCAAAGGCTTACCCGTTGGAGTTTGTTCCTCCAACTGTATCACCTAGACGTATGTCATATAAGAGGTGTTGATAATGTGATAGCCGATTGTCTATCTAGAAGTTAAATGTTTTGATTTTGATTTTTGCATGTTGTACATAACTTTTGTAAACCTAAGAACGAATTTTCCAGAGGAAAACTCTTTCTTTGGTGGGGGCGTGTTACGCGTGCCTGAATAATTATTAATTTGTTAGTATTGCTATCCCTTTTTGACAGTGACTGTGAGAGTGGCTGTGAGTGAGGTAGTACAAGCTCGCACCCGGATCTGTTGTGTGCGACAATATCTTATCTAATGTGTGCGAAGCTAGCTTATCTAATTATTCCATTTTCTTTAAGTATTCTTGTCAGAAGGGTGAGAGTGTCTTGGCCAGCTAGATTCGCTGGATTTGTACGCCTTCTCTCCCCCTTCTCGCAGCTGCATATGTGATAAACTCTTCGATTTCATTCCTATTGACTCCCAATAGTTTTTTGGGAGGGAACTTATGAGTGATGTGTGCTTAAGTCAGTGTTAAAGTAACACTTCAGAGACTCGCTTGCTTTTCTTTGTGAAGCTAACAGTATACCCTTTGTGTAGCCAATAGAATATAAGGCGAGGGGTTAAGCCTGTAGAGCTCAGTTACCAGTGGGCCAGGGACAACTCAGTTTGGGTTTTGTAAGTGAGTGAGTGTGGTGAGATTCGGATGAAGACTCACTACGTATTTTGATAAGTATAAATTGTGTTTACTTCTATATTCTTCTCACAGTAACATAGGGTCACTCTCATATTAACTTGATATTACTATTATTACTATTATTATATTATTACATGTGTGTTGTGATGCATTGATGTGTATTTTTCATATGTGCCAGTGAAGTGCTAACTTACTATTATTATTGATAGATTATTTCTGTGTTTACGTGTGCCTAGAGCCTTGTGTTATTGAAGTGATGGCACAGTGGTAGTGAGTTATTGAGTGATTATTGCAAGTGCATTATATATTCTGGGAACTCTGTCTCACGTTCTGTCATAGTTGGGAATCCTGATTTTTATGTACTAATTTTTTCAGTGTTTATTGTTTGTCTTTGTGTTTGTTCTTATTGTCAATATATATTATAGAAAATCAGAGTAGTTTCTCTATCATCTTTTATTCATTGTATCCGAACCTGGGTATATGTATGGACGGTCTCTTTGGGTTGTGTTAGCATTCTTTCATATAGGCTGGGTTTGTACTTTTACTTATAATTCATAACTTTAATAGTCAGATACCTGCCACCCAGTGCTATTTTATTCTGTTGATAGCTAACTTTGGGGTAAGTCTAGTCTAGTGACTAGTACTGTACCGTATCTCTACCCTCCGTCCGTAACAATGCTTATATATACTATAGATGGCCTTGGTTTGGATACCACTCGTGCGTCTGGCACACCGAGAAGTCAACTCGGGCTGTGATTGGCTCTAATTTCTCCTATGGCACATAACCAGTTATTAATGTTCGGGAAAATGCAGCCTGGTTCCCACTGCCAGCGTCTGAACCATGGAGGTATAAAATATGGGGAGGGCATGATGTCACATACTTGAAGCCAGTTTTCTATTGGTCGGCTGTCAAGTACACCCAAAACATTGGTCAGCTGATCTGGACACAACTTGTGGCGAGTTATTGTTTCTCACTTTTTGAACCATTTTCCTTGCCTATGGTTGTGTGAAAAGAAGAGATCGTAGTAAAACTATAATATATCACAGGTGAGGTGAAAACTTAATAACAATATATATTTACGAGGAAAGTTAAATTAATTAAACAAAACTAAAATGCAGAGTCTGCCTGTGCCACACGTCCTATTGCAAATAAGTTTGAGACAATTAGCTTGAATTGACTGTTTATCATAAATGTTGCTTGATGAGATAGTGGCAGCAACAGAAGGAGACGACTGAGAGTCAAGCTCAAGTACTGGGAGCGGTTAAGTGTACCTTGTTAAGGAGATAACTGAGAGACAAGCCCAAGTACTGGGAGGTGTTATGTGTGCCTTGTTAAGGAGACAACTGAGAGACCAGTCCAGGTACTGGGAGGTGTTAATTAAGTGTACTTTGTGAAGGACCACTGTACCTTCACTGGTCACTGGATAACCCCACACTTGTCTGGTTGCCAAAGGTATTTTGTACTGTACCAGGACCCTCTGGTGCACCCTATAATAGACTGTTGTTGCCAGCTGTGGGGTCATCAAGCGACCTGTGAAGTTGCACAATACAGACATATTCTGACCATGGCTGATATATTAGGACCTGATTCGAACTTTTGTCTTGTCTTATTAAAACCCTTCCCTTGGGTGATTAGAAGAATTTTCTCTGTTGATTTGGGTTTTTGTGTTGGCTGATTTGGACCCATGTGAAGCACAAGCAAGTTTATTTTCATTTACAAAGATGACCTGTAATCCATTAGTTGCCTAAATTTTAAGGCACGGCAGGTGTAAAATAAAGAGATACCAAAGAAAACAGGTGGAGAAGCTACAAGAGCATCTCATGAATCTGTGGGAGGACTATAATGAAAGGAACATAATAACTGGTCACTTACTAAAGAAATATTTAGTTATATATTCGCCGTAGTGAACGGACTCCTAACAGGGATGTTAATTTTTTTTTTTTGCGCAATTAATATTACCAGTTTTACAAAGGTCCAAATAAGCCAATAAATAGTTTGAATCAGCCTGGTCCTAATAAGCCTGTTACCCATTGTTGGTTGCTTGTCTCAAAATTTAATACATAGTTATTCCTCAGGCCCTACCGGTGATCCTCTTGCCCACATTGAGCAGTATTCTAGACAAACAGCTCTTGACGATATGGTACATAGAACGTGCTTCAGTGACACGTACGTTCATTTAAGAATGTGTATCTTGACATAATGTACAGTATAGTTTCTCTCATTCCACCAAAAATGCTATCAATGTCACTTCACGTCATGTCATGTGACAAGAAGTCTACACCTTTTCTCCCTCAGATTAGAATAGCTGATGTTCAAATTAAAACAACTGAACTTCAAGTTAAAACAACAGAACTTCAAATTAAAATACCTGAAGTTTAATATAAACTACCAATAGTTTAATTCAAAACATTTGAAATTTAATTAAAAAGAACTGAAGTCTTATTTAAAATAAGTTAATTTTAGTTTAAAATAAAAATAATGTGTTTATGAATTCATTGAACAGTAGATAAAAATAAATGAGCAGCATATTATAGACTGCTCTGTACCATTGGATCACTACAAATATTATGCCCAGTCAACCTCATCCAACCTTGTTTAGGTAATAATAGGTTAGGATAATAACTAAAACAAAGTGTGACATTGCACGTAAATAACGCTACGCTTGTGTCCAAAATATGACAAAGTATATAATAAATACACTGGCCAAGCAGGTTGGGCAAGTAGCCTAGCCTACATGACTGGCGCCCGTAAGGGAAGTATTACTTGCAGTGACGTGGGCAGTACATTAAGGGTTTTGGCGTCCTTTCGGTCCCAGCCTTTCCTTTTCAGTTCTTCAGCTATCCCTCCGTTCCTCTATTTTCTTCGCACTTGCTGTTCCACCTCTGAATCACCTTTTCTCACTGGTGAGGGCTGGTTCTACCCACAAATGATGAATTTGGCATTCTCTACCACACCCTGGTCTATTCTGTCTGTATCTTACTATTTCTCATTCATTCTGGGTAGCTGGCGAGATCGCCCGATTGGGTGGCACAATAAGGAAGGCTACAGATGGCGAGTTTGTTGGCTTTTGGGTACTACATGCCTATGAGCCAGCAGTCCCCTCTTCTGTTGCCTTCGAAGAAACAGATCTTACTATCTCCAGCATCTGCACGGCTTAGGTCAACCAGACTCGGGACTGCTCGGCCGGACAGTTTGGGGAACTACAACAACAACATGGCTGGCGTTCGTCATGATCACCAAGCCCTTTTCTATGTATAGATAAACTGTAGTTTTAACTATACTGTATATATTTATATTCTCACTGAGTTTATTCACTCAAAAACACTTCCAAAACGTGAATAAATAAAAGAAAATACACTCACAAAATGCATACAAACCTTCTCTGACTAAGCATTATCTCTAATTTCCCGCCAAACCTGCGAACCAATCAGAGCGCTACACTCCAGGAAGACTCGTTTTCTAATATCTTATGGAATTAATTTGATACGCTGCTCATTTATTTTATCTACTGTACAATGAATTCATGAACAAAATATTTTTTTTTTTTATTAAAATTCACTTATTTTAAATAAAACTTCAGGTAGTTTAAATTAAAGTTCAGGTAGTTTAAATTAAAGTTCAGGTAGTTTAAATTAAAGTTCAGGTAGTTTAAATTAAAGTTCAGGTAGTTTAAATTAAAGTTCAGTAATTTTAATTTGATGGTGAAAAGCTTGTATAATGAACCACCTTTTTTTACCATTATGTATCTTTGTAGGGACTTCTGAGCAATTATTAAAAACTATATGTGGTGTGGCTAACACTGTAAGATGGGTGGCGAAGTAAACAAAAGGGACAGATATGTACTTTAATAAATACTGACATCATAACATTGACATAAATAACTCAAACAATTATCCTTGAATCAATTACAGCTATAGTAGTACAGAAGGACGATCATGTAGAGCTCGGCTAGCAGTAGACTGGTCCCCCTTCACGACTGCCACCATAGGACATGACCCGCGCCCTTCTCTGCTGGCCCAGTCTGTCCACTATGCTCTCATCCTGTGGTTATCGTAAATTGTACTCTCTCCTCTTTCACCATTTACTGGCCTTTATACACCAACTCACTAACAATAAATTAAATATAGCTACCTAAACACCATAATGATCCCACTTGTAGGGTAACACTAAACCCATAAATATACATACCCCTTAATATAAATTACCACAAAATAATACATAAATCTTGATATAGCATTTTACACCAATACACCAATACACAATATAGAAAATACACCAATACACAACACATCTATGACATACACATACCTTAACTTTAGGACCCCAACACACACTGTACACAATGCACCCAAGTTAACTCTCTGGCAGTCGGAGTGGGACTGCCTGAAACCCTCATTTATACTCACAAGAAACCTCTGCCCCTTCCCCGTACTGCACTCCACCGACACCTGAATCCCCCCATATGAACGAGCTACCTACCCGTTCACCCTAGATGAACCTTTTAAACCAGCCATGTTAATCCTGCTGTGACAATCTTCTCATAAACTGCATAGTGTACAGTCGGCGGCAGAAGTCCTGTCGCCTCACATGCTTCACCGAGACGCACAGTGTTCATGGAATCGAGAACTATGCACGTTTTCTATACCAAATAATTTCGAGTCTAAGAACATTGCGTGCCTCGGTGAAGCAAGTGAGGCGACAGGACTTTTGCCGCCGTTTGCACATTACTATGTATATAATCATTCCAAACAATGTTTCCCTTTATGTGTCTCGTTATAATGTACTGTATATTTTACCTCATTACACTAAAATGCTTTAAATGTCATGTCATGTGACAAGGAATTTAGGATATGCTGTATAGGATAAAGAATTTTTTTTTTTACCATCATGCATCTTCTCACAAACTGCATAGTATACATTTTTATGTAATATAATAACTCCAAACAATTTTTCCCTTTATGGATCTTGCAATATGCTGCATAATTTATTTCAATATACTGAGATAAAAGCACATTTCTCGTATTATTTCTCCTTGGAATGAGTCTGATGCATGAATTATTTAAATGAGTACAGCGCTTATTTAGCATATAATTGTGCTATCCACATTACATATTGTCAATAAGAGTATGTAGAATACAATTGCTTAGTTATTTTTAACCTTTATTTATGCTGTTTTGAAGACATTATGAAAATATTACAGGATACAGTCGGAGCGACAATGTGATGTTTTGGGTGTACTTTAAGCGCCGCCCACCGTTCATAGACTCCACCCACTGGCTTCGCTCTGATGTGAAGATAGAGCCTGGAATGCCCTCTCCATACTTTATACCTCCATGGTCTGAGCAAAGAAAGTTGTGACATAAGTATTCGAATGACGTACGGAGAGGTATTTGGCCAAACAGACCAGTGTGAACCGGACATTTGTAAAGAGTCCTACTAATTTTATCATGCAGCTATCATAGGGTTAATTGTTTATATTTTCTCATAAGGGGTTATATTTTTAGCCCTCACAGTGTTTATTTTTTACAGGTTCAATGAGTTTTTCGATAACCAGTACAAAGCACAAAATATTATAATCAAGATAAAATATACAACGCACCACAAAATAGCAGTTCACAACGCGTTAAATTTTCAATTCTTACAGTTTTGGTTTTATAGGCTCAATTTTTTTTCGATAACCAGTACACATCACGAAATATTCTATGGTTTCCTTAGATTATCTGAATAGTTTGCATTGCATGAACATGCTACTGTTGTTCAGATAATAATTATGGACACCTTGTATAATCGGAATATAATACACACCACAATACAGGCTTTCTATTTATAGTCAAACCAGAATATACTGAGCCTTCGGGTAGGGTCGAGGATTAAGAGCGGCGTTGCCAAATCATCACCAAAACATACCCACATGGTATCCAACATTCTCTGTGATAAATTTAATGGGGTTGCCTTCACTGTACGAGCAACTGACTGAGAGGGATCTAATAGGGGTCCTCTATTGGCCTTCTCATGGAGGAAATATCTATTTACATTATAAATAATTTCCTTGGCTTGGCTGTGGAGAACACCGACGCGCTTGGGAGATGTGTCGTCCATAGTGGTTGGTGCGAGAATGACCAGGTGACTGACATGAGAACACACGTCCTTGACCCGCCATTAACCCTTTGTCAGAGGAGATGTGGCAGCATGTACAAAATAGCATGTCACATGTTGTATAGAGTTGTTGTAAATATATTTACAATGAACCTAACTCGTCATTATAAATACTTCTTTTTAACATTGTATTATATATCGAATACTTAGAGCTACTACAAATTGGCTTATGCATTAAAATTTTAACGATATGTGTTTGTTTTGGGGATGATTTGGCAATGCCGCTCTTAATCCGGACCCCACCCTAGGGCTCAGTATATTCTGGTTTGACTATAGTGAACAGACAGACAGACACAGTGCACTCAATATAGATTATTTATATATGTGAATGCACCAGAGAAATTCTCAAAGTCAATGAATGCAAAGGAAATACAAAGGAGATCAAACAGCAGCAGACCTGTTGGCTGTTTGGGTCTAAGCTACTATAACTACTAGTAAAGAGAAGAGTTTGCATAGTAGAAGGCTCCTTCCCACCCACCAATACCTCCAGTTTTCAGTGGCGACGAAGCAGTTGGAAGGGAGACCAATCAGTATGGAAAAACTGCTATGGATTTTGGACGGGAGAGAACGAGGGGAAAATTGCTCTATTCTACTGTTGATCTAACACAACATCCAGTTGATTTAACACAAACACTATATATAGAGATAAGGAGCTGACATTTAATGCATGTAATGTACTACAGTACGTGGTCATACCTTTGATGGGTTGATGGGTGTGAAGATGGCAGATGCCCTACGAGGCTGTGGGTGTAGGAGTTGAGAACATCCTACTACCACTTGCCCTGCATACACCACCACCCACACTGGTCCACTCCCCATCACCTGTACCAACATCATTATAATTTTCATCTTGGACTTACCATCGTAAGCATGCAAGAATATTCGTGATATATGTTGATCATGGTGCAGTACCGCTACGATAACACTGTTGTTTGTTTGTTTATGGAGTGGTTGTACCAGTACCACACCACCGTCAACACCATCATAAAATGTTTTTTCATACGGACCTTCGTCTCTCACTTTTGTAGCATATTAAGCTTGTATATAACGTACCCAATAATTATAAATTTAACCATGCAACTTTTGTAGGCGAACCCAAAAGACTTACTGCAGAAATTGTCGTTATCTCGCGATCGACAAATACCGGCACTGCATTTTTTTCAGAAATTACGAACTAAGGATACCACTACTGACAGTCTGACTCAGGTGACCAGGTTGCATCCTCAGTCTGAATCATCTCAAAGTGTTGATCTTTAACTGGAGCAACTGATTCCTCCAAACTATTCCAAGCAACAAGACACTTTTATTTTTTTATCTCGCCCTGTTTTCTGGCATACTAAAGAGAAATGAGTAACCCTTCAATGTACAAAACAATTATGACCCCCTTCACCTAAAGTAGTTTATGTTTACAAACGCTACATGGTATCTTGTACCAAAAAAACAAAATCACAAAGCCACAATGGCAGAGTACCAAAACAGCTTCTCCACAAATACGGCACAGCCGCCTCATACAATATATTATTGCTTTGTATGTCAAGCTCCTCCATAGTTAGTGTTGGCCAGTCCATATAGATTAATTAATGAGTGGTTGGCATATTCTCCTCTTCTTGTCCTTAATAACAACTTATTGTACTGTTACGGAAAAAAAAAAAATCATCCGCATAGATATAACTCACGTAGCCTAAATGTTTGACAGCTTCCCTTTATCCGATTGCTGGGAAACTTTCCAATTTAATAGGTTTAGTAGCATCTTCTAATATACTATAAGCAGTTAATCACTATTTCATCATATGAAAACGTGAAAACATTAGACATCAATTTGTTTGAGTTATCCATATGTGTATTGAAAACTATGTCCACGACTGTACTGTACAGTCGGCGGCAAGGGTTATGTCACCTTACTCGGCGCTTTCTAAAGGATATAACACAAATGTTAATCAAGGAACAAACACATTCACCATATAGAATTACTATTTCCATTATCCAGGGGTTAAATTAATAAGCTTCTCTGGTTCTTCTGTTTATGAGCCTATAAAGCTTATATTTCCATACTGTACTTCAGGACTTGGCAATCTAGACATCCCAACACATTCTCAACCATATAATTATACCAAAATTGACCATCAGCAACAAGCCTGGGTGAGGACTGTTTGCTTGTTTTATTATCTCCCATATGGATAAGTTAATATTGAACTTTGAACCCTCGATATATAATGAATAATTACTTGCATCTACCACTTCATGTTACACTCAGTCCCTCATTGAAGACCACCAAATATTTTCTCAGGCTTCTGTTATTCATTACCATACAGACTAAGCTATTTAATGAGCCTTTTAAAAAGGATAGAGCTAAATTTAATTATTTCGATGGCCGACTTTACTTTACCGATCTGACACTGTTTGGGGTTATTATGTAATAAAAGGTGTTCCACCCTTGCTAACTTTACCCTCAGTACCTTCTACATCAAAGAAGGAAATATAAGTTATATAATACATTATACAATTTTGGGGTGTTCTGATAGTACTGTAAAGTCTTAGATGTACAATTACGGACATATGAAACAGATACACCTGATGCGGGGCCCCTCATTGAACATTATAATTATAGGGTAGGATGAGACATTGCAATTGTGTGCAGAGGTGATGCGTCAAATTCTGTATACTTGATAAGGGGCTCCTATTGAAATGTATCTGTTTCATGCGTTCTCAACTGTACCTAAACCCTCGATCTCTTTCGTGTCAGAATATAGAAAGAGTTATGGTGATTGTATACTCTGGGAACACTGGAGAGCCTTGATTCCTCCATAATATGTCAGGGAACAGGACCAGATTAAAAAAAAAAAAAAAAATGGTCTGTTGCTTGGAATAGTTTTGGAGGAATCGGTGGCTCCAGATTTACCATGAACAACTATCCCTTCTAGAGAATTCACAGTTCGATCAAGTGATATAAATATTTAGGGGGTTATAGTACAGCGTTGGTGGTAAATTTGGAACAAGTGATTCCTCCAAAAAATTCCTGTCACCAGGCCATCATTAATTTAGTTAATCTAGATTCGTTTCATTGCATACTTTGGATCGAGGATTCAAGGCGCTCTAATAAATGTACCAAAAGTGTATTACCCCTTTAATAAAGAACATAATTTTACCAGTCTGCCGGTACCATAACACGAACTATACATAACTATTACCTTATGGAGATATGGAAGCGTCTCGAGGTGGTAGTGGAGATTAACGGGTGTGGAGGTGGTGACTGGGACAGGGTGGAGTGATTCGTGTAGGAGCTACACCCTGACTGCTCCTGTCTCTTCATATCCTCTTTGCTCTCACCACGCTTATAATATCAACTAAAGGGGTAGTATAGTTTTGGTACATTGGAGCGCCTAGATTCCTTCAAAGTATATGCCAGGATACAGGACCAGATGAATAAAAATAATGGTGGCCTGTTGTTACTTGGAATAGTTTGGAGGAATCAGTTACTCCGGATTTACCAACACAGTAACCTACCTCCCCCTTTACGCCTGTATATGTATGCATATACAATGGGTTCGTTCATACACTTTAAAGGGGGTAGTACTGTGTTGTCGGTAAGTCTGGAGTAAACGATTCCTCAAAATAATTCCAAGCTACAACAGGCCAACATTATTTTTGTTCATTTAATCCTCTTTCCTGGCATACTTTGGAGGATTCGTGGTACTCCTGTCACCAGTGTACCATAAGTATACAGAGTGTAGACTATTTCCCCCTTACAGGAATATTTGTTGTAGGTGTGATAGTTGGAGGGGAGGAAATTGCAATTATATGATGTATTATCAACGACTCCAATAAAGAAGAGAACACAAGAATATATATATATATATATATATATATATATTCTTGTGTTCCCTTCTTTATTGGAGTCGTATATATATATATATATATATATATATATATATATATATATATATATATATATATATATATATATATATATATATATATATATATATATATATATATATATATATATATATATATATATAGCCCATAATGTGATATACAACTTATGTGGAAAATATTCCCACAGAAAAAACACGTAAGGAAACAATCTTTTCTGTAATAATATTTCGGCCAGATTCTGTAAATATGTTAATATTAGTATTGTAT
This sequence comes from Petrolisthes cinctipes, assembly GCA_033782935.1. Taxonomy (NCBI): domain Eukaryota; kingdom Metazoa; phylum Arthropoda; class Malacostraca; order Decapoda; family Porcellanidae; genus Petrolisthes; species Petrolisthes cinctipes. The sequence goes on from JAWQEG010000367.1 coordinate 84,094, forward strand.
ATAAGAAGGTATTTAATTTAGCTAATTAAATATTATAGCTAATGGTAGTATATTAATTTATATTTGTATTAGTATCTTAAATTTAAGTTTCAAAATATTACAAATGCGCCGTGAAGAATTATCACGGGCACTACTTGGATATTCATCCGCCATTTTCATGATTTCTCTATCTTCGACTAGAATAGGAGACAGTTGCCGGTTGAATTCCGTAATGAAAGGACATAAAAAATACTTAGAATATCGAAGTGAACTAACATAAGTTGCTACTTACGACCCTACAAACTAACGGACTTGATAATAATAAGAGCGGTGATAACATATACTGAAAGTGAATATTAAATATTAGACTTAATAATAGTCATTATATATACACATTTCGCCGGATCATTAGTCGCCATATTGGACAACACCGGAGAGATTGTAAATCATCATATGGATAATACCAGCCCTCTCACATCATCGGTTCTCTGCTTAGGTTATTCTCTAGACACTTGCTGGCCAGTAGGTAGACACTGAATTATACTTAAGTTTGCGTTACGAGGCAAAATATCTATAACTAACCAAGTAAGTTTATTTGACTTATTAAATTATATATGCTATAAACATTAATATACGATAATGATATAAGGTCAAACTTATTACAATAACTATCATTAATTAACAGAAAGTGTCCGTAATAATCAAATTACGTCTATAGCATAGTCCATTTCTTGATCTTTTCATGGGGAGTCTGATCGCTTCCTGAGAGTACGGTACAGTCACCTCAAAAAATCGTAAGTGCTGTACCTATTTCTAAGACAACCCAATATTATTATGGTTTGTGAGAATCCAATCTTACAAAGGAAAATATAATCTACACTAAATCTACACTAAATATATACAGAAAATATAAAAGATATTTAAAATAGGAGAGCTGGATAGACAACACTGAAGAATCGAAACTTATGATGATTGATTGATTGATTTATTGATGCCATTAGGCATCTGGCAGCGCAACAACAATGGTCATATACCGCCCAACATATAAAGGTCATCTACATCATTAATAAAATATGTACAAAAATTAAATAATTTTCACTACCTCAAAAGGGAGAAGCAGCATGAATAAATCCCACGTCTTCCAAAAGATCATATATTAATGAAATAACCTATTTAAGTTAGATATACACAATAATTGAAATATTAACGAAAGAAACATTAAACTTTAACTACCTAAAAATTAATAGCCATAAATACAATAAAATTCACAATTTGTGGAGAAGGCCAGCCTCCTCCACATAGGAGAGGGTGTTCCCTCCCACACTACAAGCCTCGTCCCCGAGCACATGGAAGAGACTGTAAGAACCGTCACCCTTCCGGTACTCGGAGAGGTGCCTACGACGAAGGTCCCCAAGGCTGGGACACTCGACAATAAGATGCCGTACTGTCAAAGGGACCAGACAATCATCACAGTAAGGAGGGTGAGCCCTCTCCATTAAAAAGCCATGAGTCAATAATGTGTGGCCAATGCGGAGACGGACAAGAGCCGTCTCCCACCGGCGGGACAGGCCACTGTAGCTCCACAATCCAAGGCGCTGGCGGATGTCACGGAGCTTGTTAGCCCCGATGGCGTCCCATCTGTCCTGCCAGCAGGAACGAACGGTAGCATTTATGTAGGGTCGAAGGTCCACTGCAGGAACAGGATGATGCCTGGCAGGAGGCCGGGAATTGGAGACCACAGCCTTAGCCAGGGCGTCAGCCCGCTCATTCCCATCAACACCCACTTGGGCCGGGACCCAACAAAAAGTGACTTTGCGGCCACGACGACCCAGGAGGACAAGCCACTCAAGAATGGCCAGCACCAGGGGATGGGTAGAGTTAAAATTGCACAAGGCCTGCAAGGCACTACAGGAATCGCTAAAAATAGTAAACGAAGGCTGAGGGAGAGTAAAAATCACTTGGAGGGCATATAAAATGCAGTAAAAATGGACATGACAGAAGGGAGCCTGCCTCCACGGCAAAAGTCAGGAAAGACAACTCCAAAGCCAACTCCAGCATCAGACTTTGACCCATCAGTGTACACAGGGAGGGATTCCCTGTGAGTGAAGGCATGTTCTAAAAAGAGGGAACGAGCCACTGGAGGAGGAAGAAATTCCTTCTTGTCTGTAAAGCAGGTGCAGGGGAAAACTTCTGGAAGAAGCCATGGAGCCACCCTGGGGACCCTCACAGGGCAAATCTGAAAGTCATCTATGCCCATCTCCTCCATAGCCTTTCTGACCCGGAAGCCAAAGGGCCATGGTGCACGAGAATGTAAAAGGTAGTACTGAGACATGATATCAGATGACACCGCCAAGCAAGGTAGGGTGTCAGGAAGTCGATGTAATCGATGCCAACAACGAACCATCAAGGACTGGCGACGGAGATCAAGAGGTGGCTCATTAGCGTCCACCAGGAGACTGGGGATTGGGGACGACCTGAAGGCTCCGGTCGCCAGACGTACTCCAGCATTATGAACAGGGTCTAAAACTCTGAGACGGGCATCGGTGGCAGAAGAGTACACCTCACACCCATAGTCGAGTTTTGACCTAATAACAACATGGTATAGGCGGAGGAGGGTGGCCCGAAACTGTTGTTAATTTCGGCACCATCTAAAATATCAGCCAATCAGGCGCCTTTCTCTCGTCATGACGTCACCTCCGATTAACCAATCACACTCCGAAAAGTATGACGTCATAGCTTGCTTTTATTATTATAAGACATTGCACTTTTTCACGGTAGAAGTGGTCATTTATTTCTTGATACCTCATTAATTTCAGTAAATATTTACTTGGTTCTTTGAATACAAACGGAATAATGGTAGATGATTAACATTATAGTAAAAAATGTGTCAGTCCAATAAAAATTGAACTAAAAATTAAGTTGAAGTGAAAAAAGTTACTATCTGAAATATCGAGCTTCTCTTGTGTCATGACGTCATATTCCGATTAACTGATGACTCGCGCTTATCCTCGTCGTGAAAAAATAAATAATATAAAAACATTGCACTCCTTTACGACAGCGGTCATTTTTTCCATTATACAGTCACGAGCACTAAGGTATACAGCTTTGGTTGAAGCTTTGAACAGTCCAATTCACCAACGAAGTACTGTAACTCCAATGGAGATCTTATTGTGCATTTATTTACGGTCTCTAGGTATTCCAAGCACACCTAATGAGTTATTAGTGCTCGTTACTGTACCTCATTTATTTCGTGAAATAATGGTGGGATGATTTTGATTGTAGATAAGACTGAAAATAAATGATGGTAACCAAGGTCTGTCTTGTGTTCTCTCTCCCTTTGATTATACCCAACATCATGGAGCATCGAGGTCCTTTATCTTTTTGGGGTTATTCAATCTCCTGGCAATTTGCACTGAAATATTGCTTAACAGCTTTCCATTTATATTCTTGTATATCGTAAAGGGTCAACCTGGCTATTATTCTAATTGGTACTTCAATTTAGTTGTAGGTTACAAAGTGATATGCACACCAACTTTATTGATATAATACACCTGTATAGTAGTACAGTAGTATAGTATATAGTAGTATAAATAAACTGGTCTTGAGTTGCCAACTGGAAATTTCTTAAGGCGGTAAACTTACTCCCAAAAAGCGCTAAAAAAGCGCTATTTTTGATAAATGTCCCACAAAACCTTCTGATTGTTATTTACTTATTACTCTTTATTATGTCAGGACTCTGAAATAATTAAAACCACCAAGAAATGCGCAACAAAAACACAGAAAAGCAGCTGCCAAATGGCACTAAAGCCAAATTGTATAGTGCCAAATCTAGCTCCAAAAGCGCTAAATTGGCAACTGTGGGCCGTCTGTGGCGCATGCAGTAGATACGTCATGGCGGCAATAACGCATAAAAACTAGATCAGACCTTATGCTCGAGAGTGCACTTCTTTGGCTGATATTTATGCATAATAATAATAACGTATTACAATAATCATTATTATTATTATTATGCACAATAATAATAATTGGTGTAATCGCATACGTTGGAGTGAACGACGCTATGACGTCATACCTTAGGAAGAGTGTGATTGGTCAATCGGAGGTGACGTCATGACGAGAGAAAGGCGCCTGATTGGCTTAAATTTAGATAGTGCCGAAATTAACAACAGTTTCGGAATATGCGGCCCGATCAGCCCCCCAGGATGTATGGCTCAGGACCCTCAACAGGTTAAGAGCCTTGAGGCAAGAGACCTTAAGTGTACGTAAGTGGGGAACCCAAGTCAAACGTTTATCAAAAAGGAGATCCAAAAAGCGAGTCTCCTCGACACATCGTATCCGATGACCATACATGAATAAGTCCGGATCCGGGTGGATGCCTCGGATGCGGCAGAAGTGCATAGCAACTGTCTTGGAAGGAGAAAATCAAAACCCATGAGAATCAGTCCAATGTGACACCCTGTCAAGGGCAAGCTGCATGCGCCGCTCCGCCACTGACATACGGGAAGCAGCAAACCAGACTGCTAGGTCGTCAACGTACATCGAGTTAGCTATACCGTCTGGAAGGGATGAGGCAATGGCATTAATTGCTACTGCAAACAATGTGACACTGAGGACGCTTCCCTGGGGGACGCCCTCCTCCTGTGCAACAGATGCTGAGTGGGTTGTACCAACCCTCACAGAAAAACTGCGACCACTGAGAAACTCCTGAAGAAAGTGTGGAAGGCGACCCCGCAGGCCATATAAATGGAGTTGCTGCTGGATGCCATATTGCTATGTAGTGTCATAGGCTTTCTCTAAATCAAAGAATACACAGACAAGGTGTTGATGTCGTGCAAAAGCCTCACATGCAGCAGCTTCCAACCTGACCAGAGCATCTGTAGTGGAACGGTATTTACGAAAGCCAGACTGGGACGGAGACAGAAAATCACGCCGTTCCAAGAAGTATACCAGTCTGACATTCACCATCTTTTCAAATAGTTTACAGAGACAGGAGGTCAAGGCAATTGGTCGATAATTGAGGGCAACACCAGAGTCCTTGCCCGGCTTGAGAAAAGGAAGGATGGTAGCAACCCTCCACCCAGAAGGGAAGACACCCTCCAGCCAGATTCTGTTATATACAGCTAAAAGAAATGAGATCGCTTCCTCACCCAAGTGTCGTAACATTGCATATGGGATGTTGTCTGGCCCAGAGAGAGAGAGCAGAATGCAGGTCTCTCAGGGTGAATATATGGTTATAACTTTCATTCTCGTTCCCTGTGAAATCCAGGACTGTACGCTCCTTGGCTCTTAACTCATGCCTGACAGCCAGAGGTCGAGAGTCACGGCTGGAGACCTTTGCAAAAGCCTCCGCCATGGTATTGGCCACTGTCAAACCATCCATGATCTTAATTCCATTGACCTTAAGTACAGGTGGAGAACTAGGAGAAAACCTCCCCGCCATCTTACGGACTCTCCTGAACACTTGGGTGAGTGGAGTTTTAGTATTAATTGAAGACACATAGGCCTTCCAAGATGCACGTCGGGTCTCTTTTAAAACTCGTCTAACCCGAGCCCTTGCCCGTCGGAAGTCCTCTAAAAGAGTTGGGTCCCCACGATTGCGACGAAGGCGAGAGAAAGCAGCGCGCTTCTCCCGCACAGCAGTGGTGCAGACTGGTGACCACCAAGGGACGGGACGTTTGGGAAAGTAGCCAGAAGTTCTAGGGATAGAGTTGAGAGCAGCAGAGTGGAGCATATCAGTGAAATATGTTACAGCCTCGTCAGAGCTACCGAAATCGGCTACAGAAGAGACCGAAGAAGTTAGCTCTCTAAAAAACTGCCAGTCAGCCTTTTCTAATTTCCACCTAGGAAGACGAGACTGTGGTTCGTACCTGTTACCTTCTAAAAGTATAGGGAAGTGGTCACTGCCATATAAGTCAGGCAACACTCTCCAAGTAAAATCCAACAGAGCACTGGGTGAGCAAAGGGAAATGTCAATGGCGGTAAAAGTCCCAGTAGGGCTATTAAAATGTGTCACATCTCCCGTATTTAAAACCCCTAATCCCTCATCCTCAATAAAAGAAGCCAATAAAACACCCCTGGGGTTGACCGAACTGTCACCCCACAGAGGATGACGACCATTAAAATCACCCAATAAAATAAAGGGAGATGGAAGGTCCCGTACAAGATGGTTGAGATCACCCCTCTCAACTGTAACACTGGGAGGAAGGTATAGACTGCACACAGTGTACGGGCGGTCCATAAAAACCTTAACTGCAACAGCCTGGAGCGGAGTGTCAAGCTCCAGGCTCGTGCATGGAATATCTCGGCGAACTAGGATGGCAGAGCCACCATGATGACCCTGCCCTTCAAATGAATTGGAATAAAATACTGAGTATGCTGGAGGACTGGCAGGAATGTAGTCCCCAAGCATTGTCTCTTTGAGAGAAACACATGCAGGAGAGAAGCTAGAGAGAAGAACGCGCAGTTCCTCCCAAGAAGCACGCAAGCCACGGCAATTCCACTGAAGGACCTTGACCAGTGTTACTTTAGTACTGATTTTTGGGAGCCTCACGGAGGTACTTCCCACTACCACCTCGACCTGAGGGTTTATTCAAACAATAAGATTTGTCTAATCCTGGGCCACTAGAAGAAGAGCGAACCCGAGGAGTAGTACTTGGGGCAGTAATTGGGACCCGTAGACGAGTCCCTGAAGCATCTGATATGTTAGAAGAAGATGAAGGTATATGAGATGGGATATTCTTTGAAACAATTACATTGGTTCTGTCCTGTACAGCAGTGGTATCACTGACACAGGCAGATACATCAACATCCATAATACAGGTGGTAGAATCACTCCGCTGCTCAAGCGGAAGAGAAAGTGAATCTTTTGAAGTCACAACATCCGTGGAATCCACATTAACTTCACGCCCCTCTGATGATCCCGAAGGAAGCTTGCGAGGAGGAACTTCTGTTGAATCAAGAGATTCATCAGAGCCACGAGAACGCTTCTGGTGAAATTGAGAGGAAACTATGGATGAGTCCACAGAGATGGTTGCCTCACAAGGTGGAACATCTATAGAGTCAAGTGCCTCAGAGGAACCACGAAGGCGCCTCTGTGGCAGTTTAGGTGACTTAAGTTTCCTTTTGGGAGAGCGTGTGGCAGCGTGAACCTCTACCACATGGACACCTTTAGCTAAAGTCTGAGAATTGTCATCAGTTGAAGGGTCACCAGAATGAGTGTCTGATAAAGTTTCCAAGACAGAGAAACTATTATGTAGAGTAACCTTAGAAACGTTCTCACTAGAGCAAAAAGCAGCTGCCTCTTGAGAGGGTTGAGAGGGTGCTGGAACCAATTTAGGGCGAAGGGAGGAGGCATATGTCTTCACACCACCATCCTTCTGTCGCCTGAAGTTGAGTTGCCGTCTGGCACTACCTATGCTAATTAATTGAGTATTAGCCAAGTGGAGGATATCCTGCTCAAGTATGTACATCTTACATTGGCGAGAACGCAAGGGGTGAGAATCTCTGCATTAAAAGCAGTAACTCTCTGACCGACACTCAGAAGTAAGATGTGAGTCAAGAGCAGAACAATTACCACACCGGGAACGGTTGTTGCAGTTCCTTTTCCCATGACCAAACTCATAACAACAGAAACACTGTAGGGGACGCTCAACAAAAGGCTTCACCTCAAATGAGGTGGGGTTAATGTTAATGCGATCTGGGATATGCGAGCCATAGAAAGTGAGGATGATCATATTTTTACTGCCTTTCATCTTCGTTACTCGTTGGACACTGTCTGGGCACATAGCGAGAATGTCCTCTTCAGAGAATTCATACAGGTCCTTATTATATATACGCCCCTTGCTATAATTAAATGTTCGATGTGGTTTAATAGATTCAAACATGCTATCAGAAGGAGAGGGGAGATTGAGGAGCATCATGGCCTGTGTAAGATCTTTGGCTCTGATTAAAACTCCCTTACCATATTTCTTTATGTGGCCCATTGGTAATAATCCAATTTCTTTCTCAAGATACCGGGAAGCATGGATAAGGTTACCACGTCCCTCCCTGTAGTAAGCCACAAACCAAAAGGGTGTAGGAACCCGACGTTCCTTTGGGACATGCTCTGCAGAATCATCAAATATATTAGGGCAGTAATCATTGTCACTGTCAACTACATTGATGGACCGTATCATCTGAACTTTACAATGAGTATCCCCCACCATCAGAGAATCTTTTGACTCAAATGCTGCTTTGGCAGCAGCATTTGTATTGAAAGTAATATAGCACCGATTAGACCTACAATCACTGTCATATGTGATTCGGATTCGGAGGACTACTCCAAAGCACTTAAAAATGGAGTGGATAGCGCCATAGGTAAAGGATGCGAGTACATTCGTTAACATTAACGTGTCCAAATCGTTAACAGGGTTCTTCGACACAAGACCCGACCTGCTAGGTCTACTCTTATTTGCAGCTTTCTACATCTTACCACGACCAGAGAGTGACGTCTCGAGGGCCTGGTCGACCACCGCTCGAGGAAGAGATTGGGGCTTTTCTGTATCCATATATCATTGGTTTAGTGTTTTTGGCCCCAGGAGCCAAGAGCTACTACCTACCGGGCAGATGAGGGGACCGAGCGCTGGTCGCCGTCGGCGGGGTACCTCTTCCCCCACGGGGCCACTCGTTTAAAAAAGCAGCCCCAATGGCTCGAAAGTTTGCCCACGACGGTGCTGAGACCCCCTTCCCCAACATCTCCCGGCCCAGACACCCAACCATCCAACATAGGACGGCCCCTAGAGGGCAGTCCCTCCGGAGGGCAGCGCTGTTGGCCCGTACTGGCAGCTTAATGCATGGGAACCATTTAGTCTGGTCTCTCACTGGCGACCTTACTAGCATGGGAAGCCCTCTCTCCCCGAAATCGGGGCAGAGCAAAGGCCGGAGCCTCCTCTAGTCTAGCTCGCTAGGTCTCAGAGACACGCAAGCCCCCCCACCACGTCAAGGCGGTTCCCGTTGGGGGGGAAACTTATGATGAGAGCAAGAACTAACACACTAAGTATAAATTGGATTAACACTTATCAAGGAAAGAGTGAGGGGTGCCCATTTGAGTAGTGTGATAAGAAAACATTTTCTTTTAGAATGTAAAGGTTATGAAAATATAAGAAACAATTTTAATCTCCAAACAATCTATCAAGATAATGAAGAAATAATAGCATAAACATTACTTTTTGATAACCAAAGAAACAATAATATACATGAGAAAAAAGAATACATCAAGAATATCTGGAAATCAAGATACAGAAAAACAAAAGAAGCGCAACACGACTAGAGGAACCAGACTAGTGGGAGCCGATGCTAAGGCTTATCCCACGCTTACTACTGAAATGGGGTGGGATCTTCAAAACTTCGAATGTTGGTGGCGCTACGATCACCTTTACTCTCTTGTAGCCGCCATATTTGATCGTGGCTTACGAAGATCATAAGTTGCTAACTCTAAAGCTTCGTAACCTCCTTCGTAGCTCACGATGATAGTTTCGTAGCGTGCGTCACTGCCTGTTCCATTCCGTGTGTTTTGTTCATCCCGCCACCCAGCTGACTGGCTCTCAGCCAATCACAATGAAGGAAACAAAATGCCCTTGGTACTGTAAGCCAATTGTGATGTAGTATCACAATGTCAACAAATATACATTGTCTCAGATGTCAACACCACCAGCTGATAGAGATGACACAGTCACCAAGTTACATCAGACAGGAACAGCAAAAGATAGGCAAGGGAATTATTAAACTGTGTTGGTAGAAATTTAACACAACAGTGGAGCTAAGGCAGCTGCCCGGGCATATTTTTAATATCATGCCAATCACTAGTATGATATTGTATATAGTATTGTATACGCACCACTTCGTATTCCTATATATATATATTCCATGTGCTGGTACGCCGCTCCCTGTTTCTTTGTGATCTCCTCGTCCCAGACAAGCTACAGTCTGGCGGTTTGGTTAATCCCGTCCCCTGGCTCAGCTTAGTGTACCCTTGGGAACCCAGCCCCCAGCCTCCTGCTTCCTCCAGGTATGAACTAAGGTGGGTGCAGCAGGTCAGGGGATGGCGTGATCACGTGAATGATGCTACATACGGGAACCTAGAGTAAGGATATAAAAGAGCGGAGCGGTGCTTGTGAGAGAGACTATCCAGCGAGCTACTAAGGAGGAAGGACCAACCATACCTGCCGTCATCACACACCTGCAGTCCACGTGTTCGCACTACGTCCACACGCTGTCCCCCTGCCCTACACTACTACACATGCGACACTGTAACTACCGACTCTCCACGACGCAACATCGGCAGACTCGCCTTCCCCCATACCATATGTACTGCACCCTTGAATGTTACCAAATATACTGTACCGTGTATTCTAGAGTCTGTTCACCAGGGTAGATGCATAAGAAGCTTCTTTTCTGTCTCATGATATAGATACAAAAAGTTTACTGGCAGCTGGTTGTCATGAAAATAAATCAAAGACATTGACTGGGAGGACATCATATTCTTTTAACTTCTACTGTCACTGTTTTATTTCCTTTACACCTACCTACAGTAGTTTCTAAGATAATCTCAAAATCTGTACAGTTGACTGCCATTACCAAGTAACAGGCAGAAATATACCATATGTAGTGAAATCTGGCAAGTGTAATATAATAACTTATACTTCAAATTTTTTTATTGCAAAACAGATTAAGGAAATAAATGATATAAGCATTATTTATATTGTGGATTCGGCCGTTGGCATGGGCACTCATGGGTTGAAGGATGAGGGGAGTGTCCATTGCTTGATTTAGATACAGTACCATTTTAATACGATAACCAGGTATTGTAATTTATTCTGCTTTGTTACTGAATTATGTACCATTTTTTGTTATACTTCAGGTGGTGGCACTAGTGACACAAAGGCACTCACCCACATAGAAGAGGCTAGGCTCAAGTCATTAAAGAAGTGCAAGTGTCGGATATTCCTGGACTCCAAGACCCAGGCAGTATGTACAGTATATAACAGTAAAAAATGTCCTGCTGTTCATCTAGGCCAGCAATATGGAAATCTTTCCTCATTGGCACTAGTGAAGTAATTACATTGAGAGTTTATATATATAAAACATACATTTTGAGCAGCATTACCTCTCAATTACATTCAAAGTTAAACAGTGCAAATCATAAGGCCTTATTCCTAGGAACAAATATACAAGATGTTCTCATATATCCATACCTTCAGTAAATACGGTACATATACACTCACGAGCACTAATTTCTGCTCAGGGTTTGGTCCTTCCTTCCACCCCCTACCCTGGACAGAGGGAAGAGGGGGATCGGAGCTGGGGGAGAGAGTCTACCCCGCCTTCACCCCTCCCAACTTCCCCCACCTTCATCCTCTAGTTGTCAGTTAGTGATTAGCCATAAATAATTTTCCCTGTGTAAATGATGGCTCTTCTAAAACAGTATCGTAGTACACACTGTGAATAGCCAAGACGATCTCATGTCAGTCTCGCTTTATTTACCTTTGTAATATAATCGTAAAGTCCCAGTCAAAAGGAAAGACAAGTAAAAAACACAACTCTCTCTCTCTCTCTCTCTGAAGGTCAAGTAGAAGAGCAATAAGGGAAATTAATCCACCGGATTTATATCACTCTGGAAACCATCGATGAAATTAACTCTATAACAAGATATGCGGAAAGAACTTTTTCAGTCGTGACCCAGTTTTTACTATGACATCATTCTCGCGACCCATGCAGAAAGATCTTTTACGAATGATCAGAATTATCAACCTAAGAAAATACAAGGCCAGAAACTGAAACGCATTAATTATGATTAAAAGGCATTCTAACCAGAATTATAAGCACTGCCTCACCTACCTCTCTCTCTCTCTCTCTCTCTCTCTCCCTCTCCCTCTCCCTCTCTCTCTCTCAAGAAGGCTAATATTTGTGCAATGATTTTGTTTTATAGATGAATATTCGATTGTAAAAATATGTTAGGTGGATTCATGTATGAACTTCATATTTATTTTATTGTCACGAACATTATTATTCTATTTTATTCATGTATTTATTTTTGTGAGCCTGCGACCCAATTTGGATGAATTCGGGACCAGTAGTTTGAAGAACCCTGCTGGTTTAAAGAAGTGCATACAGCATTAATGTAGGTGGATATAGGAGAGAAGAAATGTGATGATTTGAGGCGAGGGTGAGGGGGAAGAGGGTAAGAAAAATGAAGGTGATTAGTTGAAAAGTAATAACAAACAAATATAATTAGAATATCTGTTACATTATATCCTTTAACCCCCAGAGTCCGGGCAGCGGGATTTCCCGCTCGGTCGACAGAGGCCGGGCAGCGGGAAATCCCGCTCTGTCGACAGAGTCCGGGCAGCGGGAAATCCCGCTTTTGGTAATTTATGGGGAAAAACGCCAAATTTGTCGGGATTTTTTTTGATCTGGCTATACTTCACCACCAGACCTTTTCATCCCCACATTCAATCAGTGTGTGCTTGACCGTGACAATGGCTGGTCGTAGTGAAGAAAATACGGGCTCGTTCGATTCGGTGCATCCTACCGCGCTGCCAGGCGCACCCGCTCCTGTAACCTCCACTCCGCGGGTGCAACCAGCTAGATTGCGTCATGCACCTGCAAGGTTGTCAGATTCTGCAATAGGGCGGGAATTGGAGAATCTGGCAGACCTTTCATATGGGAGTGACGACCTGGACAGCTACTCTGATACTGAATGGCAAGCTGACGAATCAACTGAGGAAGATGTCTGTGTAGCGGTGACTTCCATCACAGCTCTTCCCTCAACTTCAGCCTTGCATGATGTGTCAGAGGTTACAGCCCCTGTTGCAATTCCGTCCACCAGTGGGGTGGGAGGTAGTTTGGGAGACACTCTCTTGTCTCCCATTCCTACAACATCTGGCGTGGGAGGCAGGAAGAGGTCTACTCCTGCTTCAACCTCCAAACCTCGCTACGTCTCCACTCCCATGGGCAAGAGGCCGAGGAGGAGGTTAGATTTTTCGTCTTCCTCTTCCTCGTCGGACGAGGATGCGTCGCAAAAAGTGGTGGTAAGAGGGAGGAGAGTAGGAGTAAGAGGGAAGGGTAAAGGAAGGGGGAAGAGGACAAAGGCAGCTTATCTCTCCCCTACAGTTGACCCTGATAGCCCGCCCCCCCGTGACCTGACGCCACCACCACACTCTCCCTCTCCTCTCGTGCCTGACGACTCACTCTCGCCTGCCCCTGGTACCGCTGCACCACCACCACCACCACCACCACCACAACAACAGCAACGCGGCGCACCTCGTCATAGACCCGCTGATCCCTATGTGTGGACGGATTGCGATGAATTTGCGCCTGATATACCTATCTTTGACGACAGTCATTCAGGTATACAGGCCGCATTTCCCTGTCGTCAGAGGTCATCAATATTAGATTATTTCACTGCCTTTTTTGATATAATATTGATGACTTACATGATGCAGGAGATAAACACCTTCAAGCAACTCTCTGTGCAACTCAGCAATAGACCAGGCAGGGAACATAGTAAGATGTTGCAATGGGCTGACGTCGATATTGCTGAGTTGTATGTGTGGTTAGCTTTGACCATGATGATGCCTCATGTCAAGAAACATCGCCTCAAGGACTTCTGGAGCACACACGCCCTGATATCCACACCTGCGTTCGGGAAATACATGTCCAGGGACAGGTATAGGGACATTTTGTCCTACCTGCACTTCGCCCCCAACATGGGTCCACACCCGAACGACAGGCTGTGGAAAATTAGGCCAGTAATGTCTATCCTCCAGGAGAAAATACGAGCATTTTTTCGACCATTCCAGAAAGTGGTTATCGACGAGTCTCTGGTGCTGTTCAGGGGAAGACTGTCCTTCATCCAGTACATCCCGTCAAAGAGGCATAGATTTGGCATCAAATTCTATGTCATCTGCGACTGTAAGACTGGCTATGTGTTGGATTTTATACTCTATTCAGGTACGGATGTGGATGTCCCGGCCGACGACCCTCTTGGCTTCAGCGGGAGTGTTGTCAAGGCACTCATGGGGGATTACCTTGACAACAACCACATCCTGTACACTGATAACTATTACACCTCTCCAGCACTTAGCCAGTTTCTCCTGCAGCACCAAACAGGATCCTGCGGAACTATTCGTGTCAACAGGAAGGGGTGGCCAGCATTCCCTCTCACCCGGAGGGGCGACTGCTTCAAAAAGAAATGTGGGAACATGCTGGCCATCAAATGGCACGATAAACGCCCCGTCAATATGCTCACCACCGTGAACAGGGGCGTGATGCAGGATTCTGGGAAGACTGAGCGCGGCACAGGTGATACCATCTACAAGCCTGATGCTGTGCTCGATTATAACATCAATATGAGACTCGTTGATAAGTCAGACATGATGGTGAGTTCCATCGATTGTCTGAGAAAAACTTGTAAGTGGTACAAGAAGGCTTTCTTCCACCTTCTTGATGTCACAGTGCTGAACTGTTATATACTCTACCTCCAGCATCACCCTGACTCCAAGTTGGCACTCCGGGAATTCGAGCTAGAGTTGATATCTCAGCTCCTGGAGAGGTTCAGCACTGTGCAACCACAGCAAGGCAGACAGGCAGCGGCACAACGGCCTGACAGGTTGCAGCAGAGTGGCTATATGGCTCGCCACTACCTCACTAATCTGCCACCGTTGCCGTCAGGACGTCCAGGCTCTCGTCGCTGCTATGTTTGCAGGCACACAACACGTCACCCCCAGAAGTCCAAGGAAACTCGCTTCTGGTGCAAGGAATGTTGTGTGCCGTTATGCCCTGGAAACTGCTTCTCAGACTACCATATATTGGAATATATATAGAAGCAGGAAGTGATGGGAGTATGCGAATAAAGTGACAGTGACACTTGGTGACAGTGACACTATTTAGGCTATAAGAAAAGTGAGAGTGACACATTTGTACATATATTTTAGGCTGTAGTGACGTGATAGTGACACATTTGTACTTATTAGGCTATAAGAAAAGTGAGAGTGACACATTTGTACATATATTTTAGGCTGTAGTGACGTGATAGTGACACATTTGTACATATATTTTAGGCTGTAGTGACGTGATAGTGACACATTTGTACATATTAGGCTATAAGAAAAGTGATAGTGACACATTTACGCATAGAAAAAATTATAATAAAAAATTTAAAACAACAAAATACAAAAATATATAGAAAATAAGGATAACAGTGATAGTGACACATTTATATTTACGTTGAACATGAACAAATGGTGCGAATGACACTGAAAATGTTTCGCGTAAATACTGTACATAACTCCCACGCTTCTCTCCAGGGCATAAAACCACTCTGGAATGGTCAGCTAACCACACAAATAATACAGGGGCTGTAATGGTAGGATGCACACGAACCGTACGACGTGTCCCCTGGGGGAGGCAAGTGTTGCGTCATTCTGCCGGCGGCCATCTTTTCTCCACCCACGCCAGTCCTTGTCAGAGCCACGCTCACAAAGCGAACGCAGCCTCGCTCTCACGGGAAAAGTGACCTCCATTCCTCACTTGATTTCTCGGTAATGGAGTGTCCTAGAGAGCTAGGGTTGGTTTTAATGGAAAGAGGAGGAGTTGATGGTGAGTACACAATCAAATTTAAGTTGTTCAGTATTGTAGTTTAGACGTAGGGAGTAAGAGAAGTAGAGTGATTTTCCGGGAAATACCCGGACAGGCAGGATTAAATTAAGTATTTGCCCCGTACACACAGCACGTAATTTCATTCTTGGCCCGGCCCGGAGGGGTTAAATAAAGGCACTGTCATTTGTTCACCATCGTAGTGGGATAGACTACTGAATATATATTATCCTTTGGATATTAGACAGCTATCCCTGTATTCCTTTCATCCCTCGTGCTTGCCCCGTAGGGGGGTATTGCCTGTAATGATGTGGGCAATACTTTAAGGGTTTTGGCGGCCCTTCGGTCCCCGCCACTAGCTTACATTTCTTCAACTGTCCCTCCTTTCTTCCTATTTCCTGGTGCTATATGACCTCGCTGTTGCGCCACCTAATATCAATCAAATCCCTCGTGCTTGTAGTCCACTCTATTTATCACCTTCTCCCAAGGCCAGCTGTTTTTTTTTTTTTTCGGCAGAAGACGGTTTAATTTTCTAACTTTTTTAATAATCATATTTGTCAACAAATTCATTAAGCTATTTACCAGAATTTTTTCTTCTAAATATGCATTTCCTTAAAAATTATGGCGTTTTCAATAAACTTGGTCTAATTTTATGCATAGGCTATATATATTACAGTATCTCTCAAGTAACTGGCAACCTTACATATCCTCCCTACTGTCTTATCCCTCTCTCGCTTGCCCTTCCCTCCTTTCTTACCGTTTATCTTTTCTTTCTCATATTTTTAACCTTCTCATTCGTTCTTAAAAAGTTTTAATGTCATAGGCCTTTCTCCCTTATCACTTATAGTCCAATTATATGATTCGAAAAACTGCGGCTGAGATTATGTTGTTGATCGCATTTTGGTTCTCAATATGTAGAGGTTGATTGATTGATTGATATTAGGCGCCGCAACAGCAAGGTCATATAGCGCCAGTTCACTTGGAAAATAAAGCACTTAGCACCTCCACACGACGTTGTTTGTTGGAACCTTGACTGCTTCTGGCTAGCTCGTGTACCAGCCACTCCCTCCCCACACTCGTTATTACCTGGCCTAACCAATTGTTGATTCAACTAGTTAGGGAATAACCTACAATGGTTTGGAATACCTGGTACTCAGCCGAGAGTATTCACCATTTGGCTATTATCCTTCATTGCGAGAGACGAAGGGGACTAACGAGCTGAAGAAAAGATTCGAGGACGACGTAATTGTGTATGTCTACTGGGCAGAGGCGTGATGCGAACGCAGTTACTCAGTGTGGTGGTTGCTATGGCAGTGTGCTCACCACTTCCCCGCATTTCCATTGGTCGAAAGTTTTCAAATTCCTGAGGCGGTGATTGGTTTTCAATTATGTCATTATTTCGAATACCCTACATCTGACTAGCTTAATCCTAGCAATTAATATTTACAACATCTATATATAATCCCTCTAATTATCCACTTCATGATAACGTATGTGATTCGAGGAATTAACTTCGCTTGGTATAATTAATTCCTTCGGTAATAATCACATGCGAGGAATACGGACGAGATTAAGAGTTAGAAAATGCTACTCTGGTTACGCATTCCCTTCATAGACGACGCGCTCAGTGTGAATTTCAAATTTGTACCGTATCCATGGAGATACGGAAGCTAGCTACCATACCAGTGAATAATCAACTTCGACTAGTTATTTATTTTTATGCCACGAATTTTATTATGCCACGAGCATGAACTCGTGACAATATTCAGGGAAAATGATGATAATCAGAGGAAGACCATGTTCATGTGTAATACGAAAAATAAAAACACACCAAATTAGGGCTGTACTGTATTGATTGTTAAAGGAAAACATGCACAAAAAAAAAAAAAAAAAAAAAAAAAAAAAAAAAAAAAAAAAAACGGGAACCGCCTTGACGTGGTGGGGGGGAGGGCTTGCGTGTCTCTGAGACCTGGCGAGCTAGACTAGAGGGGGCTCCGGCCCCTGCTCTGCCCCGATTTCGGGGAGAGAGGGCTTCCCATGCTAGTAAGGTCGCCAGTGAGAGACCAGACTAAATGGTTCCCATGCATTAGGCTGCCAGTACGGGCCAACAGTGCTGCCCTCCGGAGGGACTGCCCTCTAAAGGCCGTCCTATGTTGGATGGTTGGGTGTCTGGGCCGGGAGATGTTGGGGAAGGGGGTCTCAGCACCGTCGTGGGCAAACTTTCGAGCCATTTGGGCTTCTATTTAAAACGAGTGGCCCCGTGGGGGAAGAGGTACCCCGCCCGCGGCGACCAGCGCTCGGTACCCGCATCTGCGCGGTAGGTAGTAGCTCTTGGCTCCTGGGGCCAAAAACAACAAATCAATGATATATGGATACAGAAAAGCCCCAATCTCTTCCTCGAGCGGTGGTCGACCAGACCCTCGAGGCGTCACTCTCTGGTCGTGGTAATATGCAGAAATCTGCAAATAAGAGTAGACCTAGCAGGTCAGGTGTTGTGCGAAGAACCCTGTTAGCGATCTGGACACGTTAATGTTAACGAATGTACTTGCATCCTTTTCCTATGGCGCTATCCACTCCATTTTTAAGTGCTTTGGAGTAGTCCTCCGAATTCGAATCACATATGACAGTGATTGTAGGTCTAATCGGTGCTATATTACTTTCAATACAAATGCTGCTGCCAAAGCAGCATTTGAGTCAAAAGATTCTCTGACGGTGGGGGATACTCATTGTAAAGCTCAGATGATGCGGTCCATCAGTGTAGTTGACAGTGACAATGACTACTGCCCTAATATATTTGATGACACTGTGGAGCATGTCCCAAAGGAACGTCGGGTTCCTACACCCTTTTGGTTTGTGGCTTACTACAGGGAAGGACGTGGTAACCTTATCCATGCTTCCCGGTATCTGGAGAAAGAAGTTGGATTATTACCAATGGGCCACATAAAGAAATATGGTAAGGGCATTTTAATCAGAGCCAAAGATCTTACACAGGCCATGATGCTCCTCAATCTCCCCTGTCCTTCTGATAGCATGTTTGAATCTATTAAACCCCATCGAACATTTAATTATAGCAAGGGGCGTATATATAATGAGGACCTGTATGAATTCTCAGAAGAGGACATTCTCGCTATGTGCACAGACAGTGACGAGTAACGAAGATAAAAAGCAGTAAAAATATGAACATCCTCACTTTCTATGGCTCGCATATCCCAGATCGCATTAACATTACCCCACCTCATTTGAGGTGAAGCCTTTTGTTGAGCGTCCTCTACAGTGTTTCTGTTGTTATGAGTTTGGTCATGGGAAGAGGAACTGCAACAACCGTTCCCGGTGTGGTAATTGTTCTGCTCTTGACTCACATCTTACTTCTAAGTGTCGGTCAGAGAGTTACTGCTTTTACTGCAGAGATGCTCACCCCTTGCGTTCTCGCCAATGTAAGATGTACCTACTTGAGCAGGATATCCTCCACTTGACTAATACCCAATTCATTAGCATAGGTAGTGCCAGACGGCAACTCAACTTCAGGCGAGAGAAGGATGGTGGTGTGAAGACATACGCCTCCTCCCTTCGCCCTAAACTGGTTACTCTACATAATAGTTTCTCTGTCTTGGAAACATTATCAGACACTCATTCTGGTGACCCTTCAACTGATGACAATTCTCAGACTCTAGCTAAAGGTGTTCATGTGGTAGAGGTTCACGCTGCCACACGCTCTCCAAAAAGGAAACTTATGTCACCTAAACTGCAACAGAGACGCCTTCGTGGTTCCTCTGAGGCACTTGACTCTATAGATGTTCCACCTTGTGAGGCAACCATCTCTGTGGACTCATCCATAGTTTCCTCTCAATTTCACCAGAAGCGTTCTCGTGGCTCTGATGAATCTCTTGATTCAACAGAAGTTCCTCCTCGCAAGCTTCCTTCGGGATCATCAGAGGGGCGTGATGTTAATGTGGATGCCACGGATGTTGTGACTTCAAAAGATTCACTTTCTCTTCCGCTTGAGCAGCGGAGTGATTCTACCACCTGTATTATGGATGTTGATGTATCTGCCTGTGTCAGTGATACCACTGCTGTACAGGACAGAACCAATGTAATTGTTTCAAAGAATATCCCATCTCATATACCTTTATCTTCTTCTAACATATCAGATGCTTCAGGGACTCGTCTACGGGTCCCAATTTTTGCCCCAAGTACTACTCCTCAGGTTCGCTCTTCTTCTAGTGGCCCAGGATTAGACAAATCGTATTGTTTGAGTAAACCCTCATGTCGAGGTAGTAGTGGGAAGTACCTCCGTGAGGCTTCCCAAAAATCAGTACTAAAGTAACACCGTTCAAGGTCCTTCAGTGGAATTGCCGTGGCTTGCGTGCTTCTTGGGAAGAACTGCACGTTCTTCTCTCTAGCTTCTCTCCTGCATGTGTTTCTCTCCAAGAGACAACGCTTGGGGACTACATTCCTGCCAGTCCTCCAGCATACTCAGCATTTTATTCCAATTCATTTAAAGGGCAGGGTCATCATGGTGGCTCTGCCATCCTAGTTCGCCAAGATATTCCATGCACGAGCCTGGAGCTTGACACTCCGCTCCAGGCTGTTGCATTTAAGGTTTTTATGGACCGCCCGTACACTGTGTGCAGTCTATACCTTCCTCCCAGTGTTACAGTTGAGAGGGTTGATCTCAACCATCTTGTACGGGACCTTCCATCTCCCTTTATTTTATTGGGTGATTTTAATGGTCGTCATCCTCTGTGGGGTGAGAGTTCGGTCAACCCCAGGGGTGTTTTATTGGCTTCTTTTATTGAGGATGAGGGATTAATGGTTTTATATACGGGAGATGTGACACATTTTAATAGCCCTACTGGGACTTTTACCGCCATTGACATTTCCCTCTGCTCACCCAGTGCTCTGTTGGATTTTACTTGGAGTGTGTTGCCTGACTTATATGGCAGTGACTATTTCCCTATACTTTTAGAAGGTAACAGATATGAACCAAAGTCTGGTCTTCCTAGGTGGAAATTAGAGAAGGCTGACTTGCAGTTTTTTAGAGAGCTAACTTCTTCGGTCTCTTCTGTAGCCAATTTCGGTAGCTCTGACGAGGCTGTAACATATTTCACTGATATGCTCCACTCTGCTGCTCTCAACTCTATCCCTAGAACTTCTGGCTACTTTCCCAAACGTCCTGTCCCTTGGTGGTCACCAGTCTGCACCACTGCTGTGCGGGAGAAGCGCGCTGCTTTCTCTCGCCTTCGTCGCAATCGTGGGGACCCAACTCTTTTAGAGGACTTCCGACGGGCAAGGGCTCGAGCTAGACGAGTTTTAAAAGAGGCCCGACATGCATCTTGGAAGGCCTATGTGTCTTCAATTAATACTAAAACTCCACTCACCCAAGTGTTCAGGAGAGTCCGTAAGATGGCGGGGAAGTTTTCTCCTAGTACTCCACCTGTACTTAAGGTCAATGGAATTAAAATCATGGATGGTTTGACAGTGGCCAATACCATGGCGTGACTCTCGACCTCTGGCTGTCAGGCATGAGTTAAGAGCCAAGGAGCGTACTGTCCTGGATTTCTCAGGGAACGAGAATGAAAGTTATAACCATATATTCACCCTGAGAGACCTGCATTCTGCTCTCTCTCTCTCTCTGCAGCGACAATTCTCCTGGGCCAGACAACATCCCATATGCAATGTTACGACACTTGGGTGAGGAGGCAATCTCATTTCTTTTAGCTATATATAACAGAATCTGGCTGAAGGGTGTCTTCCCTTCTGGATGGAGGGTTGCTACCATCCTTCCTTTTCTCAAGCCGGGCACGGACTCTGGTGTTGCCCTCAATTATCGACCAATTGCCTTGACCTCCTGTCTCTGTAAACTCTTTGAAGAGATGGTGAATGTCAGACTTCTTGGAACGGGGTGATTTTCTGCCTCCGTCCCAGTCTGGCTTTCGTAAACACCGTTCCACTACAGATGCTCTGGTCAGGTTGGAAACTGCTGCATGTGAGGCCTTTGCACGACATCAACACCTTGTCTGTGTATTCTTTGATTTAGAGAAAGCCTATGACACTACATGGCAATATGGCATCCTGCAGCAACTCCATTTATATGGCCTGCGGGGTCGCCTTCCACGCTTTCTTAAGGAGTTTCTCAGTGGTCGCAGTTTTTCTGTGAGGGTTGGTACAACCCACTCAGCATCTGTTGCACAGGAGGAGGGCGATCCCCAGGGAAGCGTCCTCAGTGTCACATTGTTTGCAGTAGCAATTAATGCCATTGCCTCATCCCTTCCAGACGGTATAGCTAACTCGATGTACGTTGACGACCTAGCAGTCTGGTTTGCTGCTTCCCATATGTCAGTGGCGGAGCGGCGCATGCAGCTTGCCCTTGACAGGGTGTCACGTTGATCTGGTTCTCATGGGTTTCGATTTTCTCCTTCCAAGACAGTTGCTATGCACTTTTGCCGCATCCGAGGCGTCCACCCGGATCCGGACTTATTCATGTATGGTCATCGGATACGATGTGTCGAGGAGACTCGCTTTTTGGGTATGCTTTTTGACAAACGTTTGACTTGGGTTTCCCACTTACGTACACTTAAGGTCTCTTGCCTCAAGGCTCTTAACCTGTTGAGGGTCCTGAGCCATACATCCTGGGTGGCTGATCGGGCCACCCTCCTCCGCCTATACCATGTTCTTATTAGGTAAAAACTCGACTATGGGTGTGAGGTGTACTCTTCGGCCAGAGTTTTAGACCCTGTTCATCATGCTGGAGTACGTCTGGCGACCAGAGCCTTCAGGTCGTCCCCAATCCCCAGTCTCCTAGTGGACGCTAATGAGCTACCTCTTGATCTCCGTCGCCAGTCCTTGATGGTTCGTTGTTGGCATCGATTACATCGACTTCCTGACTCCCTACCTTGCTTGGCGGTGTCATCTGATATCATGTCTCAGTACTACCTTTTACATTCTCGTGCACCATGGCCCTTTGGCTTCCGGGTCAGGAAGGCTATGGAGGAGATGGGCATAGATGACTTCCAGATTTGTCCTGTGAGGGTCCCCAGGGTGTCTCCATGGCTTCTTCCAGAAGTATTGCCCTGCACCTGCTTTACAGACAAGAAGGAATCTCTTCCTCCTCCAGTGGCTCGTTCCCTCTTTTTAGAACATGCCTTCACTCACAGGGAGTCCCTCCCTGTGTACACTGATGGGTCAAAGTCTGATGCTGGAGTTGGCTTTGGAGTTGTCTTTCCTGACTTACCGTGGAGGCAGGCTCCCTTCTGTCATGTCCATTTTTACTGCTGAGCTCTCGGCCATTTTATATGCCCTCCAAGTGATTTTTACTCTCCCTTAGCCTTCGTTTACTATTTTTAGCGATTCCTGTAGTGCTTTGCAGGCCTTGTGCAATATTAACTCTTCCCATCCCCTGGTGTTGGCCATTCTTGAGTGGCTTGTCCTCCTGGGGCATCGTGGCCGCAAAGTCACTTTTTGTTGGGTCCCGGCCCATGTGGGTGTTGATGGGAATGAGCGGGCTGACGCCCTGGCTAAGGCTGTGGTCTCCAATTCCCGGCCTCCTGCCAGGCGTCATCCTGTTCCTGCAGTGGACCTGCGACCCTACATAGATACTACCGTTCGATTGCTGGCAGGACAGATGGGACGCCGTCGGGGCTAACAAGCTCCGCGACATCCGCCAGCGCCTTGGTTTGTGGAGCTACAGTGGCCTGTCCCGCCGGTGGGAGATGGCTCTTGTCCGTCTCCGCATTGGCCACACATTATTGACTCATGGCTTTTTAATGGAGAGGGCTTACCCTCCCTATGTGTGCTGAAAAATATAAATGAAAATATGGAAATATGCGTTGCTCAGATTGCACCGAGTTTGCAGTCAGATACACTTATGGCCAAGATAAATGAGCTAAATGACAACATCCAACAATGGGCTGACGAAAATGATGTAACTACTATAAAATCTGACCTCTCATTTAGGCTTGGAACAGGAGAAATACACGAAGACTGTTTCGATGCACATGGAGAAAACCAGGGCTCAATGTTAAGCAGGATTGGGGTTGTAAGACTACTAAAGGCTATTGCTACACAATACCCTTCCTTTAATGAGTGTTTGAACTGGGCCCAAATTAAGAAAAACACAAACAAAGAGTCAAGGCCACGTGGAGAAAACCATAGGACCACACCCGCCACTACCACCCCTACAGGACCCCCCAGGGGTGCAAGGGTTGACCATGATGGTTGGCAGGTGGTCAGAAATCGCACTAATCTGAAGGCCTCCAGGGACAACCCTAACCTCACCCCCACTAGAAATCCCCCTGCTGGCAGGGATCAGGCTCACCAAACCGGAATTAGCCCACCTCACCTGACCCGCGGTAATCCTGGGGCCACCAGGAAAACCCCTCCACCCCCACCCCACTCTCTTCACAGCTACAGCAACAGATGGGAGGTGCTGGACCAATGACCTGACTCACCACGTGGATCTTCTCGACCTTCATACCAGCCGAATCACAGGAGAAGACAAACAAATAACCACACTGCAATATTCTCCACACACGCACATGATCACCACATATTTAATACGCATTCTGACAAACCTAGCCGAGGGTGTTATAACTGTGGGGAATACAACCATCATCAATCTCAATGCAAGTATGATCATAAAATAGAATGTTTTTATTGTCATCAATTAGGTCACAAACAACGTTCCTGTAACCAATATAGTCCATAGGATTTTGGCAAAGAAGACCGTGCCGAAAATTATGCTCCATATGATGTAAAGAAATGTCTAAAAATTGAACATATTAATGCTCAGTCTCTTTTATCTAAGTTAGATGAAGTTTCAACTTTAATAATAGATAGGTGTATTGACATTTTATGTATAAGTGAAACATGGCTCCTTCCTCATACTTTAGACAGCTTCATAAATATTCCTGATTACGTTGTGTTTCGATGTGATAAAAGTCGAGGAGGTGGAGTGTGTATTTATGTAAGAAACGATTTAAATGTATCTCTTTTAGAAATAGATATTGAAAAACATGATCAAATTGAGGATATATGGATATCTGTTCAGTGTCGGAAGCTGCCATCTATTATTATAGGATGTGTGTACCGACACCCAAAAGCTCCAAATGACTCTTTTAACTACATACAGGATGTTTTTAGATTATTGCTTTTAAAGAAGAAAACTGTTTTTATACTTGGAGACTTTAATGACGATTTACTTTCCTGTAATAGTAAGTTAAAGAAAATCATATGCAATTCCAAATATACTCAAATTATTGATAAACCCACAAGATGCACATCTCACTCTGCTACGTTACTGGATGCTATAATAACTAACAATACTGATATTGTCCTCCATACAGACGTAGTCCCTTCTCTAATTGCTGATCATGACCTTATATCAGTCACAGTTAATATAACTAAGCCTAAACGTCTACCTGTTTTAAAGACTTTTCGTCAGATGAAAAACTATATCCCAGATACTTTCTGTGCCTTGTTATTAAATGACTCCGCAAAATTAAATCGCATACTACACACTGATGACGTCAATATGCAAGTTGATATATTTACAAAATGCTTTAATGACTGTTTAAATTCATGTGCACCGATCGTGACAAAAGAATTACGAAGGCCACATGCTCCCTGGTTTAGTGATGACATTCACAGTGCAATAAAAGTTAGGAATGATATCCACAGACATTTAAAATTAGATAGGTTCAATGTTCTATTACAAGAAAAATATAAGCATGAGAAAAAACATGTAAGGAAAATGATAAGTAATGCTAAATCAGAATATTATCATAAAGAATTCCAGGAACACAAAGGTGATTCTGCCGGCATATGGAAAATTTTGAAAACACTGGTACCTAACAACAAGGACAAATCTATCCATACTAATCTTACTTTGGCCGATAAAGTAGATGACTTTAATGCATTTTTTGCAAATGTTGGTAAAAATACCTATGAACAAACTCAAGAGTGTGTTGCAAATGAAGGTGTTGGTGACGAAGGTGTTGGTGATGTAGACATCCATGATAACCCAGAATTTCAAAGGGAGTTGTTTAGACCTCAACCAGTGGACACCCAAAGTGTAATTCTCACCATTAAGCATTTAAGAAGCACGAAGTCGTATGGTTCTGACTGTATTCCTCTTCAGTTTATTAGGGACTCTTTGTATGTAATAGCCTCCTATTTAACATGTATCATTAATACTTCATTGGTAACTGGTATTTTTCCCACACTGTGGAAACATGCTCTCGTTGTACCTCTACATAAAGGTGGTGATAGAGAAAGTGTTAACAATTATCGCCCTATATCTCTTTTGTCTATATTATCTAAGGTACTTGAAAAAATAGTTGCAACACAGCTTGTAAATTATCTGGAATGTAACAGATTGCTATCTATTAGTCAGCATGGTTTTAGGCCTAAATTATCTACAGAGACAGCTCTCTTAAAAGTCACTGACGCAATTTATAAAAATATGGATGAAAAAAATATAACTTTATTATCACTAATTAACCTTTCTAAAGCATTTGACAGTGTAAGCCATGACATCATTATCACTAAATTCCATCAACTAAATATTGATCCTCTTTGGTTTACAAACTACCTGACAAATAGAACGCAATCTGTCCGCATTGATAACACAGTTTCTTCAAGTATAAATATAGAATATGGTGTTCCCCAAGGATCTATCTTGGGCCCCATTTTATTTACGATCTATGTGAATGATATGTCAAAGATTATAGATGATTGTGAGATAGTGCAATATGCTGATGATACTCAATTTCTACATGTTGGTAAAATTAATAATGTACCAGATCTAATTATGAAAGCTGAAAATACACTAATGAAAGCAAAACACTACTTCTATAGAAATGGTCTATTGCTCAATGTATATTTATTGGATCACATCAGTATATCGCACGCATCCCTAGTGACACAACAATTATGTTTGATAATGCTGCTATCATACCTAGTAACAGTGTAAAAAATTTAGGACTACATATGGACCGCTTTATGTTATTTAATATACATGTTGATGAAATTACTAAAAAGGTTATGGGGACACTTATCTTTTTAACTCGTATTCAGGACGTACTTACAAAAGAAACAAGAATATTAGTAGTGCAGACACTTGTCCTTAGTATAATAAATTACTGCATGTTAATATGGAGCCCAACTAGTAAGGAACAAATTCAGAGAATACAAAGGCTTCAAAATTTTGCTGCCAAAGTAGCAATAGGTGGTGCTCGTAAGTACGATCACGTCACTCCAATATTTAAGGAACTACAGTGGCTTAATATAGAACAAAAATGTAATTTAGAATTATGTAGCATGATATACAAAGTCCTTCATAATATTGTTCCAAACTGGCTGTTCTCACTCCCAACTGTAGGTACTATCCATAACGTTAATACAAGACAGCAAAATAACTTACATGTTTTAAAATCTGCAAACAGTATGGGTTCAAAGTCTTTCGTGAAAAGAGGCCCAACAGCCTGGAATGACCTACCATCAACAGTTAAGGATTGTAATACTCTTCACAGTTTTAAGAAAAGATTACAAAGGAATATTCTTAACAATGATTAGAATAGGATACATAATGTAAACTTATGTACTATAGTTTTTTATATATGTATAAAAATGGAGAACAACCATTGTAATAATGGAAATAAACAATTCTGATTCTGATTCTGATTCTGATTCTACTGTGATGATTGTCTGGTCCCTTTGACAGTACAGCATCTTATTGTCGAGTGTCCCAGCCTTGGGAACCTTCGTCGTAGGCACCTCTCCGAGTACCGGAAGGGTGACGGTTCTTACAGTCTCTCCCAGGTGCTCGGGGAGGAGGCTTGTAGTGTGGGAGGGAACACCCTCTCCTCTATGTGGAGGAGGCTGGCCTTCTCCACAAATTGTGAATTTTATTGTATTTATGGCTAGTAATTTTTAGGTAGTTAAAGTTTAATGTTTCTTTCGTTAATATTTCAATTCTTTTATATATCTAACTTAAGTATGTTATTTCATTAATATATGATTTTTTGGAAGACGTGGGTTTATTCATGTTGCTTCTCCCTTTCGAGGTAGTGAAAATTATTTAATCTTTGTACATATTTTATTAATGATGTAGATGACCTTTTTATGTTGGGCGGTATATGACCATTGTTGTTGCGCCGCCAGATGCCTAATGGCATCAACAAATCAATAAATAATCAATTACGAAAAC
The DNA here is from genome assembly GCA_033782935.1 of Petrolisthes cinctipes. Lineage (NCBI taxonomy): Eukaryota > Metazoa > Arthropoda > Malacostraca > Decapoda > Porcellanidae > Petrolisthes > Petrolisthes cinctipes. The sequence continues at coordinate 111,911 of JAWQEG010000367.1, forward strand.
AAAACACAAGAACTTTGCTTGAGACTTATTAGATTTCAAATATGGTGCATCATCAAAAACTGCAGTTCCTTAGTTGCACTCTTCTTTCGGATTTTAACACCGTTCAGCAACACAACTGTCTGAAGACTGACTGCAACCACTAAATGACATTTGGTGCTAGTTGTAATACAAGTGTAACTAGTGACTGTTTATTAACAAAACAAGTTGAAGAAATATAAGCTAGTGGCGGGGGCCGAAGGGGCGCCAAAACCCTTAAAGTATTGCCCACATCATTACGGGGCAAGCACGAGGGATAAAAGGAATACAGGGATAGCTGTCTAATATCCAAAGGGTAATATATATTCAGTAGTCTATCCCACTACGATGGTGAACAAAAGACAGTGCCTTTATTTAAAGGATATAATGTAACAGATATTCTAATTATATGTGTTTGTTATTACTTTTCAACTAATCACCTCACCCTCTCACCCTCGCCTCAAATCATCACATTTCTTCTCTCCTATATCCACCTACGTTAATGCAGTTTCCACTTCTTTAAACCACTTCTTCAAACTACGGGTCCCGAATTCCTCCAAACTGGGTCGCAGGCTCACAAAAATAAATACATGCATAAAATAGAATAATAATGTTCGTGACAATAAAATAAATATGAAGTTCATACATGAATCCACCTAACATATTTTTATAATCGAATATTCATATATTTAATTATCCATAAAACAAAATCATTGCACAAATATTAGCCTTCTTGAGAGAGAGGGAGGGGTAGGTGAGGCAGTGTTTATAATTCTGGTTAGAATTCCTTTTAATCATAAATATTACGTTTCAGTTTATGGCCTTGTATTTTCTTTGGTTGATAATTCTGATCATTTGTAAAAGATCTTTCTGTATGAGTCGCGAGAATGATGTCATAGTAAAAACTGGGTCACGACTGAAAACGTTTAAAGAACCCTGCTTTATACTATTGGTGATTCGATACCGTTCACAGTGTATGCTTCATTCATTCCTCCTGACACACGTCTCTCTACCTGATCATTCGTTACCCTCCTATATAGCTCCGCCCACTTTTCTCTCCTCCTCTCCCACTAACATCCCCCCTCCATCCACCTGCAACTGTTACCAGATCCGACGAGGCCCAAACCAAGTCGCTGATGGATGGGGTGTGGACCCTTTTTGATCTGTCTGGAGCTGTACAGTCGGCGGCAAAAGTCCTGTCTCCTCACTTGCTTCAATGAGGAACGCGATGTTCATAGACTCGAGATTTGTAGGTGTAGAAAACGTGCGTATTTCTCGAGTCCATGAACACTGCATGTCTCGGTGAAGCAGGTGTGGTGACAGTATTTCTGCCGCCGACTGTACATACACCTCAAAACGATATCATACCGCATCCGGCAGCAAGCTCCTTTTTCTTTACATATTTTTTATAGTCCTATTAAAATAATAATACTTGCATTCTTAACATCTTATGATATTATTTTCACTATGATGAACTTGAAAAACAAAACAAAACATACCATATGACGATTGTTTCTATGGAGAAAAAACAAAAGAAAAAATTTCCTTATTTTGTTTCTCTGTTTCATAAATACCTAGTCTCATTAAATAATTTTTATACCGTAGCTATGAGAAAAATATCTGAATTATAAATAGCAATGAAAAATATATATATATTTATATTTATATATATATATATATATTTGAAAGTGCGCATGTTTAATTTTTATACTAGTTCCAAGACGGCCACCAGGAGGCAGTTCGAGCTCATTAAAGGACCCTATTGTCAGTATTACTTGAAAATAACTACACATCAGTGTTTACTTGTCGCACTTTAATTCACGAAAGTAAATCACAAAGGTAGAACCATAAAGGAATGATGCATATATACACATTTCTGCATATTGACAGAGGCAACATTAAAAAAAATAAATTGTTTAAGAGTGTAGCCTAAACGTGTTCTGATGTGCAATGTCTCATGAATTTTACCTAATGTTTTACTCGTACCAGAGGCAGCGAAGCAAAACTCATGTTAAATGTCACTTCACTCTTCTTTGTTTTCCGACAGCATAATGGGAACAAGAAATATCACGCCACTCATTGGGAGGGTACGCAGCGTCTTTGGGATGGTAAATATCGGTGTTTTCACTGGGAAAAATACAGCTTTCTACAATTCATTCTCAGTAGCTGTTGGCTCATTTGCATAACTGATATCACCAAAGATAAATGTCAAACAATTATTCAAACAATGAGCAAAAAGCATTAGTCAAAATATTTTCGAATTCCCCTTACTGTTTACAATACTTACTCAGACCCTCTACTTTACAATTGGATGAGAAATTAGGTAGGAGTTATACCGTTAACCAATGGTAAAATTATATCATAACGATTATATACTGGATCACATTATTTTATTTTACTCGAATATGAAAATGCTTCCGAAACTAAAAATTTACTTTTATATCTATATCTCCTACTCAATACACCAAAGCATCGAAAGCAAATAAATAATAATTATTAAGATCAGCCTCAAAGTATGATGGTGGATAATGTTTATGAATCGCCTATTTATCGATAGAAATTTTGAGCATGTAAGAAAAATAAATTAGCATTAAGCCATGTAAACTTGTAGCAGGCAACCTTTATGTATATGATTGAGCATATTCCAGGTTGACTATAAAATATAGTCACATGATCATATTCCAGGTTAGCTATAAAACTTTATATGCAATGTAAAACCTGATGAAATAGATTGACTAGACTAGACCAACACAAAACTTATTTGTCATTAACCCCAAGTGAAGATAACATCTTCACTACATCGTAACTACGCATTACAATTGCTGACCCCGGAGTGACTATGGCAAATAATTACTTCAAAACAAGTGGCATCAAAACTAGTCTCACAAAATCTAGCCACACAACTGCCCTTCTGCCTCCAGAGCTAAATTAAGCGTGCTACCAGCACAGGCATGCCACAAATCATTGCCAAAGAATCATCGGTACCCTCTCTCCCATTAACTGCACAACCTCTCTCACCCTGGAATACGAGCTTCACAAGAAATTACACGTTCAGGACTTATTTGGTCGAACATCAACAAAGACGTCAGGAGTTGGACTTCGCACCTGTGTCAAGTGCCAGGGTTCAAAAGCACACACGCACACCCACGCGCGCACAAGTGCAAGCCATATTGGGCGCCGATTTTTGACAAACTTCGACCCTGTTGTCGACATTAAAAATCGTAAGCCCAGGGGTCATTGACTGCCATTGACACAGCAGCCACGCGCGCACACAAACACGCGCGCCCACACGCACGCGCACACATGCCTGCGGACACGCACACACGCGCACGTACAAGCCATTTTGGGCACCGATTTTTTGACAAACTTCGACCTTGTTGTCGACATTAAAAATCGTAACCTCAGGGACTCACTGAGTTCGATTTAATTGGCACTGCAGCAACACGCTCATTCACGCGCACGCGCGCACGAGCACATGCACCAGCTTTCCAGCTACACACCACTCTACGACCTCGACCACTACAACAACACAACTACGCCTACAACTCCACGCTACTGATATGTTCTACAACTTCTCCACAACGCGAGCGGACGCTGTAAGAAGACTGTATCATTCCTCCTTCCTCGTCACTATGGGGGGGGGGGGAGTATTGTAGCAGGCAACCTTTATGTATATGATTGAGCATATTCCAGGTTGACTATAAAATATAGTCACATGATCATATTCCAGGTTAGCTATAAAACTTTATATGCAATTTACATTGCATATAAAGTTTTATAGTTATAACCTGATGAAATAGATAGACTAGACTAGACCAACACAAAACTTATTTGTCATTAACCCCAAGTGAAGATAACATCTTCAGTACATCGTAACTACACGTTACAAACTAATAGTTTGCATCCAATAATATTTTCGATCGAAGAATGGGACAATAGTCTAACAATCTTCCTGTTTTATAAGCCTAATTACGAGTAACTATGATGTAGAATGCTACCATAATGGGATTTTCTTTTAAGATCTTTATTTACCTTTAGAACAAGCTCCAACACTCAGGGGAACATTGCTGCAAAACCCTCCAACATACATTCACGATTTCCATCCCAACATCGGTAGACTACTATACTCCAATGTAACTCCATTCAAATGAATGGTGCATCTGGCTCCTAGTGGATTTTTGTTTCTGCATACGTGATTGGTTGATTGACGATAATGCTCATTCAAGGGCTCATAGCTTTTGCAACGTGTGATTGGTTGGTCAAACTCACCTTATCTTCGATATTTTCATCTATTATGTATAAAATATAGTATCTAACACGTTATTATATATATATAAATAATTTAATAAATATTATTATATAATTGCCAAATGACAAGCGAAAAATTGTGTATAATAGGCTACGGACTTACCGGGCTACTTTTAGCTACTATCACAGGATCTATTTTTTTAATAGGTCCCGAAGGACACTAGGTTAGGTCCCGAAGGTAACCACAGTCTAGGTAAGGTTAGGTTAGGTCCGGTTGTTTCATCTGGTGGTAAAATGTTAATTATCTCAATTCAAAATTATTGATTTCCCGACCAACAGGTTACTTATTGCACAACTGCCTGCAGGCAATTCATTAAAAAAAAACAAAAAAAACATTGATATAGGCCTATCCCTGTATCTGGCAACACTGTATGAGGAGGCAAGAATGTGCTAGGAAAGCCGCACTCCAATTTCAAAGTAAATACATACAAATAATATACAAGCAATTTACGTATGTGCATAAAATAAAACAAACTCCAAAATAATAAAAAGAAACAGGTGATTTCAGTTCCCTGAAAGTGTGAAAATCTAGGACGCAGACAATCGAAAAATATAACAATAATATTTGTTATATTATTGTTATTATTATGCCTCCATGGATATAGGGATATGGGAGGAAGTGGAGGGAATGTGTTCAATTTTTAGCTTAGACTTTAACTTCCCTATCCCAGCAGTTAGGATAGAAGGTGGATCGAAATGATGGTTTTGAGTGTACTCGCTGACCATAAAATCAAGCCAACCCCAGATCTGGAGCAGGCTGTTATTTGGACTATTATGATTATGATTTATTTATTGATACCATTATGCATCTGGCGGCGCAACAGCAATGGTCATATACCGCCCAACATAAAATGGTCATCTACATCATTAATATAATATGTACAAACATTAAATAATTTTCACTACCTCGAAAGGGAGAAGCAGCATGAATAAAAGCCACATCTTCCAAAATCCTATTTTAATCAAATAACCTCCTTAAGTTAAATATATAAAAGAATTAAAATATAAACGAAAGAAACATTAAACTTTACCTACCTAAAAATGAACAGCCTTAAATATAATAAAATTAACAATTTGTGGAGGAAGCCAGCCTCTTCCACATAGGAGAGGGTGTTCTCTCCCACACCACAAGCCTCCTCACCGAGGACCTGGGAGAGAGTGTAAGAACCGTCATCCACCCGGTACTTGGAGAGGTGCCTACGACGAAGGTCCCCAAGGCTGGGACACTCGACAATAAGATGCCGTACTGTCAAAGGGACCAGACAATTATCACAGTAGGGACGGTGAGCTCTCTCCATTAAAAAGCCATGAGTCAATAATGTGCGGCCAATATGGAGACGGACAAGATCCGCCTTCCACCTGCAGGACAGGCCGCTGTAGCTCCACAATTGATTGATTGATTTTGATGCAACTAAGCATCTGGCGGCACAACAGCTAAGGTCATATACCGTCCGACATAAAATTGTCATCTACATAATTAATAAAACATCAATACCCGAAAGGGATTGGCACCATGATTAAAAGACACACAAACTAAAAGCACATTATTAATAAAAGAACCCGTCAACATAAAAAAAAAATAATCAAACCATCTAAAAACTATAAATATCATAAAATCATATTTTGTGGGGAAGGCCAGCCTCCTCCACATAGGAGAGGGTGTTCCCTCCAACACTACAAGCCTCCTCCCCGAGCACCTGGGAGAGACTGTAAGAAGCGTCACCCACCTGATACTCGGAGAGGTGCCTACGACGAAGGTCCCCAAGGCTGGGACACTTGACAATAAGATGCCGTACTGTCAAAGGGACCAGACAATTATCACAGTAGGGACGGTGAGCCCTCTCCATTAAAAAGCCAAGAGTCGATAATGTGTGGCCAATGCAGAGATGGACAAGAGCCGTCTCCCACAGGTGGGACAGGCCACGGTAGCTCCACAAACCAAGGCGCTAGCAGATGTCACGGAGCTTGTTAGCCCCGACGGCGTCCCATCTGTCCTGCCAGCAGGAACGAACGGTAGTATCTATGAAGGGTCGAAGGTCCACTGCAGGAACAGGATGATGCCTGGCAGGAGGCCGAGAATTGGAGACCGCAGCTTTAGCAAGGGCGTCAGCCCGCTCATTTCCATCGACACCCACATGACTCTGCGGCCACGACGACCCAGGAGGACAAGCCACTCAAGAATGGCCAACACCAGGGGATGGGAAGAGTTAAAATTGCACAAGGCCTGCAAGGCACTACAGGAATTGCTAAAAATAGTAAACAAAGGCTGAGAGAGAGTAAAAATCACTTGAAGGGCATATAAAATGGCCGAGAGCTCAGCAGTAAAAATTGACATGACAGAAGGGAGCCTGCCGCCACGGCAAAAGTCAGGAAAGACAACTCCAAAGCCAACTCCAGCATCAGACTTTGACCCATCAGTGTACACAGGGAGGGACTCCCTGTGAGTGAAGGCATGTTCTAAAAAGAGGGAACGAGCCACTGGAGGAGGAGATTCCTTCTTGTCTGTAAAGCAGGTGCAGGGGAAAACTTCTGGAAGAAGCCATGGAGCCACCCTGGGGACCCTCACAGGACAAATCTGGAAGTCATCTATGCCCATCTCCTCCATAGCCTTTCTGACCCGGAAGCCAAAGGGCCATGGTGCACGAGAATGTAAAAGGTAGTACTGAGACATGATATTAGATGACACCGCCAAGCAAAGTAGGGAGTCAGGAAGTCGATGTAATCGATGCCAACAACTAACCATCAATGACTGGCGACGGAGATCAATAGGTGGCTCATTAGCGTCCACCAGGAGACTGGGGATTGGGGACGACCTGTAGGCTCCTTTCGCCAGACGTACTCCAGCATGATGAACAGGGTCTAAAACTCTGAGACGGGCATCGGTGGCCGAAGAGTACACCTCACACCCATAGTCGAGTTTTGACCTAATAAGAACATGGTATAGGCGGAGGAGGGTGGCCCGATCAGCCCCCCAGGATGTATGGCTCAGGACCCTCAACAGGTTAAGAGCCTTGTGGCAAGAGACCTTAAGTGTACGTAAGTGGGGAACCCAAGTCAAACGTTTGTCAAAAAGGAGACCCAAAAAGCGAGTCTCCTAGACACATCGTATCCGATGACCATACATGAATAAGTCCGGATCCGGGTTGACGCCTCGGATGCGGCAGAAGTGCATAGCAACTGTCTTGGAAGGAGAAAATCGAAACCCATGAGAACCAGTCCAACGTGACACCCTGTCAAAGGCAAGCTGCATGCGCCGCTCCGCCACTGACATACGGGAAGCAGCAAACCAGACTGCTAGGTCGTCAACGTACTTCGAGTTAGCTATACCGTCTGGAAGGGATGAGGCAATGGCATTAATTGCTACTGCAAACAATGTGACACTGAGGACGCTTCCCTGTGGGACGCCCTCCTCCTGTGCAACAGATGCTGAGTGGGTTGTACCAACCCTCACAGAAAAACTGCGACCACTGAGAAACTCCTGAAGAAAGTGTGGAAGGCGACCCCGCAGGCCATATAAATGGAGTTGCTACAGGATGCCATATTGCCATGTAGTGTCATAGGCTTTCTCTAAATCAAAGAATACACAGACAAGGTGTTGATGTCGTGCAAAGGCCTCACATGCAGCAGCTTCCAACCTGACCAGAGCATCTGTAGTGGAACGATATTTACGAAAGCCAGAATGGGACGGAGACAGAAAATCACGCCGTTCCAAGAAGTATACCAGTCTGACATTCACCATCTTTTCAAATAGTTTACAGAGACAGGAGGTCAAGGCAATTGGTCGATAATTGAGGGCAACACCAAAGTCCTTGCCCGGCTTGAGAAAAGGAAGGATGGTAGCAACCCTCCACCCAGAAGGGAAGACACCCTTCAGCCAGATTCTGTTATATACAGCTAAAAGAAATGAGATAGCTTCCTCACCCAAGTGTCGTAACATTGCATATGGGATGATGTCTGGCACAGGAGAAGTGTCACCGCAGAGAGAGAGAGCAGAATGCAGGTCTCTCAGGGTTAATATATATGGTTATAACTTTCATTCTCGTTCCCTGAGAAATCCAGGACAGTAAGCTCCTTGGCTCTTAACTCATGCCTGACAGCCAGAGGTCGAGAGTCACGGCTGGAGACCTTTGCAAAAACCTCCGCCATGGTATTGGCCACTGTCAAACCATCCTTGATCTTAATTCCATTGACCTCAAGTACAGGTGGAGAACTAGGAGAAAACTTCCCCGCCATCTTACGGACTCTCCTGAACACTTGGGTGAGTGGAGTTTTAGTATTAATTGAAGACACATAGGCCTTCCAAGATGCACGTCAGGCCTCTTTTATGACTCGTCTAGCCCGAGCCCTTGCCCGTCGGAAGTCCTCTAAAAGAGTTGGGTCCCCACGATTGCGACGAAGGCGAGAGAAAGCAGCGCGCTTCTCTCGCACAGCAGTGGTGCAGACTGGTGACCACCAAGGGACAGGACGTTTGGAAAAGTAGCCAGAAGTTCTAGGGATAGAGTTGAGAGCAGCAGAGTGGAGCATATCAGTGAAATATGTTACAGCCTCGTCAGAGCTATCGAAATCGGCTACAGAAGAGACCGAAGAAGTTAGCTATCTAAAAAACTGCCAGTCAGCCTTCTCTAATTTCCACCTAGGAAGACGAGACTGTGGTTCGTACCTGTTACCTTCTAAAAGTATAGGGAAATGGTCACTGCCATATAAGTCAGGCAACACTCTCCAAGTAAAATCCAACAGAGCACTGGGTGAGCAAAGGGAAATGTCAATGGCGGTAAAAGTCCCAGTAGGGCTATTAAAATGTGTCACATCTCCTAATCCCCTAATCCCTCATCCTCAATAAAAGCCAATAAAACACCCCTGGGGTTGACCGAACTGTCACCCCACAGAGGATGACGACCATTAAAATCACCCAATAAAAGAAAGGGAGATGGAAGGTCCCGTACAAGATGGTTGAGATCACCCCTCTCAACTGTAACACTGGGAGGAAGGTATAGACTGCACACAGTGTACGGGCGGTCCATAAAAACCTTAACTGCAACAGCCTGGAGTGGAGCGTCAAGCTCCAGGCTCGTGCATGGAATATCTCGGCGAACTAGGATGGCAGAGCCACCATGATGACCCTGCCCTTCAAATGAATTGGAATAAAATGCTGAGTACGCTGGAGGACTGGCAGGAATGTAGTCCCCAAGCATTGTCTCTTTGAGAGAAACACATGCAGGAGAGAAGCTAGAGAGAAGAACGCGCAGTTCCTCCCAAGAAGCACGCAAGCCACGGCAATTCCACTGAAGGACCTTGAAAGGTGTTACTTTAGTACTGATTTTTGGGAAGCCTCATGGAGGTACTTCCCACTACCACTTCGACCTGAGGGTTTACTCAAACAATAAGATTTGTCGAATCCTGGGCCACTAGAAGAAGAGCGAACCCGAGGAGTAGTACTTGGGGCAGTAATTGGAACCCGTAGACGAGTCCCTGAAGCATCTGATATGTTAGAAGGAGATGAAGGTATATGAGATGGGATATTCTTTGAAACAATTACATTGGTTCTGTCCTGTACAGCAGTGATATCAATGACACAGGCAGATACATCAACATCCATAATACAGGTGGTAGAATCACTCCGCTGCTCAAGCGGAAGAGAAAGTGAATATTTTGAAGTCACAACATCCGTGGCATCCACATTAACTTCACGCTCCTCTGATGATCCCGAAGGAAGCTTGCGAGGAGGAACTTCTGTTGAATCAAGAGATTCATCAGAGCCACGAGAACGCTTCTGGTGAAATTGAGAGGAAACTATGGATGAGTCCATTGAGATGGTTGCCTCCCAAGGTGGAACATCTATAGAGTCAAGTGCCTCAGAGGAACCACGAAGCCGTCTCTGTGGCAGTTTAGGTGACTTAAGTTTCCTTTTGGGAGAGCGTGTGGCAGCATGAACCTCTACCACATGGACACCTTTAGCTAAAGTCTGAGAATTGTCATCAGTTGAAGGGTCACCAGAATGAGTGTCTGATAAAGTTTCCAAGACAGAGAAACTATTATGTAGAGTAACCTTAGAAACGCTCTCACTAGAGCTAAAAACAGCTGCCTCTTGAGAGGGTTGAGAGGGTGCTGGAACCAATTTAGGCCGAAGGGAGGAGGCGTATGTCTTCACACCACCATCCTTCTGTCGCCTAAAGTTGAGTTGCCGTCTGGCACTACCTATGCTAATGAATTGGGTATTAGCCAAGTGGAGGATATCCTGCTCAAGTAGGTGCATCTTACATAGGCGAGAACGCAAGGGGTGAGCATCTCTGTAGTAAAAGCAGTAACTCTCTGACTGACACTCAGAATTAAGATGTGAGTCAAGAGCAGAACAATTACCACACCGGGAACGGTTGTTGCAGTTCCTCCTCCCATGACCAAACTCATAACAACAGAAACACTATAGGGGACGCTCAACATAAGGCTTCACCTTAAAAGAGGTGGGGTTAATGTTAATGCGATCTGGGATATGCGAGCCATAGAAAGTGAGGATGATCATATTTTTACTGCCTTTCATCTTTGTTACTCGTTGGACACTGTCTGGGCACATAGCGAGAATGTCCTCTTCAGAGAATTCATAAAGGTCCTCATTAAATATACGCCCCTTGCTGTAATTAAATGTTCGATGTGGTTTAATAGATTCAAACATGCTATCAGAAGGACAGGGGAGATTGAGGAGCATCATGGCCTGTGTAAGATCTTTGGCTCTGAGTAAAACGCCCTTACCATATTTCTTTATGTGGCCCACTGGTAATAATCCAATTTCTTTCTCCAGATACCGGAAAGCATGGATAATGTTACCACGTCCCTCCCTGTAGTAAGCCACAAACCAAAAGGGTGTAGGAACCCGACGTTCCTTTGGGACATGCTCTACAGAGTCATCAAATATGTTAGGGCAGTAGTCATTGTCACTGTTAACTACATTGGTGGACCGCATCATCTGAGCTTTACAATGAGTATCCCCCACCGTCAGAGAATCTTTTGCCTCAAATGCTGCTTTGGCAGCAGCATTTGTATTGAAAGTAATATAGCACCGATTAGACCTACAATCACTGCCATATGTGATTCGGATTCGAAGAACTACTCCAAAACACTTAAAGATGGAGTGGATAGCGCCATAGGAAAGGGATGCAAGTACATTCGTTAACATTAACGTGTCCAAATCGCTGACAGGGTTCTTCGACACAACACCTGACCTGCTAGGTCTAGTCTTATTTGCAGCTTTCTGCTTACTACCATGACCAGAGAGTGACGTCTCGAGGGCCTGGTCAACCACCGCTCGAGGAAGAGTTAGCGGCTTTTCTTTATACATATATCATAAATTTATTGTTGTTGGCCCCAGGAGCCAAGAGCTACTACCTACCAGGCAGATGAGGGGACCGAGTGCTGGTCGCCGTTGGCGGGGTACTTCTTTCCCCACGGGGCCACTCGTTTTAAAAAGCAGCCCCAAAGGCTCGAAAGTTTGCCCACGACGGTGCCGAGACCCCCTTCCCCAACATCTCCCGGCCCAGACACCCAACCATCCAACATAGGACGGCCCCTAGAGGGCAGTCCCTCTGGAGGGCAGCACTGTTGGAATGTACTGGCAGCCTAATGCATGGGAACCATTTAGTCTGCTCTCTCACTGGCGACCTTTCTAGCTTGGGAAGCCCTCTCTCCCCGAAATTGGGGCAGAGCAGGGGCTGGAGCCCCCTCTAGTCTAGCTCGCCAGGTCTCAGAGACACGCAAGCCCCTTCACCACGTCAAGGCGGTTCCCGTTTGGGGGGGACGTCGCCGGGAGATGTGTTGTTGGAAAAGGTCGAGGCGAGAAGCTGTCAACCAAAAATTGGTGGTGTCAGGCAGCTGTTGTTGTGATGACTGGCTGTCCATCCTTCTTCTCCTCTTCCTCCTCCCGTCCATCTGCCATTCCTCTCCATCTTCCAGATCCATGTTGTCACTGGTGTCGTTGGTGTTGCTGTTGGTGTTGGAGGAGGAACTGGTGTCAGAGTCCTCCTCTATCTCAGGGTCTTGTACGGAAGGTTCAGGTTTTGGTGGTGATGGTGCCTTCCCGCTATTCACCCGGTTAAGTGGCCGAGGCAGCATTAACCGGCGATGGGGGTAGGCCGGAGGGGGTGGAGGTGGCGCTTCCTCTCTGCACCTCCCCCATCGTGCGGACTTGCTGCCTCGTATCTTGGTGGTGGTGGTGGTGGGTGAGTTGGCCACCCGACCTTCCTCCCTATATACCCTTATACCATCTCGAAACTTTAATTAAAACATCCGAGATTGAAGCAAGGAACAGAGTTTGAAATTGTGTCAACTTAAAAAGGAAATGTAAAAGACGGTTCTCGAATTCATGAGTCTTCCCTAAAAACATACAACAGCTTTAGACCTAACGATGTTCAGGACAACTACCATAAAGAGCAGTGAACTGGCAGGTTTACAATCAACTACACTTATTGTTACGTGTGTCTGAATTATTATTATTGATTTATAAGTATTGCTATTATTTTTGACAGTGACTGTGACTGAGGTTGTGAGTGTGGTAGCAGAAGCTCACACCCGGATGTGTTGTATCCGTATTTAACTCATTTATTATTCCATTTTCGAGCCGATAGTATATAAGGCCGAGGCTTAGGCCTTGGTAGCTCAGATATCTAAGGAGACTGGGACAGCAAGCTTGTGTGTGTTTTGTAAGTGATTGAGTGTGGTAAGATTCGGGACAAGACACGCAGATGTATTTTGTTAAGTATAATTGTTTTTACTTCTATTTTCATCTCACCGTAACATAGGGTCACTCTCATATAACTTGATATTACTATTATTATTATTATATATATATTTGGGTATTGATATTTCTATTATTATATTATTACATAGGTGTTGTGATGCATTGATGTTTATTTACCATATATGCCAGTGAAGTGCTAACTTGCTAATATTATTGATAGACTAATTCTGTGCTTACGTGTGTGCCAAGAGCCTTGTGTTATTGAAGTGAAGGCACAGTGGTAGTGAGTTGTGTGGTTATTGCAAGTGCATTATATATTTTGGGAACTCTGTCTCACGTTCTGTCATAGTTGGGAATCCTGATTTCATTTATTAATTCTTTCAGTGTTAATTGTATGTCTTTGGGTTTGTTCATATTGTCATTATATATTATAGAAAATCAGAGTAGTTTCTCTCTCATCTTTTATTCATTGTACCCGAACTTGGGTATATGTATGGACGGTCTCTTTAGGGTTGAGTTAGCATTCTTTCCCATAGGCTGGGTGTGTACTTTTACTTCTAATTCATAACTTTAATAGTCAGATACCTGCCACCTAGTGCTACTTTATTCTGTTGATAGCTAACTTTGGAGTAAGTCTAGTCTAGTGACTAGTACTGTACTGTATCTCTACCCTCCGTCCGTAACATATAAATTGGCGACCTCGCCAGGATTTCCAATTTTTGCTGAACTGAGACTTGTGTACTAACATTGCATTACTGTTGTAATTTTGTTTTTCTTGCATTGCATTTTTCCATTGTTTGTGTACTTTGCCTAGTAGTTAGTGAGCAATGGAAACTCAGGGTGTGGCTAGTGAAAAGTGGGCTCCACTTCATCTCACTTCTGAGCAGGATGCTGCAGATTTTATTAATTCAAGTCCTAATCCCGAGAGAGTAAGAGCACTGAGGAGAGAGGAATTATTACTAGTTGCACAGAAGTTGGAACTTGCCTTTGAAAGTTCCAACGCATTTCCACTAGCTAACCTGATTTGCCACCATCTATGCGGCACTGATTTGTATGATTTTGTTGAGAGGAAGGATAATGTTTCTGTCGTAAGTGACTGGTCTGTACGTTCTGAAGTGCTTGAATCCCCTGTGGTTCAGAATAACCAATTTGGGAATGACCAAGCTGCGCGTGACCATGAGTTCCGTATGCTACAATTAGAGTCTGAGAGAGAGGAAAGGAGGTTAACCTTAGAATCTGAGAGAGAGAGGAAAGGAGAGCTCAGTTGGAGTTTGAGAGAGAGCAAAGGAGGTTAGAGTCTGAGAGAGAGCAAAAGAAGTTAGAGTTCGAACAAAAGAAACTGGAATTGGAGTTGGAGAAATATAAAATGGACCATGAGCCACGACGACCGGTTGCGTCGGGAGTGTCATCAGAACAGCACAGGTTGGTTCCTAAGTTTGATGAGGACCATGTTGCTGAATTTTTCCAGAGGTTTGAGAAAGTAGCAGAGGGTAGTGGGTGGCCGAAGGAACGATGGTCAACGCTAGCACAGTCAGTATTTTGTGGTAAAGCTTTAAGAGCATTTGATGCTCTCAGTTTTCAGGAATCTTTGGATTATGAAGCGTTAAAGTCTGCTGTACTGAGGACGTATGAATTAAGACCAGAAGCTTACAGACAGAAGTACCGTAATAGTAAGAAACGTCCTAATGAGACATGGATTGAATTTATGAAATATCAGAGTGACCTATTTCAAGCATGGATAAGAAGTGAGAAGGTAGAAGATAATTATTGTAGGTTGGAGGAGGTGGTTAAGTTGGAGCAATTTCTGAGCCAGATGGAGCCAGATTTGCAGATGTTTATAAGTGATAAGAGAGTAAAGACAGCTGAGGAAGCTGCAGTTTATGCTGATGATTACGTTTTAGTCAGGAAGCAATTTAAAGCCAAAGACAAAGGGCACAATAGACCCCCTCCAACCACCAATAATAAAACATATGATAGCGATGTCTCCCCGAATTCTAAAAGCACTCATGTCACTAGTAAAAAGGTAAAAGGCAGGAGTTGTAAGACCATCTAATTTTGTTTCTTGTGACAGAGCTATTGTCACAGTTTCTAAGCCCCGAAAGGATAGTAGGGATAACTCTGTTTTGCCCGCTTCTAAAGATAGAGTTCTTTCAGAAGGAGGGAAGGGTGCAGTGGATGCTGTTCCCATGTCTGACGTTACAGGAGCTGTTGTCCAGTCGGTAGCTACAGATGCTACGGCTGAGGATTGTTATGCTCCGTATCGGTCTGATGGGTTGTTCAAGCTGGGGGAATCCCAGCATCCTGTTAAGATACTCCGAGACACTGGTTGTACAATTACTCTGTGGGTAAGACCGAAACATGTTGAGGTGAGGTCCAAGGATTTTGTTTTGCTCAGGGGAGTCGGAGGCTCCCTGACGGTTCCTTTGGTGGAGTGTAGGGTGAGTTGTAAGTTATTTAACGGGACGGCACAGGTTGGAGTGGTGGAGTCATTGCCCGAGTCTAATGTGGATCTAATACTTGGGAATGATTTGGTTAGGGGTGAGGAAGTGAGTGCCCCAGTAATGACCAAGGATCCTGTACCTGCCGAAGTTGTGGAGGAAGAGGACCAGATGAACTTCCCTGTATGTGCCGTGACCCGATCGATGTCAAGGGTGGAGGAGAGCTGGCGTGTGGAAGCAGCCGAGGCAGTTGTAACTCCTTCCGACCCACCAGTGGAGGACGTTGACGGCGATGGAGAATCACCGGATGATCCTTCTCTAACTAATCTTTTTTCAGATGCCTCTAGTGAGCAGTTGTCTTTAGAGTGTGTCGATGTTGATAAATTTAAGAATTTGCAAGGTAGTGACCCAGGTATCCAAGAGTTAAGGAGCCTGGCAGTTGAAAATATGGGGGAAGAAAAGGGATCATGTTTATATGAGAAGGATGGAGTTTTGTACAGGAGGTGGAGACCTCCTCATACTAGTGTGGATGAGGGATTGAGGGATGTACACCAGTTAGTTGTGCCGAGTGTGTGCAGGCAGGAACTAATTAGGCTAGCTCATGATATTCCCTTTGCTGCCCACTTAGGAGTGAGGAAAACACTTGAACGGCTTAGGGCAAAATTTTACTGGCCTGCCATGAGGGCTGATGTGTACCAGCATGTGAGGAGTTGTCATACATGCCAGGTTGTGGGACGGCCTAACCGGAAACCATCTAAGTCTCCTCTAATTCCCATCCCTGCTATTGGGCCACCTTTCTCAAAGTTAATTATAGACATAGTGGGTCCACTTCCTACCACTTCTACTGGATTTCAGTACCTTTTTACTATATTAGACCCTTGTACTAGGTACCGTGAGGCAATCCCCCTCAGAACTATGAATGCTAAGGCTGTTGTGAAAGCATTGTTTGGATTTTGTACTAAGTTTGGGTTACCTAATGAGATACAGTCTGATAGGGGTTCTAATTTTTTGTTGAACCTGTTCCAGCAGACTTTGGAAGAGTTGGGAGTTAAACATGTCAGAAGCAGTGCTTACCATCCAGAGTCCCAGGGTGCCTTGGAGAGATACCACTAGACCCTGAAGAATATGATGCGGAAATACTGCTTGGAACACACCAAGGATTGGGACAAGGGTGTTCCTTTCCTACTGTTTGCAACGAGGGAAGTACCGCAGGAGAGCCTGGGTTTCTCTCCGAATGAGCTTGTCTTCGCACACCATGTCAGAGGTCCTTTGAGCATCGTCAAGGAGGCATGGAGTAGTGACGTCGACACCAGCAAGAACCTTCTACAATACGTCCTGGAGTTCAAGACCCGTCTGAGTGACACTAGGGAAGAGGCGAAGAAGAACCTTGAGGAAGCCAAAGGGAAAATGAAACAGTGGTATGATCGGAAGGCCCGATGGAGGGAGTTCCAAGTTGGTGATGAAGTGTTGGTGCTACTGCCACTTCAACACCTGGCTGCCAAGTTTCAAGGTCCGTACGTGGTAGAGAAGAGGCTGGGTGAGACTGACTATCTTGTGAAGACGCCCGACCAGCGGAGGTCTCATCAGTTGTGCCATGTGAATATGTTAAAGCCGTACTACTGCCTTTTGAAGACTCCAGTGGCGACACAGCATGTTGTGGCTGTGGCTGTGGAAGAAGATGATGATGATGTGGCAGAGGTAACCTGTGAATTTCAAGAAAGTAACTGGGTGGACAACGAGGAAGCAGAGACTACTCTACGGGACAAGGTGTCACATTTACCTCCCGAGCAAGTGGCGCAGTTGTGGGAGTTGATGTCGACCTACGGCAAGGTGTTCGCCAGTGTTCCTGGGAGGACTGACTGGACTCAACACGACGTGGACGTGGGCGTGGCTACGCCAGTTAAGCTGCCGCCCTACTGAGTCAGCCCAAGCCATATTGAAGTGCTGCGGAAGGAGCTGAAGTATGTGTATGTACCTGCATTTGGACCAATATTTAGGGTGTACACTGACCACCACCCTCTGAAGTATTTGAACAGTTTGGGGGCCAAGAACCAAAGGCTTACCCGTTGGAGTTTGTTCCTCCAACAGTATCACCTAGATGTACGTCATATAAGAGGTGTTGATAATGTGATAGCCGATTGTCTATCTAGAAGTTAAATGTTTTGTTTTTTATTTTTGCATGTTGTACATAACTTTTGTAAACCCAAGAACGAATTTTCCAGAGGAAAACTCTTTCTTTGGTGGGGGCGTGTTACGTGTGTCTGAATTATTATTATTGATTTATAAGTATTGCTATTATTTTTGACAGTGACTGTGACTGAGGCTGTGAGTGTTAAAGCAGAAGCTCACACCCGGATGTGTTGTATCCGTTGATACTCATTTATTATTCCATTTTCTTTAAGTGTTAGTGTCAAAAGGTCGAGTATGTTATAGCCAGCTATGTTCTCTAGATTCGTACGCATTCTCTCCCCTTCTCTCGCAAGTGGCGTGATGAATGTCCGTTTTCATTGCTAGGGACTTCCAATAGTTTCTTGGGAGGGAACGTATGAGTATAGCGTGTCTAAGTCTGCGTTAACGAACAGTTCGGAGACGTTCCTATAACTCTGTTGAAACCTGCTCACTTTTCTTTGTCCAGCCGATAGTATATAAGGCCGAGGCTTAGGCCTTGGTAGCTCAGATATCTAAGGAGACTGGGACAGCAAGCTTGTGTGTGTTTTGTAAGTGATTGAGTGTGGTAAGATTCGAGACAAGACACGCAGATGTATTTTGTTAAGTATAATTGTTTTTACTTCTATTTTCTTCTCACCGTAACATAGGGTCACTCTCATATAACTTGATATTACTATTATTATTATTATATATATATTTGGGTATTGATATTTCTATTATTATATTATTACATAGGTGTTGTGATGCATTGATGTTTATTTACCATATATGCCAGTGAAGTGCTAACTTGCTAATATTATTGATAGACTAATTCTGTGCTTACGTGTGTCCCTAGAGCCTTGTGTTATTGAAGTGAAGGCACAGTGGTAGTGAGTTGTGTGGTTATTGCAAGTGCATTATATATTTTGGGAACTCTGTCTCACGTTCTGTCATAGTTGGGAATCCTGATTTCATTTATTAATTCTTTCAGTGTTAATTGTATGTCTTTGGGTTTGTTCATATTGTCATTATATATTATAGAAAATCAGAGTAGTTTCTCTCTCATCTTTTATTCATTGTACCCGAACCTGGGTATATGTATGGACGGTCTCTTTAGGGTTGAGTTAGCATTCTTTCCCATAGGCTGGGTGTGTACTTTTACTTCTAATTCATAACTTTAATAGTCAGATACCTGCCACCCAGTGCTACTTTATTCTGTTGATAGCTAACTTTGGAGTAAGTCTAGTCTAGTGACTAGTACTGTACTGTATCTCTACCCTCCGTCCGTAACATTATATACATACATAATATACAGTCGCGGTCATATATAATCATCCATATAAGGGTAACTAACGTAAGAGTTTGCCAGCTTCCCTCTGTTCCTTAGATGATAAACTTTCCAATAAATAGGTTAACTACCCTCTTTTAATTTACTACAAGCAGCTACTCACTACTTAAAACAATAACATCATATGTGAACGTGAAAACATTAGACAGTAAATTGTTTGAGATATCCATATGTGGATGATTATTATTGACCGCGACTGTATATACAATAAACCGACTCCTTTCATGACCTTGAGTCTGATTATTCAGTTAAATGTTACTCAATTAAGATTATAACAGTTACATATAGGTTGGCCCTTACATGGCTCCCCCTTAAAGTATCTATCCAAATAGATAGATACCCAGATTCCAAAAAAATATATATATTCCATAACTTAGTAACTTACAATAATTTATGTACAACCATGCAATTATTTACTGTCCTTCATTTAACCGATAGCTCGGCTCAAAAAATCAGCTCCGACACTGTCTTTTCCGGCAACATGGACAAGTCTAAATCTAAATTATTGTAAACATAGGGCCCATCGGAGTAGTCTGTTATTATTACCCTTTCTATTGGCATAAGTAACTGGGAATGGTTTATTTTCTTTGTATTGAAACAAAACAGCTCCTAGCCCATACCCAGAAGAATCAGTTATAAGGACAAATGGTATTGAAAGGTCTGGGAGTTTAAGGACTGGGTCCTCTGCTAAAACCGACTTAAGTTTCTCAAAACACTGAACAGACTCGGGAGTCCACTCTAATGGCTCCTTTACACCCTTCCTTAACATATCAGACAATGGTGACGTCAAGGTGGACGCATGTTCAATAAAATTACGGTAGAAGGATACCAAACCTAGGAATGACCTAAAAGTTTTCTTAGTTGGGGGAGGAGAAACACTGAGTATCGTCTGAACTTTGTCGGTAGCAGGTCTTAGAGTTTGTCCGTCTATATTGTACCCGAGATACTGAATGGAACTGAATCCAAACCTACACTTGACAGGTTTTACTGTTAATCCATGGTCACGAAGACGTTGTAAAACTTCACGTACAGTCTTAACATGTTTATTCCAAGTATCAGCAAATATCAAAACATTATCAAAATAGAAGAATATATTCAAGTCCTGCTAAAACAAGGCGCATCAATCTGATATCAGTTGCACAGGCTGTAACCAAACCAAAGGGCATCCGGCAAAACCCCAATAACCCTTTGTGAGTGGGAAAAGCAGTTAGGGGCTTCGCTCTCTCTGTAAGAGGGACCTGGTAGTACGTCTTTGTCAGATCTAGTTCAGAAAAATATCTCGCCCCAGAAAACTTGTTTAAGTCATCCTCTAGTTTACACATTGGTTCAGCATGGAAATCGGTAACATCATTAAGGACTCTATAATCAATAGCCATCCTATAATTTCCATCTGGCTTCTTAATCATAACCACTGGCGATGAATGACATTACTGGGAAGGTTTATTTATTCCTTGTCGAAGAATATTTTCAACTTCCTCTTTAAAATATGATTGCAGGTGTACAGGAAGTGAATACAATTTAGCCTTAAGTCGTTCAATAGTACAGAGAGAGATATCATGAAACAAGGTAGGGGTACAACCTGGTTTGTCAGAAAAAACATCTTTGAATTCTTCAATGATATGTTTGATATCTTCCTTCTCCTCTACAGACAACTTACTAGATATTTCTGCTTCTGAAACCCCAGGGATGAGCTAAACTCTTGAGAAGGAAAATCCAGTTCATAATATGACCTAACATCTCTCTCCACACATACCTGAGCAACTAAAGGTTGGTCCTCAAAATCTAATCCAGTCATTTCATCCTGTACATATGCCATGGATACCTGAGCTCTTCGAAAATATTTCTTTAGAAGACTAGCATGGTACAATTTTGGTTTGCCATCCTCATCAATCAGATAATTCACTCTATTCTTACATTCTAAAACCCTGTAAGGTCCTTTCCATGCCATAAGTAGTATACGCTTATCATCAGGTAGCAACACCAGCACTACATCACCTGGTTTGAATTTCCTCTCTTGTGCTTTTACATCAAAATAAGACTTGAACTGCTGAACTAGTATCCGAATTTTTGGCAGCAATTTTTGCACAATCTGCGAGCTTTTCTCTCAGTTCCAGAACATATTGGTACAATGGTCTATCATCACTCTGTACACGTTTGTCTTCCCACAGATTTCTTAAAACTGACAGTGGTCCTCTTACTTGCCTACCATACAACAATTCAAAGGCTGAAAATCCAGTCCTATCACTGGGCACTTCTCTCATGGCAAACATCAAAGGGGACAGATATCTATGCCGCTCATTGGGTTTGTCCACACACATTTTTCTTAGAGAAGCCTTCAAAGTAGAGTGAAACCGTTCTATTGTACCGTTTCCACTGGGGTGAAAGGGAGTAATGAATAAAGGTTTTACACCTAACAGTCTGTGCAGTTCCTTCATCAAGTCTAACTTGAACTGGGTTCCGTTATCTGAAAGTATTTATTTGGGAATGCCAGCCCTCGAGAAAATAGATATTAATGACTCTGCTACAGTAATGGACGATATATCCTTTAATGGCACTGCTTCTGGGAAACCAGTGGCAAAGTCTATTAATGTAAGGATATATCGGTGCCCTTCAGACGATGGGGGATTCAAGGGTCCCACTAAACCCATAGCCACTCTGGAAAAAGGTTCTGTCAAAATTGGCATTGGTTTGAGAGGTACTGGTTTCACACGACCTTTAGTGGACAACCTTTGGCATTTGTCACATGACCGACAACAGTCCTTGACATCTGAGGAAAGACCTGGCCAGTGAAACTCTCCCTTAACACGGGTTTCTGTCTTCCTATGTGAGAAATGTCCTGAAAGTAATCCTTCATGAGCCGTAGAAAGGACGGATTTCCTACAGTCTAGTGGGACTACTAAAGCACGCTTTCCAACTATACCTGGTTTCTTTGACTGAATACACTCTTGCTTGAGAAGATCATCAATAATCTCATACTTAAACAGGTTTCCGTCTCTGGTCTCTTCTATTTCACCCGACACACTTTTTTCCCTGACACCAGCTAATGTTGTACATTCTTGTTGTAGGTTTGCAAAGAGACGAGGGTTAATCTTCAAAGGTTCAATTGAAGGAAGTAAAAGGGGATGAATCTTTCTCGTTTTTGAGGACCTAGTTTGAACCGCTTGTACACCCTCGATAGCTTTCTCATAACTTGGTTCACTTATAACATGTTCAGAAGAGTTAGTCAATATGGATTTACTGCTACATGGAACATCACAAGCATTATTAGTTAGTAGAGAAAGAGGAGTCACAGGTTGAGCTGAAGTATTCGACTCTATTTTTAATCCTGGTACATTACCTACTAACACACTACAAAATCTTATAGGAGCCTTAATCACTTTAGTCCATCCTTCAAAATAGGGGCAACGAAGGAAGCAAATAACTCTAGGGGAATAGTCAACTCTACTCAGATAATCAGCCACTCTGACCATTTCGCATCGGGACACTTCAATATCAGGAGGAACTTCATCAGATACAATGATACTAGTACACCCAGCGTCTCTAAGTATTGTGGACACCCATGCTGCATTAACCGCACCGGAAGTCATGTACGGGAATAGTTATTGTGATTATTAAGGCAAAATCCTATCTGAACCTGTTGGTATTGTGGAGACTCATTACTTTTAAACCTTAAAGGATTCTCAGGGCAGTTAGGGCAAATGTGTCCCTTGTCTCCACAACCATGACAAGTTACATTACTAAAACTACAATTTCTGCGAGGGGTTAGCGAGGGCTTTACATTAACTTGTGTGGTTTGGTCAGGTTGGTTCACTTGATTCCAATAAGTTTTCCTAGGATTATTCTTTGTGAATGAAGTCCGATATTGTGTACGATGGGCAGAAGACCAACTATCAGACAGTCTAACTGCAGTTTTCAAGTCCTTCACGTCATTCTTCTTTAAATATGTTCGCAATTCTGGCGACACTGTTGACATTAATTGATCTAAAATCATATACTCTCTCAGTGACTGGAACTCTTTTTCTACATCACAGGAGTCTATCCACTGATCAAATAGGCGCCCTAATTTTATGGAAAACAAATCAAAAGTATAACTTTACTTTGGGCGAACACATCTGAAATCTTTCCTGTATCCATCTGGGGTTTGTAGAATCCTCTTAGTAACGCCTTCTTTAAAAGTTCATAATCACAGATTATATCATCCGACAGACTAGTATATAAAATTATATCTACACATTTACCAGTTAAAACACTACCCAATCTAGCTGCATAAGTTTCTCCGTGAATATTTAATAATTTTGCAATTCTTTCAAACCTAATTATGTACGAACCGATATCCTCACCGTCACGATACACAGGCAAGCTTGGTTTACTTGCATAGTCATCACAGGGCTTATTACTAGCTACCTTGATCTTAGCCAACTCTAGTTCATGTTCTCGTTCTGTAGCTCGTGTTCTTTCTTCTCTCTCTAGATCCTTATCTTCTCTAGCTTGATTTTGAGCATTAATGATATATTTGGCAATATCATCCCCAGAAAGTCCAATATATTCGGCCTGAGCCTTCAAGGATTCAATGGAAGGATCCATATAAAAAATTAAATGATTCTACTTTATATAACAAAGGTCAATACCCAACTAGACTAAGGGCTACCATGGCCAGACACCCTAATTAAAACAAAAAAAAATCTAGTAGGGAGTTTGTCGCTTCCGGGCCCCAAGGACAACGACAAGCCCGATCTGTTTACCGAACTTTTAAACAATGGAAAAGATGTTCAAGTCAATGTTCCTTCCGGCGTCTAAGTGTAAAAGAATGAGAGAATCCTGGCGAGGTCGCCACTTTGTAAGGGCCAGAATAAAACTTCTCCCACCTCCACACAAGGAACACCAAAAGAAACTCAGACATAAAAAAAACACACATATATTAACACTTGAAACTTTACAACACTTGAAGTAGATAACATTAAATATAACCCTCGAGTATAGTCTCGATGCCCGGTCTAGACTCTCCTGACTTAAGCAAGATGATTACTGCTGAATCTTAGGCACAAATCTGGGAACATGGAGAGCAGTGAGCCCGAATCACAACTACGGGACACAGGGACGACCTGGCTAGATTCGTAACTGGGTTGAAGGGATGCCACACCGGCCAGGCCCTCGGCTGGTGTAGGATCCTTAAATTAAATAAATACATAAGCCACTTCTCTTGAATTTAACTTTGATCTTACACATCAACACAAACTATGAAGCACGTTGGCCTTCAAATTCATCTTTACCTTAATCCCTGGCTCTCTTATGGTTAAGTCAATAATAAATAAACAAAGGACTTTAACACCAGTGAAAGTATAAGATTACTCACAAAGTTAATTCCCTGTCAGTAAACTCGCTTTTAGTATGGTAGTAGACACGCGAGAAAATAAACACTATAAAATTGATCAATAGCACAATACCTGAGTTCCCGTTCTATGTGAAGTCTGGAAGTAGAGTGAGTTGTCCATTTTTTTTTTAACTGGCCTATCGACCTTGGTGTTGGTCATAAAGGCCTTTAATTTATATTATTTTATTTATTTTTATTTCATTTTTTTTTTATTTTTTTTATTAACTTCTTGCATATTATTTTATGCATTTATTATTCTTATTCTTATTATTATTACAATTAACCTTAAAACTAAACTTATATATTAATAGCTTTGTTGTTTTTTGTAACTTTATACAAATATAATATTTCTAAATTTTACGTCCTAGCTAATAAACTAATCTATGTACCTACTCAACCAATAGCTAACTAGACTAATACCTATTTCAACCAATCGCTAAACCTAGATAGACAAATTGCTAATCCTATCTTAGACAATCGCTAAACCTAGCTAATATATTGTAGTGGCCACATATGTGGCCACTCTATTTACCACACATATATGGCCACTCCTGAAGCACCAGGTACACCACTCCTATATCCCTGTGTGACGGGTAATTAAGATTTAATTATTTAATTATATGATGCAAAAATTACTTACTGTTATTAATTCTTACCTTACCCGGACTTATCTTGGACTTTCGTTGTGTTGGCTTCAACGATCGTCCGCAGAGGTTAATTATCCCCTTTAATCCCAACTTCCGCCAACATAAATTTATTTCTATAGGTTATTTCGTTATATATATGCACTTATACAGTATTAGCAGAATTGTAAGGTGTACGAAAACAATCAATTACAATTTCTTTACTATATTTAGTAATCTCGGTTGTGCACCAACAATTAAATTATTTAAATAATTAATAATTACCACACGCATACACTTCCACATGAACAAAAAATGCTAGCTAGCTAATATCTCAATAAATCGATAATCACAGCACTCGTTTTCAATCACCATCTCATTATGTCTTCGCTTAACATGCTAATTCCCTCGAATATTTTCTTTCGATTGTTCTCCAGTCGATTTTCTTACATACTCAATTGCTTTAATTTAATATTCAAATGCAAACTAACACTGTCGAGTTCGGAATCAAAAATCTGAAAATTGTTTTCTAGACTTCAGTTAAAGATTATGTCCTACACCTGTTAAATTTTCAATGTCAATACACACAATATCACTCGTACTCACGTATCTTCTCGATGAAACCAAGGCAGCCTCGGCTGGCCTTGTAGGAAAAAACCTCTCCTCTTACCTTATTTACCAAGCAATTGTCTGTTGCAATCGATTAATAATATATAACCATAAAGCTTTGGAATACCGAGTTATTCAACCTTGGTTATTTCTTCATCACGAGAGACAAAGGTCGAGGTAAGATTGATTGATTGATTGATTTTGATGAAATGAAGCGTCTGGCGGCACAACAGCTAAGGTCATATACCGCCCAACATAAAATTGTCATCTACATAATTAATATAACATCAATATCCGAAAGGGATAGGCACCATGATTAAAAGACACACAAACTAAAAAGCACATTATTAATAAAAGAACCCGTCAACATAAAAAAAATAAAAAATAAAATAAAATGAAACCATCTAAAAACCATAAATATCATAAAATCATATTTTGTGGAGAAGGCCAGCCTCCTCCACATAGGAGAGGGTGTTCCATCCCACACTACAAGCCTCCTCCCCGAGCACCTGGGAGAGACTTTAAGAACGGTCACCCACCTGGTACTCGGAGAGGTGCCTACGACGAAGGTCCCAAAGGCTGGGACACTCGACAATAAGATGCTGTACTGTCAAAGGGACCAGACAATCATCACAGTAGGGAGGGTGAGCCCTCTCCATTAAATAGCCATGAGTCAATAATGTGTGGCCAATGCGGAGATGGACAAGAGCCGTCTCCCACCGGCGGGACAGGCCACTGTAGCACCACAAACCAAGGCGCTGGCGGATGTCGCGGAGCTTGTTAGCCCCGACGGCATCCCATCTGTCCTGCCAGAAGGAATGAACAGTAGCATCTATGTAGGGTCGAAGGTCCACTGAAGGAACAGGATGACGCCTGGCAGGAGGCCGAGAATTGGAGACCGCAGCCTTAGCCAGGGCGTCAGCCCGCTCATTCCCATCGACACCCACATGGGCCGGGACCCAACAAAAAGTGACTTTGCGGCCACGACGATCCAGGAGGAAAAGCCACTCAAGAATGGCCAACACCAGAGGATGGGAAGAGTTAAAATTGCACAAGGCCTGCAAGGCACTACAGGAATCGCTAAAAATAGTAAACGAAGGCTGAGGGAGAGTAAAAATCACTTGGAGGGCATATAAAATGGCCGAGAGCTCAGCAGTAAAAATTGACATAACAAAAGGGAGCCTGCCACCACGGCAAAAGTCAGGAATGACAACTCCATAGCCAACTCCAGCATCAGACTTTGACCCATCAGTGTACACAGAGAGGGACTCCCTGTGAATGAAGGCATGTTCCAAAAAGAGGGAACGAGCCACTGGAGGAGGAAGAGATTCCTTCTTGTCTGTAAATCAGGTGCAGGGAAAAACTTCTGGAAGAAGCCATGGAGCCACCCTGGGGACCCTCACAGGACAAATCAGAAAGTCATCAATGCTCATCTCCTCCATAGCCTTCCTGACCCGGAAGCCAAAGGGCCATGGTGCACGAGAATGTAAAAGGTGCTACTGAGACATGATATCAGATGACACAGCCAAGCAGGGAAGGAAGTCAGGAAGTCGATGTAATTGATACCAACAACGAATCATCAAGAACTGGCGACGGAGATCAATAGATGGCTCATAAGAGTCCACCAGGAGACTGGGGATTGGGGATGACCTGAAGGCTCCGGTCGCCAGACGTACTCCAGCATGATGAACAGGGTCTAAAACTCTGAGACGGGCATCGGTGGCAGAAGAGTACACCTCACACCCATAGTCGAGTTTTGACCTAATAAGAACATGGTATAGGCGAAGGAGGGTGGCACGATCAGCCCCACAGGACGTATGGCACAGGACCCTCAACAGGTTAAGAGCCTTGAGACAAGACACCTTAAGTGTACGTAAGTGGGGAACCCAAGTCAAACGCTTGTCAAAAATGAGACCCAAAAAGCGAGTCTCCTCAACACAACGTATCCGATGACCATACATGAATAAGTCCGGATCAGGGTTGATGCCTCGGATGCGGCAGAAGTGCATAGCAACTGTTTTGGAAGGAGAAAATCGAAACCCATGAGAACCAGTCCAACGTGACACCCTGTCAGGGGCAAGCTGCATGCGCCGCTCCGCCATTGACATATGGGAAGCAGCAAACAGACTGCTAGGTCGTCAACGTACATCAAGTTAGCTATACCGTCTGGAAGGGATGAGGCAATAGCATTAATTGCTACTGCAAATAATGTGACACTGAGGACGCTTCCCTGTGGGACGCCCTCCTCCTGTGCAACAGATGCTGAGTAGGCTGCACCAACCCTCACAGAAAAACTACGACCACTGAGAAACTCCTTAAGAAAGCGTGGAAGGCGACCCTGCAGGCCATATACATGGAGTTGCTGTAGGATGCCATATTGCCATGTAGTGTCATAGGCTTTCTCCAAATCAAAGAATACACAGACAAGGTGTTGATGTTGTGCAAAGGCCTCACATGCAGCAGCTTCCAACCTGACCAGAGCATCTGTAGTGGAACGGTGTTTAAGAAAGCCAGACTGGGACGGAGACAGAAAATCACCCCGTTCCAAGAAGTATACCAGTCTGACATTCACCATCTTTTCAAATAGTTTACAGAGACAGGAGGTCAAGGCAATTGGTCGATAATTGAGGGCAACACCAGAGTCCTTGCCCGGCTTGAGGAAAGGAAGGATGGTAGCAACCCTCCACCCAGAAAGGAAGACACCTTCCAGCCACATTCTGTTATATAAAGCTAAAAGAAATGAGATCGCCTCCTCACCCAAGTGTCGTAACATTGCATATGGGATGTTGTCTGGCCCAGCAAAAGTGTCGCCGCAGAGAGAGAGAGAGCAGAATGCAGGTCTTTCAGGGTGAATATATGGTTATAACTTTCATTCTCGTTCCCTGAGAAATCCAGGACAGTACGCTCCTTGGCTCTTAACTCATGCCTGACAGCCAGAGGTCGAGAGTCACGGCTGAAGACTTTTGCAAAAGCCTTCGCCATGGTATTGGCCACTGTCAAACCATCCATGATCTTAATTCCATTGACCTTAAGTACAGGTGGAGTACTAGGAGAAAACTTCCCCGCCATCTTACGGACTCTCCTGAACACTTGGGTGAGTGGAGTTTTAGTATTAATTGAAGACACATAGGCCTTCCAAGATGCACGTCGGGCCTCTTTTAAGACTCGTCTAGCCCGGGCCCTTGCCTGTCGGAAGTCCTCTAAAAGAGTTGGGTCCCCACGATTGCGACGAAGGCAAGAGAAAGCAGTGCGCTTCTCCCGCACAGCAGTGGTGCAGACTGGTGACCACCAAGGGACAGGACGTTTAGGAAAGTAGCCAGAAGTTCTAGGGATAGAGTTGAGAGCAGCAGAGTGGAGCATATCAGTGTAATATGTTACAACCTCGTCAGAGCTACCGAAATCGGCTACAGAAGAGACCGAAGAAGTTAGCTCTCTAAAAAACTGCAAGTCAGCCTTCTCTAATTTCCACCTAGGAAGACGAGACTGTGGTTCATACCTGATACCTTCTAAAAGTATAGGGAAATGGTCACTGCCATATAAATCAGGCAACAGTCTCCAAGTAAAATCCAACAGAGCACTGGATGAGCAGAGGGAAATGTCAATGTCGGTAAAAGTCCCAGTAGGGCTATTAAAATGTGTCACATCTCCTGTATTTAAAACCCCTAATCCCTCATCTTCAATAAAAGAAGCCAATAAAACACCCCTGGGGTTGACCGAACTGTCACCCCACAGAGGATGACGACCATTAAAATCACCCAATAATATAAAGGGAGAGGGAAGGTCCCGTACAAGACGGTTGAGATCACCCCTCTCAACTGTAACACTGGGAGGAAGGCATAGACTGCACATAGTGTACGGGCGGTCCATAAATACCTTAACTGCAACAGCCTGGAGCGGAGTGTCAAGCTCCAGGCTCGTGCATGCAATATCTCGGCGAACTAGGATGGCAGAGCCACCATGGTGACCCTGCCCTTCAAATGAATTGGAATAAAATGCAGAGTATGATGGAGGACTGGCAGGAATGTAGACCCCAAGCATTGTCTCTTGGAGAGAAACACATGCAGGAGAGAAGCTAGAGAGAAGAACGTGCAGTTCCTCCCCAGAAGCACGCAAACCACAGCAATTCCACTGAAGGACCTTGAACAGTGTTACTTTAGTACTGATTTTTGGGAAGCCTCATGGAGGTACTTCCCACGACCACCTCGATCGGAGGGTTTACTCAAACGATAAGATTTGTCTAATCCTGGGCCACTAGAAGAAGAGCGAACCCGAGGAGTAGTACTTGGGGCAGTAATTGGGACCCGTAGACGAGTCCCAGAAGCATCTGATAAGTTAGAAGAAGATGAAGGTATATGAGCTGAGATATTTTTTGAAACAATTACATTGGCATTGTCCTGTATAGCAGTGGTATCACTGACACAGGCAGATACATCAACATCCATAATACAGGTGGCAGAATCACTCCGCTGCTCAAGCGGAAGAGAAACTGAATCTTTTGAAGTCACAACATCCGTGGCATCCACATTAACTAACTTCATGCCCCTCTGATGATCCCGAAGGAAGCTAGCGAGGAGGAACTTCTGTTGAATCAAGAGATTCATCAGAGCCACGAGAACGCTTCTGGTGAAATTGAGAGGAAACTATGGATGAGTCCACAGAAATGGTTGCCTTACAAGGAGGAATATCTGTAGAGTCAAGTGCCTCAGAGGAACCACGAAGGAGTCTCTGTGGCAGTTTAGGTGACTTAAGTTTCATTTTTGGAGAGCATGTGGCAGCATTAACCTCTACCCCTTGAACACCTTTAGCTAATGTCTGAGAATTGTCATCAGTTGAAGGGTCACCAGAATGAGTGTCTGATAAAGATTCCAAGACAGAGAAACTATTATGTAGAGTAACCTTTGAAACGCTCTCACTAGAGCAAAAAGCAGCTGCCTCTTGAGACGGTTGAGAGGGTGCTGCAACCGATTTAGGGTGAAGGGAGGAGGCGTATATCTTCACACCACCATCCTTCTGTCGCCTGAAGTTGAGTTACAATCTGGCACTACCTATGCTAATGAATTGGGTTTTAGCCAAGTGGAGGATATCCTGCTCAAGGAGGTACATCGTACATTGGCGAGAACGCAAGGGGTGAGCATCTCTGCAGTAAAAACAGTAACTCTCTAACCGACACTCAGAAGTAAGATGTGAGTCAAGAGCAGAACAATTGCCACACCGGGAACGGTTGTTGCAGTTCCTCCTCCCATGACCAAACTCATAACAACAGAAACACTGTAGGGGACGCTCAACAAAAGGCTCCACCTCAAAAGAGGTGGGGTTAATGTTAATGCGATCTGGGATATGCGAGCCATAGAAAGTGAGGATGATCATATTTTTACTGCCTTTCATCTTTGTTACTCGTTGGAGACTGTCTGGGCACATAGCGAGAATGTCCTCTTCAGAGAATTCATACATGTCCTCATTATATATACGCCCCTTGCTATAATTAAATGTTCGATGTGGTTTAATAGATTCAAACATGCTATCAGAAGGACAGGGGAGATTGAGGAGCATCATGGCCTGTGTAAGAACTTTGGCTCTGATTAAAACGCCCTTACCATATTTCTTTATGTGGCCCATTGGTGATAATCCAATTTGTTTCTCCAGATACCGGGAAGCATGGATAAGGTTACCACGTCCCTCCCTGTAGTAAGCCACAAACCAAAAGGGTGTAGGAACCCGACGTTCCTTTGGGACATGCTCTACAGAATCATCAAATATGTTAGGGCAGGAGTCATTGTCAATGTCAACTACATTGGTGGACCGCATCATCTGAACTTTACAACGAGTATCCCCCACCATCAGAGAATCTTTTGCCTCAAATGCTGCTTTGGCAGCAGCATTTGTATTGAAAGTAATATAGCACCGATTAGACCTACAATCACTGTCATATGTGATTCGGATTCGAAGAACTACTCCAAAGCACTTAAAAATGGAGTGGATAGCGCCATAGGAAAAGGATGCAAGTACATTCGTTAACATCGATTACATCGACTTCCTGACTCCCTACCTTGCTTGGCGGTGTCATCTGATATCATGTCTCAGTATTACCTTTTACATTCTCGTGCACCATGGCCCTTTGGCTTCCAGGTCAGGAAGGCTATGGAGATGGGCATAGATGACTTCCAGATTTGTCCTGTGAGGGTCCCCAGGGTGGCTCCATGGCTTCTTCCAGAAGTTTTCCCCTGCACCTGCTTTACAGACAAGAAGGAATCTCTTCCTCCTGCAGTAGCTCGTTCCCTCTTTTTAGAACATGCCTTCACTCACAGGGAGTCCCTCCCTGTGTACACTGATGGGTCAAAGTCTGATGCTGGAGTTGGCTTTGGAGTTGTCTTTCCTGACTTTTGCCGTGGCGGCAGGCTCCCTTCTGTCATGTCCATTTTTACTGCTGAGCTCTCGGCCATTTTATATGCCCTCCAAGTGATTTTTACTCTCCCTCAGCCTTCGTTTACTATTTTTACTATATTTAGTGCCTTGCAGGCCTTGTGCAATTTTAACTCTTCCCATCCCCTGGTGTTGGCCATTCTTGAGTGGCTTGTCCTCCTGGGTCGTCGTGGCCGCAATGTCACTTTTTGTTTGGTCCCGGCCCATGTGGGTGTTGATGGGAATGAGCGGGCTGACGCCCTAGCTAAGGCTGTGGTCTCCAATTCCCGGCCTCCTGCCAGGCGTCATCCTGTTCCTGCAGTGGACCTTCGACCTTACATAGATGCTACCGTTTGTTCCTGCTGGCAGGACAGATGGGACGCCATCGGGGCTAACAAGCTCCGCGACATCCGCCAGCGCCTTGGTTTGTGGAGCTACTGTGGCCTGTCCCGCCGGTGGGAGACGGCTCTTGCCCGTCTCCGCATTGGCCACACATTATTGACTCATGGCTTTTTAATGGAGAGGGCTCACCCTCCCTACTGTGATGATTGTCTGGTCCCATTGACAGTACGGCATCTTATTGTCGAGTGTCCCAGCCTTGGGGACCTTCGTCGTAGGCACCTCTCCGAGTACTTGAAGGGTGACGGTTCTTACAGTCTCTCCCAGGTGCTCGGGGAGGAGGCTTGTAGTGTGGGAGGGAACACCCTCTCCTATGTGGAGGAGGCTGGCCTTCTCCACAAATTGTGAATTTTATTGTATTTATGGCTATTAATTTTTAGGTAGTTAAAATTAAATGTTTCTTTCGTTAATATTTCAATTCTTTTATATATCTAACTTAAGTAGGTTATTTCATTAATATATGATTTTTTGGAAGACGTGGGTTTTATTCATGTTGCTTTTCCCTTTCGAGGTAGTGAAAATTATTTAATCTTTGTACATATTTTATTAATGATGTAGATGACCTTTTTATGTTAGGCGGTATATGACCATTGTTGTTGCACCGCCAGATGCCTAATGGCATCAATAAATCAATAAATCAACACAACGTATCCGATAACCATATAATCAGCCTGAGAGACCTGCATTCTGCTCTCTCTCTCTCTGTGGCTACACTTCTCCTGGGCCAGACAACATCCCATACGCAACGTTGCGACACTTGGGTGAGGAGGCGATCTCATTTCTTCTAGCTTTATATAACAGAATCTGGATGGAGGGAGTCTTCCCTTCTGGGTGGAGGGTTGCTACCATCCTTCCTTTCCCCCAGCTGGGCAAGGGTTCTAGTGTTGCCCTCAATTACCTACCTATTGCCTTGACCTCTTGTGTCTATAAACTATTTGAGAAGATGGTAAATGTATGACCGGTGTATTTAATGGAATGGGGTGGTTTTCTGTCTCTGTCCCAGTCAGGCTTTCGTATACACCGTTCCACTACAGACGATCTGGTCAGCTTGGAAGTAGCTGCATGTGAGGTATTTGCACGACATCAACACCTGGTCTGTGTATTCTTTGATTTACTACTACATGGCAATATGCATGCATATGGCCATAAGGAGTTTCTCAGTGGTATCAGTTTTTGTGTGAGCGTTGGTACAGCCCTCTCTGCACCCATAGCACAGGAGGAGGGCATATCCCAGGGAAGCGTTCTCAGAGTCACGTTGTTTGCAGTGGCAATTAACGACATTGCCTCATCCTTTCCGGACGGTATTGCCTACTCATGAACGATGATGACCTGGCGGTCTGGTTCGCTGCTTCCCATATGTCAGTGGAGGAGCGGCGCATGCAGCTTGCCCTTGACAGGGTGTCGCATTAGGCTGGATTTCATGGGTTTCTCTTCTCTCCTATGGTTGCTATGCACTTCTGCCGCATCCGGGGCATCCACCCCGATCTGGACTTATAGTCCATGAGCCTGGGTCGATATCGGTACCATCTGGTGGGGCAAATTCTAAGTGATTTTTTAAAATTCCCTTATGTCTATAGACAATAACTTGACATGATAGCAGTTGCAGATGAGTAGCTTTTTATGAGTAATCGGCCATTTAAAAATGGCGGCCCCCTTAACAGATAAGGGTCCATAACTTTACTTTTTTTACAGGTAAAAATATTATATTGGTGTTTAAACCTATGCTTTTGAGTATTTTCTAGTCGCTGGTGGCCATTAACTAAACTGAGAATGTAACAATACTTAGTATCTTTTCTTTTCAGGTAGCTTACTTGCTTAGCTGTAGATTTGAATAGTGAAAGGACATTGGATGGAGGTAATGCGTCAAGTTATGGTGGTGGTAATAATGCTCAAGATGGATCGGGTCCTTCAAAACGTGTAAAAACTGTACCAGAATGCATCATACATAGCAGTACATGTAATGAAAAACTGACCCTGAATCTTTCTTGTTTGAGTGACGTGAACTCATGGACCACACTTCTTAAGGTAGCTCAAATAAAGAAACATCTACC
Source organism: Petrolisthes cinctipes (assembly GCA_033782935.1). Classification (NCBI taxonomy): domain Eukaryota; kingdom Metazoa; phylum Arthropoda; class Malacostraca; order Decapoda; family Porcellanidae; genus Petrolisthes; species Petrolisthes cinctipes. Next base: position 146,345 of record JAWQEG010000367.1, read on the forward strand.
AATTCTTAACATTGCCCAGAAAACTCCAGAGGGTACCATTCCTAACATCCACGACCATAGGAAATGTAGAAGTCTGTTCACAATGAAAAGAGACCTTCAGTTGATACAAAGCACAGAACAGGCATCCAATGACAAAGAAAAATTTGAAAGAAGAAAGCTCCAGATGAGATCTATGATGGTATCTGAAGAGTGTAGAGTTTACACCAAGGTCTGTATCATCTGTGAAAAGGACAAATTTATGCCAGGCAGTCTGACAAGGGAGCGACTCACACAATGTGTTGAGCTATGATCAGATGATACTCTTAGGAACACAGCAATTTCCAAGCAAGACAACAGGATCCTAGCCTTATTGTCAAGGGATTTGGTAGCAGCAGAGGGCCAGTATCATAGATCATGCTACAGAAGCTATACCAAAACAAGGCCACAGGTGATTCCCAAAGAAACAGACTCTGAAGAATATCCAGGTGTAGTGAAGGACTCCTTTGAGAAGTTGTTTGCCTATATCAGAGAAGATGTTTTTGAAAACCCCAGAGTAATTTAGTTGACTGAGCTTACCACAAAACTGACCAGCTGGATGCTAGATGGGGGAATACATATGGTGAAAGATTCTACAAAGAAGCATGTCAGAAGAAATCTTGAGACAGAAATTGGAGAGAGTCTGCAGTTTGTACATGTTGCCAAGGGAAAGGTGTTGGTGTACCCTGACAACTTGTCCCGAGATGAATTAGTCAAACAAAATGTCTTTCTGATGAACACAGTACAGAACCTGGAATCAAAAGGTGACATTAAAGGACTTTTGAAAAAGTCAGGTCACTTGCTCCATAACTCGATAAAAAAACCATAGTGTGTCCATATCGTGGCCCCCACTTGCATCAGAATTGAACAATTCTTTAGTTTTTATTCCAGGCAACCTAAAGGGATTCTTGCAACATTTAATAGCAGAGCCTCAGGATGAAGCTTCCCTTTCCCCAAGAATTCAGCGTCTCATTGAATCTGTAGGCCAAGATATTGTGTATGAGGTGACGTGAGGACAGCTGAAACCACCAAAACATCTAATGCTGCCATATGCTATCAAGACCCTCACAGGCTCAGTAGAACTCATTAGGATGATTAATCGTCTTGGGCACGGTGTGTCCTACACTCAAGTTGAGGAGTTGGAAACTGCACTATGTATTCAGAAACTTGAGTCCCATACAGATGAAAGTGTACCCATGCCTGAACAGATCCAGCCACTCATCCCAACTACTCTAGCCTGGGACAACATAGACCGGTTGGAAGAAACCCTGAGTGGGGGTGGTACATCTCATTGAGTAAATGGCATTGCAGTGCAACCCACAGTGTATGGACCACATCCTCCTAGGAAAGCTCTACACAAACCTGTTGTAAAGAAGAGGACCCTTGATGCAGATCCTATCATTTTGCCTCCGTACAATGCTGGTGAACGGGTAGGACCACCATCAAGATTGCACATTGCCTTAGACAATAGGAAGGTAGTAGAGCAAGCCCAGAAGAAGAATCTGATTTGGATCTTTGCTAGATTGCATGCTGCCAGCAGTCAAGAGAACCCAGTAGCTGGATGGACGGGGTTCAATATTACTACCAGAGATAATGAAGATGTTTCTCAGAATACTGTGGCATATCTACCCACCATCAATGCTCCAGCTACTGAAATGTCCACTATCCATGAAGTTCTGATTCGTTCACAGAAGATCATGAATACTTTGGAGCTCAAAAGCATTGTCGTAGTATGTGACCAAGCAATATATGCGAAGGCCGTTGAGATATTGTGGAAGCACAAGGACAAGTTTTCACACATTGTACCACGACTTGGGGCATTCCATACAATATGCACATTAATGGCAATAATTGGGAAGCGTGTGTAGGTTACTCTATTCAGGTTTTTTTCTTTTTTTCATTTACATTCACTGGAATAAACACTATCACCAAGCAGAATACATTCTTTTCAGATTATTTCATGCCAGTTTCTGTTTAATCTAGAGCCAAATAGCTGGGTATGGCTTGGCGCTTTATATCTTTTTTCTTTTCTCTATATTGTGAAGGGTGAGGACTAAAGGCTAAAATAAGAGTCAGAGTGGCCCAAAATCATGTCCTATTATTGTAATACCAATATACATAGTCTTAATGTTTTTTTGTTTTTTTTTATTAATGAACCTTAGGGAGGACAGTTTAGGGAGATCTGTGTGGCTGTATAGTCAAAAGTAGCCCATTTAGCTCATTATTATTTTTATATGTATTGAAACTGGTAATCAATTGTATAATTTTAGTATTATGTTGATAAGAGCGATGGACATTTCACACACAAGGTATTTACAGTTCTCATATAAGAAAAAATGTTGTTACATCAGTCTGTTTAATGTTATATAGATAAATGTAACTGAATATTTCAGTATTAAAGGGTAGAAAGATTATTTTGTAACTCTACTGATCATTACTTACCAAGCACTCACACCGGCTCGGAAAAGTTTGATTATCGGTACCACTGAAAAGTGTCTCTTTATGAATACAAAGCTACTGCTTTAGAAGTGCTATCATACAAAAATGAAAAGTAGAGGCATATGGTAATTAAAAAATGCACGACAGAAATTGCCCCACCAGATGGTACCGATGGTCAAATTTCAGGGACCAAGCTCATGGACTATTATTCATGTATGGTCACCGGATATGTTGTGTCGAGGAGACGAGATATTTGCGTCTTCTTTTTGACAGATGTTTGACTTAGGTTCCCCATTTACAGTCACATAAGGTTTCTTGCCTCCAGGCTCTCAAGCTGTTGAGGGTCCTGGGACATACATCATGGGGGGCTGATTGGGCCACCCTCTACCTATATATGACTATGGGTGTGAGGTGTACTCCTCTGCCATGGATGCCCGTCTCAGAGTCTTAGACCCTGTTAATCATACTGGGGTACATCTGGTGACTGGACACTTCAGGTCATCCCCAATCCCTTGATGAAACACTTCTTGATCTCCGTTGCCAGTCCTTGATGGTTCGTTGTTGGAATTGCTTACATCGACTTCTTTTCTCCTTTCCCTGCTTGGCAGTGTCATCTGATATCCTGTCTCAGTACTACCTCTCACATCCTCGCACGCCATGACCCTCTGGCTTCCGAGTCAGAAAAGCTATAGAGGAGTTGGGCATTGAAGACTTCCAGAGTTGTCTTGTGCTGGTCAGGGTAGCTCCATGGTTTCTCCCAAACATTTACACCTGCATTTGCTTTTCAGACAAGAAAGAATCTCTTCCTCCACCAGTGGCTCATTCCCTGTTATTAGAACATGCCTCCATTCACAGGGGGTCCCTCCCTGTGTGCACTGATGGGTCAAATTCTGATGCTGGAGCTGTCTTTCCTGACTTTTGTAGAGGTGGCAGGCTCCCTCCTGTCATGTCAATTTTTACTGCCAAGTTCTTGGCCATTTTATTTGCCCTCCAAGTAATTTTTACTCTCCCTCAGCCTTCTTTTACTATTTTTGCGATTCCTGTAGTGCATTGCAGGCCTTGTGTAATTTTAACTCTTCCCATCCCCTAGTGTTGGCCATTCTTGAGGGATTTGTCCTCTTGGGACGTCCTGGCTGCAGAGTCACATTTTGTTGGGTCCCGGCCCATGTGGGTGTCGATGGGAATGCGCGGGCTGATGCCCTGGCTATGGCTGCAGCCTCCAATTCTCGACTTCCAGCTAGGCGTCATCCCGTACCTGCTGTAGACCCTCGACCCTACAAAGATGCTGCCATTCGTTCCTGCTGGCAGGACAGATGGGACGTGGTCGGGGCTAACAAGCTCCGTGGCTTCTGCCTGTGCCTGGGTTTGTGGAGCTACAGTAACCTGACCCGCCGGTGGGAGACGGCTCTTGCCCGTCTCCGCATTGGCCACTCACGTTGGCTCATGGATTTGTAATAAAGAGGGCTTCCCCTCCCTACTGCAATGAATGCCTAGTCCCTCTGACAGTGCGGCATCTTCTTGTGGAGTGTCCCAGTTCGTCGCCGGGTACCTCTCCATATACCGGGTGGGGAACGGTTCTTACAGTCTCTCCCAGGTGCTCGGAGAGGAGGCTTGTTGTGTATGAGGGAGCACCCTTTCTTTTGTGGATGAGGTTGGCCACTCCACAAGTTGTGAATTTTATTATTTTTATGGCTTCTTTTTTTAGATAGTTCAATGTTTTTTATTCTTACATATATTTTACTTAAGTTAATCAGATTATTTTAGTGAAATGTGAGTTTTAGTTGATATTTCCTTTTAATCATGCTGATTTTTTTTGGGGGGCAGTGAAGCCTGTATAAATGTGTATATATATTACTAGTGGAAGTACCCGGCGTTGCCCAGGAGAGATGCACTCTGGAGTTTAGAAATATTCAATATTAACTTTATAATATGTGAAAGCATTTCAGTCTTGTTGCGTTGGTTACAAATATTCTGCAATCTCAGGCTGCTTGCCAGTTGCCATACATACATAAAGACGGTATAGTACAGCCATGGCTGATAGTGCTGGATCAGGGTCCAAAGATTGTTGGAGAGTAACTGAACAGAGTTTGAAAAAGTGAGTCTCCTAAACCTCTCTCAATGTTGAGAATGGTTTGGAAAATTTACTTGTTTGAACTCTGTCTAGTTGCTCTCCAACACTCCTTGGACCCTGATCCTGCACTATCAGCAATGGCTGTACATTTGGAGCGCATTTTTAGCGGCTCGATGGGAAAAAATCCGTTCGAGCTTCTGTTCGAGTGGTACATTTGGTGCGCTATTTTAGCAGCTCGAATGGCAAATTTCCGTTCGAGCTCTTCTTTATGGTTTTAACTGATAAATAGATTACTTGACATTTTAACGTAATTTTTACGTCAAGTTACTTCATGTTACATCATAAAAACCTTTGCCAGTGGTGTTGATTCAGAATATATAGTTTTCGGAGTGAAACCGTTTTTTTTAGCGGATTTATAGTAGATGACGTAATTTTTACGTCGAGCTAAGTCATGTTACTTCATACCAAAACTTGTGCTTGGTGATGATGATGCAGAATATATATGGGTTTTGGATGTAGGTGTAACCGTTTTCGAGTTATAAGAGGACAAACAGAGACGGTTTGCCATTTATAGTATAGATAAATGACCATATTTTGAAATTCATGGAATTTAGTATTCTTTTGGGTGGTATATGACCTTGGCTGTTGCGCCGTGAAATGCCTAGTGGCATCAATAAATCATTCAATTAATTAATCCTGGCTTCAAGGGCGGTAAAGAGGTTCTCAAGGGCCGTACATCATTCCATGAAGGAAGTGACAGATTTGCAGAGGCCCGGAGGGCAAGATCTGGAGGCGAGGCAGTACTGGTGGGAGAAGCAGACTGGAGAGGTGATGGGGGTAGTGGCGTTGGAGGTAGCATGGCAGTAGAGGCACGAGCCTGGGCCTGACGTCGAGTACATCCATGCCACACATTAACCCCTGGCTGAAGGCACTTCCATTGAGACGTTTCCTCAGGAGATGGAGGCAGCAGCATATGATGGTTCACTCCTGTCAGGACAAGTCCTGGAATCATGGTCGGCCGCACACCAGGCACACTTTGGCGAGACTAAACAGTACCGGGGGATGTCTCCAACTCTCCAACACCTGTAGTACCAAGGCTGGTCATTATGAAGTTTTTGCACCTTAACACTGGGGAAGACAGGTAGAAGGCAGAGAAGGTATGTCGTGCTCAGCTGAAGCACACTTCGCAGTCTTGGCAGCCGGAGTCAAACAGTCCACATTATTAGAGGCTACTGACTCAGAAGAGGAGTCTACAGGTCACTTGGTAGAGGTGGACGGCTGCAAGCCAAGCTGCGGAGTAACCAAGGAGAGGGGGGGAGGGTTGTGTGAGGACAGCTGAGGCCAGTGGTCTTCTCCAGTAGACTCATCTTCCTCTGACATAGCCAAATTGCCCTCCAACGGGAAGCTGCATCAGACCCCAAGCTCTCTATCGGGCCAGTAAAGGTCTCGATGGGAAGCAGCTAATTACTGAACAAACAATGACCACCTCAGGAACTGTCAGCCTGGGAAACATACACACACACACACACAACTGGAACCACAACATAACATACTCAAGAGTACAAGAAAACAGACAAGCAACACACAAACAACAATACAGAAACAACATACAAACAACAATGCAGAAACAACAACACACAAATAATGCACAGACAACAACGAAAAATAGAGCGCTAGGAGAACGTTTTCACACCAACAAGGTTGGGGTGCGGCTATGGTGGATGATATGATGTCAAACAGTCCTTATCAGCAGTCTCGCCCCAACCTTGTTGGTGTGAAGACGTTCTCCTTGCGCTCTGCCTGAAGTCTTGTTTTGTGTTGCTTTTACACTCTTGCTTGTGTGTTGTTGTTTGTATTGTTTGTACAATCTTGTTTGTGTGTTGTTTCTGTGGTGTTGCTGGTGTTGTTTGTCTGTTGTGATTCTGTGTATTGTATTGCTGTGATTGTCTGTGTGTGTGTGTGTGTGTGTGTCCTTGGCTGATTGAGTGTTCAACTGTTCGTGTTGTTGTTTGCTTCCCATCTAGGCCTTGCTTGGCCAGATGGAGAGCACGGATTCGGATGTGGCTTCCTGCCTGGAGGCTGACTTGGCCATGTCGGAAGAGGATGAGTCTCCTATCGAGGATCACTGGCCTGAGCTGCCTTCTCGCAACCCTCCCCCCCTCTCCTCGGTCACTCCGCAGCTCAGGTTGCAGCCTTCCACCTCCTCAACCTCTACCCAGGGACCCATTGATGGCTCGTCTTACTCCTTGCAGGATTCCGATGGTGTGGACTGTTTGCCTCCGGCTGCCAAGACTGCCAAAGGTGCTTCAGCTGTGCATGACATACCTTCTCTGCCTCAACGTGGTGTTTCTTCCTTGTATACCAACTCCTTGCCCTCGTCCAACCTTCCTGCTTTTGCCCCAAGAAATGCCTATGTCAAGCCCTCCTTCTCTGGGAATCCATCTACAGACACAAAATTGCGTTGGTTGTCTGATGTCAACAGGGCCTTCCAGCTGCAGCGTGAACTGGCTGAAGTGAAGATGGCTGCTGTCACCTCCCGGTTTGTCTACATCTCTAGGAAGCATCAGGACATCATTGATAGAGTGAAGGCTGGTGAATTTTTGTCTCTGCCTCTCATTCTTGAAGACTCACCCGAGAGGCCTCGTAAGTTCCCCAGCTACATCCTTACCCGTTTTCCTATTGATGTTGACCCAAAACTTGCTAAGGGATACCCTGGTGTGTACTTTGCCCGTTGATTTTTCCAAGATGATTCCCCCATTAGCCGTATTGTTGTTGTCTGGAGTCAACCCGATCCACCTCCAAATGAGATTTCCTCTGATTTCCTCCCCTGTCTTCCACCATGTGAGGTGAGGAAACTTCATAACGACCAGCCTTGGTACTACAGGTGCTGGGGAGTTGGGCATATCTCCCGGTACTGTTCTGCCAGGCCGAAGTGTGCATGGTGTGCCGCCGACCATGATTCCAAGACATGTCCTGTCAGGGGTGAACCATTACGTCCGGCTCGTGTCTCTACTATTGCTCCCCCTCCACCACCACCTCCCCAGTCTGCTCCTCCTACCAGCCCTGCCTCGCCTCCAGACCTGGCCCTCCGCAAGTCTGTTGCTACCCTCATGGCACGATGTACGGCCCTCGAGAACCGCTCTTCTGCCCTTGAAGCCAGGATTGATGGGCTGGTTGCCGCACAGGCTGCCAATGACTCCAAACTCTCCACCTTGGTCGAGGCTCAGCAGGCCATCATCTCAACTGTCACTACCCTTACCGAAAAGATGGATACTGTTGCATCTCGCCTTGAAAAGCTTTTCGAGTCAGTCCCTTCTCCTGGTCCATCTACAGGTCGCTCATCTGCCCCCACTCACTGGACTTCTACCTCCAAATACAGAGTTCGTTAGTGATTGCCGGCTGGATGTCATCTCCTGGAATGTATGTGGTATCACCAGTTATGCTAAGCTCACTCAACTCAAGGTCTATGTTTTTCGTCATCATCCCAGTGTTATTTTTCTCCAGGAAGCATTTCCAGGACGGCCGCTCGCTGCTGGGCAAGCTCCTCCTCTCTCAGGTTATGTGCCATATGTTCATCTGGTAAGGAATGGTCTCCTGACTTACATACATAGCTCCTTGCCACATCGCCTTCTCCGTATCTCCACTGATCCTGACATGACCTTTCAGCTATTTGAGGTTCTACCTGGGAATAAAGTACTACAACTATGTAATGTCTATTCTGCCCCAGCTAGACTCACTCTTGAGGCTCTTCCTTCTCCAACAGTGCGTGGTATGGTGTATATGGGAGATTTTAATGCTCTTTATTCTGATTTGGGTGATGGTTCTGGCTCTATTAATCGTAATGGTGTTCGTCTCCTTTCATACATCCGCAAGCATCATCTGACACGCTGGGATACTGGCGGTGCCACTCATTGCCGGGGAGGTACTCTGGATTACATCCTCTCGTCTAGCCTGATAGCATCTCAGGTCCTGTGCTCCTCCGTGCCAGACTTATTCTCTGATCACATCCCTCTTCGTTTTCATTATTCTCTACCTGCTGGGTCAAGTGCTTCAGCCACTCGTTTGTGTATTGCTGTAACCCCCTAAATATTGCCCGACTTACATCTTATTCATGACCCATGTATTCCCTACATTTGACATATCATCAGCTGAACAGTTGTACTCTGATATTGTATCTACTACTCATGACTTTTATTGGCTATACGTCTCCCGGCCACACCTCCAGCATCGCCATACTGCCCACTCCTGGATGCTGGATGCACGTATACAGGAGGCAAAGAAGGAGGCTGAACGTGATAGCCTATTGTTTCAAGCCAACCCAACCCTATCCTGCTCCATCGTTACCAGATGTCTAGGGACGCTTTAGTTGCCCTGCAGGAGTGTGCTCACACTGAGTCTTGGCAGCGGTTCATGGACAGCATCAACCAGAAAACAAGTGTGGCTTCTATGTGGCACCTCATCCGTCGGGTAGTTAAAAAGACACCGGCCACTGCTCGTCATCACACTCCCGCCGACTATGCCCAACAACTTGTCGATGCCTGGTCAGAACAATCTACCCCAGCCAGTCTATCCGCCACAAACAAGATGCACTCACTTCCCGTGCTGCTGTACATCGGCTACGTCTAATGTCTGTTCTATTGCAAGATGATGACGATGATGCAGAGGAGATAACTGAGGAGGAGTTGCGACGTGCTCTCTCTCGGGGTAGAGCTTCTTCCCCTGGTGATGATGGTATTACTTATGCTGTGCTGCGCCTACTTCAACAAGTTCCTGGGAACCCTCTACTTCGACTGTACAATCTTTGTCTTCGTGATGGTAGTGTACCACGAGCCTGGACCAGCAGTAGAATAATACCCATCCCTAAGCCCGGCACTGCGAAGTTCAGGCCTATTTCCCTGACTTCCTGTTTTTGTAAGGTTATGGAGAAAATCTTACTCAATCGTCTCATGTACAGACTGCAGGATCGCCTTTCTCCATGGCTGTTTGGATTCCTTCCCCAGCGGAGCACACACCACTGCCTTGTCGACTTGTACTCTCGCCTTAACAGGGACAGTGTGGTGTCCTTCATTGACCTTCGAAGTGCCTTCGATGTTGCTTATAAAGACATCATTTTGGATCAACTGGTTGACTTTGGGATAAAGAATAATGTATTATGGTGGTTTCGGGGCTACCTGAGTAACAGGACCTCCTGTGTGTTTTTTCAGTGGTGCGCTCAGTCCTTTGCGCAGTTTTCATCTTGGTACACCTCAAGGGGGTGTTCTCAGCCCATTGTTATTTAATATTCTAATGCATCGGCTGCTCACTTCTTTCCCTGATATACCTGGAACTACAATTATGTGCTATGCTGATGATTGATGATATCTGTGTTCATTCTACCTCACCAAGGGATCTCCAGCGGTTTCTTGACTCCTTCTCTGTGGCCTCCTCTCACTGTGGCATTATTGTCTCCCCAGATAAGAGCAGAATATTTACCTGCCACCTTCCTCAAGCTCGGCCAGTGTTCACCATTGGAGGGACTGTCATTCCTATGTGTTCCCAGTATCGCTACCTGGACGCGCCAGTCAATATTTGGCCGATTATCCCTGCCAGACCTCAAGACCATCCCTTTGTCCAGGACTTATTGGATCGTCTCTAGCGCCGACATACACCACTTCAATGGCTCACTAACAACTCCTCAGGCATCTCCATCCCAGTAGCCAGGATTATCTATATTGCTTTTATCCGTTCAGTTGTTGATTACCTCTCCCCTGCTCTGATTCAACTTCCCAGGGCTACTCTTGAAACTTTAGAAAAATTTCAGAATAGAGCAATGAGAATAATTCTCGGGTGTCCAATGTCGACCAGGATAGTGAACATGCAGCGTGAGTTGAGTCTTCCCCCGTTAGTGGAGAGTATTTATTCTAGTGTTACTTACTTCACTGTCAAGTGCCTCTATTTCCCACATCTTTCACCCCATTACTCTCAGTTAGTCAGGACTTCTCTTAGACCAAACTACCCGGTCGCTCCCATACTGCCTGCTAAACATACTCTTATAAGGTCTGTTTCCTCTATGCTCCATAGTCTTAATATAGATATAATGGTGGCAGACGTCCCCCCAGTGCCCCCTCCGTGGATGCTACCAACACCTGATGCAAGCTTCACACCTACTTCCAAGTCGTAACTACCTTCTCTACAGTGGCAGTTGGCTCTGGAACACATAGAAACAGTGACGTCCTCCATCACAGATCCATACTGCCTCTACACTGATGGCTCATTGCAAGTGGATGGTGCAGCAGGTTGTGCCGTCTTCTCACCTGACATGGTGTCACCTCCAGGGGGCTGGGTTGGCCGTCGTCTCTGTAACCACTCTAGCTCAACATTGTGTGAACTGTATGCCATTCTGGATGCTGTTAGTCTTGTTTGTCAACGTGGAGTGAATGCTGCCATTTTTTGTGACTCCAAACCTGCCCTTCATTCCCTCTGTAGTGTTCAGCCCACACACTCTACTGTTATTCAGCAGATTTTATCTTTTTTGGCCTTATTGCTTGACTGTCAAATTTTAATGGGTGCCATCCCATATAGGTTTACATCACAATGGTACAGTTGACAGACTCGCAAAAGAAGCCTGCCATCTGCCTCCTCGTGGTGTTGGACGTCCTCTCTCCCTGACATGTTACCTCTCTAAAGTCCGCTCCGCCGCTCTCCTCCATCACCCATTACGAGTCTGTCTGCCGTCACAAATATTCCTACCGTCGTCGAGGCCTCATGGTTCGGAGGCACAATGTAGTCTCTGCTCGTTTGAGGCTTGGCTACAGGCCACCATGGCAGGTTGCTGGGAAGCAGGGTGAGCCTCCCTTCACTGAGTGTCGCATGTGTCGAGCGCCTCGTGCTAACACTATAGAGCACTATTGCCTGGCCTGCCCCACTGTCCGACACTTGCTGCCCCGGGGCCTGCCACTTGATGTGGTTTGTTGACACCTGCTGAACCATCAGGTTCTGGAGGAACTTCTGGTACGTCACCCTCATTTTGGTGGATTTAAATAGGTCATAATTATAAATATTTGTCGGTATGCTTGTGCTCCATTCTGTTATGTTTTCGTGATGTGTGTGTGTGTGTGTGTGTGTGTGTGTGCGTGTGTATGTGTGTTTGTAGTCATTGGATTCTCATGGGTCCCGCCTACCCGTATATATTGTTGCCTGCATGTTGATTGACGCATCGGAGCAATTAATTAAAAAAAAAAAAAAAAAAAAAAAACAGTCCTTATAACAGCCCACTATTTCTAGTAATTAAGAAAACATGTGACTTTCCCCCTGTTCTTGACAATAGGAGGATTAATTAAAAAACTGCCGAAGATATTTACCCATTACCTGTACATATGGATATCCTCATGAATATTGGGGAGAACAGTGGAACAATGGAACAGTGGAGACTTAATCAGTGGCTGTTGGCAATTTGAATTTGATGACCCATCCAAACCTGTAACTGCTTTCAGCACACCTAAAGGTCATTGGCAATTTGTGAGAATGCCTTTTGGACTGTCTAATATCCCTTTCTGACTCATATCTTGAAGAAACTGCTGAGTAGTTTGGGAGATACAAAGTTGTATCAGAAGGTCATACAAGAACACCATACAGTTCTTCACTTCCGATAGCCCGGCCTCCTACCATATTATAATTGATTGATTGATTAATTGATATTAAGCGCCGCAACAGCGAGGTCATATAGCGCCAGAGAAATGCGATAGAGAGGTGTGACAGGAAAGGAGGAATAAAATAAAATGAAAATAGGGACAGTTAAAGAACTGAAAGAGAGTAGCTGGAGCCGAAGGGGCGCCAACATTCTTAAATTATTGCTCACTTCACTACAGGCAATACCCCTCTACGGGGTACCATATCATAAGATTATAGATTCATTTTTTTTCCCAATCTCCACTGGGGTAACAACTCTTACCCTAGTGTCGCTATCGTTGTACAGTACAAGACATATATAATAGTCTAAAAAAATTCTGACTCTACGTACGACGACTTCTCTACCACACAACGCTGCCACACTCATAATATCTGGGCATTATCACTACCCACAACATATACTTGTTTTCGTGACAATAACAAATAGAGGTGCTATGTAAATATTTCTTACATTATGTACTGCGAATACATAACCACAATGAAAGACAAGGCATTAACGACAAATTGCACTGACAAAACAAGACACGAATTTTGCGTCGTAGTAGTGACCAAAGTGCAGAGATGAAAAAGAAACTGGGAACGTGTCACAGCGGGATATTGTAATTTAGTAGTATGTTAATAAAATTACAATATATATATTTTTTTTTTTACCTCTACCTCGGGACTGTAGGCTGTCAGTAGCACGTGACTCTTACGAGGCCCCGATATTATTGAGTGTCGCATTAGACGAGACAGTGGAGCTTCATGTTGTTGGTAGCTTCTCTTCTGCCGCACTAGATGACGACACCTTATTTATACACGGCACTATTAGGAGAGGGCAGCTAAACCGTCACTCATAGCATCTTGGAATATGGTCGGGCATCTGCTATGCTGTGAGTTGACAACTATGTAGGGGGTATTTTATTGACGTGTCAGCGTAGCCAGGATATTTAACGAACAGCTTGGACCCATCAGATCACCTCTGAAAACCCCCAGACGTGTTCTCGAACCAGGGCCCATTCCATTCGCCATCCGTCACCGTATCCACTCTGCCGCCGCCTCCCCTGTACTAGATGAGTAGTTCCATGGGGTATGGGTGGTAGTGAAAATAATGTGGGACGATATTAGTGCTAAAGTAGACATTTACCAGATCATGTTCACTATCATGATATCAACTATGGTGTAAACTGACCAGGTTCACCCTACCTGGTTTGCGTTATTGAGTGAAGGTTGAGAAATACGATCATGTCTTTGTAGGCTTACACAAAAACCAGTCTATTCCATTTATATGAAAGAAAGAGTTATCGGCGCAATAAGCTAAATAAGCCATAATGACTTGCTGTATAAGCCATACAATAAATTAGTAGAATTTATACCACCAGTTTTATATATCATATAATTAAACTGATCATAACATTTAGTATTCAAAATACATATCTTACAATTTTCGATTATCTCACATTTGAATTTTTTTTTTTTTCACTATCATGAAAATAAAATATTACTTTGTTCGTTATAATGTGTGATATTTCATTAGAGACAATATGCGGCATTACGAACTTTAAACACTTGGATTTGTATGATACACTTGGATTGTGTACTTCCTTTTCCTATTGCACCATTACTGATTACTGTACTGTATGAGAGTTTGGGCAATGCATGTTCGGCAATAAATTATGGGACCTGGCATTTCCTGCAACATTCAGCGGTACACCACTAAAGAACACTATACTTGGTAAAGTCATAGACGTCCTCACAGGTAGGTAAGCGTGATGAGGCTTGAGTATCTGGATAGTTTTCATGTTCAATAACTCCTCTTTTTCCTTCCTCTCTCCTTTTTAGTCAGTTTATTTTGTCCTGCATAACGTCGTGAGAGAGAGATGGGTTATCGTCTCCTCATCATTTCACTTTTCTGTCTCCACTCTCCTCTGGGATATATGAGTAGTGAAATTTGTTATTCATGTCCTCCCATACCAGGATTTTAGTGAATTGTCTTCGTTTGGTGAACAAGTCTCTGACATTCTGTGTGCTCCTTTTACAGAATATGAATCTGTGACATATGGGATTGTTGAACCCTTATGACACCCCTAGGCAGGGTGAGATCAAGAGCCTTTCAAATTATTAACTTTCTCCTTTCCTTCTTACTGACTCACTACAATCTCTCTTTCCTTGCCGGAAAGTTGCAACACTCTCTCTATCTTTCTTTGATCCCATTTTCCTTACTTGGGTATTGCGTGCGGTGATGTGGGCAGTACCATAAAGGTTTTGGAGCTCCTCATTTTTTAACTGTCCTTCATTTCCTTCTTTTCCATTTGTACTTGCTGTCCCTACTCTCTAACATTTTCTTCCTCGACCTACAGGGTCTTCCAGGCCCATGGTGGTCTTCTTCTTTAGGTTTTCTATATCTATTACACTGATAATTGCTCTTCTGAACTCTCTCAATTCATACTTCTTCCCCCAAGGAGAACAGGCAACACTCGCGAAGCTACTCGACCTCACCCCTTTTCTGTCCACCTGTCCTAAAGTAACTGGATGATTCTGAAACGCTTCTACCTTTATCAATCCTCCCCTCAAACTACGAATAATAGCCCTTCTAAAGCATTGTTTTTGGTATCTCGAACGAAATTGGACATAAGTTTAAACCTCTCTTACTCTTTTTATCTCACAGGTGGCTAGCCTCTAGTCTTCACTTTCCTCATAACAGCTGCAGGAGGTCAGAGCTTCAACTAACCTATTGGAAAACGGACCCATGTAATAAGTGATCCTTTTTAACACTTTTCATTATTAACTTTTATATGCCTTATCATATAACTTACAGCATATCATGCTATGCTTTTATAATATTCATTCCTTTCTCCATTGTTATACTATGTTACATTGACAGGCAGAATATTGCACCATCCTGTACGAAATTAGGGCATTCATTGTAGTGTCTGTATCAAACTGCAACCGGCATGGAGTGGCCGCGAGAGGCTCCATGCAGGTTATATTTGATCAGAGGACAATAGAGAAAGGTAATTGGAAGTATCACGCTTCCCCTGCCGTAAGGTAATGGGTAGCGATAAAGAGTAAACTTGACTTAAATGTACAGTATACACAGTACATTCCTTATAATTAATGTATTTGCAATTATATATATATATATATATTTACTAGCGGAGATACCCGGCGTTGCCTGAGAAAGATGCACTCTAGAGTTTAGAAATAGTCAATATTAACTTTATATTATGTGAAAGCATTTCAGTCTTGTTGGGTTAGTTAAAAATATTCCGCGATCTTAGGCAGCTTTCCAGTTGCCATACGTACAGTTGGACCCAGGAATTCGTGGTACAGCTGAGGTGGTAAATACTTAGCTACTCCCAGTATGAAATTCCTTAACGACCAAAAAGATTTAGCAGGGGCAGAGACTATGATGTGGGATATCGACGATAAGCAAATACCGGACAAAAGTCGCTGGTTATAAGTGAGACAAGCATCTTCCACCTGGGCTTTACCACGAATTCCTGTGTCCAACTGTACACCTGACAATTTGTTCTCTGTTCTGTCCACCACTTGGTCGCATTGATGATGATGATTTCACTTCACTTATTGATTCATTGCCCGGTAAAAAATTAATTTTTGGCAATTTTAACGCCCATCACTATCATTGAGGTAGCTTGAGGTCGGATGGATGTGGGAATCACATTGCTGACCTTTTATTACTTTCCAACTTATGCTACTGAATGATGGTAGTGCGACTCGTGTAGATGATCATTCCGGCTAAAGCACATGCATTGACTTATCTTTATCTTCCCCCGAAATACTAACAGACATCACTTGGGCAACATATGACGACTCCCTGGGAAGCGATCACTTACCCATCTGTCTTACTTATTCATGCGGCAACTTTCGGCCACCATCACCACTACCAAAATTTAAATATAAGAAAGCAGATTGGGGATACTTCTAAGGGAGAGTCATTCTAGATATCTAAACTGTAGATGAAAAAGTCGAACACATACAGAAATCCATTTTACATGCAGCCGAGGCTGCTATTCCTAAAACTCCTACAACCCACGATAGGCGAAGAGTTCCTCGGTGGACACTAGAATGACGACAAGCACTCACTAAGCGTAATAGGCGATACAATTAATTAAGTCAGCAAAACGAGACTCCTGGAGGAGTTTCGTGTCCACGGTGAATCGCATACCACGCCACTAGTTCATGTCTGGTCCACAATTAATATTTTAAACAACAAGTACACCCGCACGCCTATCACCACCCTTGAGGTGGGCGGTAACATCATCGACGATCCCGTGGACATAGCTAACACCATTGCTAGACAATTTGCTGACGTAAGCAGCTCAGCTAACTACGACCCCCATTTTCAAGACCACAAACGGGAGGCTGAGTTGCGAGAGATAGACTTTGCCACACAAGACGTAAATTCTAGCTACAACAAAGAGTTTACGATTAACGAACTTCTCCTCACCCTGAAATCCTGTAAAGGCTCCAGTCCTGGCCCCTCAGCCATTACGTACGGTATGATTCAGCATCTTACTCAGGACAACCTGAGTAAGCTGTTAGCGGTGTTTAATGAGATTTGGACGTCTCGAACGTTTCCAAACTTATGGCACTACGAGCATGTTGGACCGATACCTAAACGAGACGGTCGCCTTACGAATCCCAGTTCGCTTCGTCCTATTGTCCTAACTGACTGTCTATGTAAGGTCATGGAACGTATGCTAAATAAAAGACTGGTTTTTGTTTTAGAGTCGAAGAATGTATTAAATGTTCAACAGAGTGGATTCCGTCAACATCGGTTCCACTCTAGACCATTTAATGCATTTGGAGCATTGCATTGCCGAGACATTTGCTCAGAAACATTTCATGAGAGGTATATTTTTGGATATTCAAAAAGCATACGTCATGACATGGCGTAACAGACTACTACAGAAATTTACGCCTATGGCTTAAAGGGTAATTTGCCTATATTTATCAGTAACTTCCTTGCTGACAGGACATTTTCTGTCAGGTTGCCCTATAACGTAACATCCGACATATTTGTCAAAGAAAATGGGGTGCCCCAAGGAAGTGTGCTTAGCCCGACTCTTTTTTCAGTATTGCTATAAATGATATTCAGTAATCATCTTCTGTTCCCCGAAACCTTAAATACTCACGGTTTGCTGTCGATTGTGTATTGTGGCACTCATCCCCCAATGTTTATTTTCGGCGAGGCAGATTCAAATAGCACTTGACTCTGTCCATCAGTGGGCCTCGAAGTGGGGTTTTAAGTTTTCTGTTCCTAAATGTGTCGGCATTGTTTTCACTCGTAAACGTAGAGTACCTGATTTGAATATTACTTTAGAAGTTTAGATAATCAGCCGATACCTTTTGAAAATTCTGTAAGATTCTTAGGCCTACATTTTGATAGTAGGCTTAATTGGAAAAGTCATATTAATTAATTATTTGCTTATTTGTTGTAGAAAGAAATTAAATGTCCTCAAATATTTATCTGGTAAATCATGGGGAGCTGACAGAACATCTTTATTGATGGTGTACAAGTCAGTCCCTGATATGTTCAAAGCTTGACTATGGCGCACAGGTGTATGGGTCGGCATCTGAGGCGACACTCAAAAGATTGGATGTATTTCAGAATGTATGTTTACGATTATGCATTGGAGCTCTTCGATGTACTCGTGTGGAGCGGATGGAAGTAGAGGTTAATATACCTCCCCTCCGTATTCGTCGAGACCATTACTATTATCAGTATTACCACCTACGGTATTACCACCTACCGAAAACGATCGCTGGCCATCCCGGCTTGTGGGATCCTCCGGCAGTGGTAACATCTGCTGCATGGGGTCCTCAACTCGGTGGCTGTGTGGCTTCACTACCTCTGTCAAGCGCTAGTAGGGATCGACTCGTCCTGTTAAATATAGCGCCTTGGGAGTCTAGTCCCATCAAAATTATTACTGACTGGCTCCCCACCGCCAAGTCCCAGTCACCGGAGGTGGAGGTCAGACAATTGTTCCGGAAGATCCTCACTAGAAACCTAGCGTCATTCCACATGTACAGTCGGCGGCAAAAGTCCTGTCGCCTCACTTACTTCACCGAGGCACGTGAAGTTCATAGACTCGAGATCATTAGGTGTATAAAACGTGCATATTTCTCGAGTCCATGAACACTGCATGTTTCGGTGAAGCAGGTGAGGCGACAGGACTTTTGTTGCCGACTGTACACTGATGGCTCTAAGACGGATGAATGTGTGGGTGCACGTGTTTGTTCAGCGGCAATTATTTCAAGCTGATATTATTACAGAGTACTTAAAGTGGATACAAATAAGCATTATTAGCCGATATTCCTCCAAATACTAACAATAATCATGACATTCATGTTGGTGGAACATGGCAACTTTATCCACCTCCACCTTCCTCCCTCTCCCTGTATCAAGTCATGTCGGCATGTTACGAAGATAAAACTTATCCATACAAATCCTTCCATTTCTCTCCTATCGTGCTTTTTACGTAAAATCTGAAAGGACCATCGTATTCAAGAGAGTGTTATGTACTAGAGCACATGTTTTATTCTAAAATACTTTTATAATTTCTGCAAATACCATTTATAAGTAAAACGTTGTATAAACCGTAAGTTTATATTCTCTGACTTATATTCGCTGTAATTACTTTTTTTTTTACCCTCCAAAGTTTTAATAATTGTATTATAGTTGTACAATTATTGCTTATTCTATTGATATAAACTAAATTTTCCTAGCTTATGTAATAGTGAAGAAATATAAATAATTTTTGAACGGTAGCAGGAGTACCACCTCTACCAATGTGTTCGCACAAATCGGAGCCGATTTTATTATTGGAATGGACTATACGATACTGTGCTGTGCAAAAAGAAAAAAGTAACCCTTAAGGGTTAAAGGCTCAACGGATTTTATTGCTCCTCGGGCACTTTCACAATTATTTTTAGAGCACCCTTTTAGTCATAGTGGTTCTGTCTGTTTATACTGATGGCTCTAATTTATCCTGTGGTGTTGGTTTTGGAGTTGTTTTTCTTGATTTTAGTCGTCGAGGTATATAGTCTTCCTTTTGGCTGCATGAATTTTTACAATTCATTCAGCCAATTGTTTTAACACTAAAGTTGGCGTTTGTCCACCTTTGCAAATACAGTATAATACAATTATTAGTGATCCTCAAGGTGCACTTTCGGCCCTGGAATATTTTAACTCTTCACATCCCCTGGTTTTGGCTATTCTAGAGTGGCTGTTCCTCATACGTCATCAGGGAATGAGGGTAGATTTCTGCACATGTTGGTGTAATAGGGAATGAGGGTAGATTTCTGCACATGTTGGTGTAATAGGGAATGAGAGGGTTGATACACTGGCTAAGGCTAAGGCTGAGTGACTTGCGCTTGCTCCTTATCCTCCCAGCTTTTGACTACCGTGCTCCACTGTTGCTGGCATTTGCGAAGGGGTAGCGTTGCAGTCAACTAGATGAAGGTACTCACACTGCCTCCTAGTGCCTCGAAAATTAAAGTCTGTTTTTGCTCGCCTCCGCATTGAACTTAACAAGCTAATTCAAGCATTCCTCACGTGTGGAGGAATAGCGCCATCCTGTGAAGACTGTTTGGTTCCCCTTACTGTCAGACTCTTCCCGGTGGAGTGTCACAGACTCACAGTTTGAGCGAAACACGACTGAGACTGCTGAGGAGGCACCGAGGGGTGAGTAATGTTGACTGTCTCTGTTCCATGCTTTGGGGATAGCTAGGTACGCCAGGAAGTGACATTTTTATCATTTTAAAGGAAGATGGCTTCTTTCACCTTCTTAATCTTACTAATATGTGTGACGGTCGTATGTTTGTATGTATGTATGTAGTACCTATGTCCGTTATAGCTGACCAAACCAGTGTACCAAACTTCACCAAAATTGGACCATAGGCGTAAATTTTCACGAGGAATGTTCATAGCATGGTCTTGTTGACCTCCGAGGCCGCCAGAGGCTACCAACAAGTAAGCCCACCGGACAACGGGATTGAAATGTGGGTAGGTGTTACCTTACAGTGGCTTGCTTTTACAATATATAGAGACCTACATTATTCTTTGACTAGTGAATATTGACTGATCTGACTTACCTATGAATGGTGTGAAGAGAGATTGTAGATATATTTGTGCAAGATTATTGTAGTGTTATAAGAAGAGGGTAGGTGTAGTGGTGCAGGGAGAGGAAAGATGCAGTGTAGTGTTGCAAGGAGAGGACAGAAGTAATGTGGTGTTGCAAAGAGAGGATACTTGAATTCTAACAAGGTATGTTTGTTGCAGCAGAAACAGAGTATATACAATGTTGCAAGAAAGGATGGTGTAGTATTGCAGAGGGAAGGTGTGGTGTGCATACACACACACACACACACACACACACACACAAAGGAGTAGCAGGTAATCACACACACGGGTCAGGTCAGGTCACAGGTAGAAAGGGTTTCCCCCATGGATGGATTATCACTCACCTCAACTCAGCTCAGGTCAGGTGTGTACACGTTATTATTATTATTATGTTTATTGACCACAGCTACAAGTTATGTAACATATAAATCTGGTTAATAAAGAGAAATTTTAAACATTGTCTCAACCACTGCAGTCCATAAAAAAATAACCAATAGTAAAAGAAAAACTCAAATTAAACCACAAGATTATAAAACGTTAAAACAAAAACTAATATTGATAAAACTGTAAAACGTACATAGATATTAAATCTTAAACAATATTATAGCTGAAATCTAGTAAAACTAATACAATATATAAACAAATAAAACTAAAAGGAATATTTAGAAAGCTATATAAAAGAGATACCATACATGATATCAAATGACAATTTTACAATAACATACAATAAAGAAACATTTCATTAAAAAGACAAAATTGAAAATAAAATACTAATAGCTAAAGAACGAAAGAAAACATTGATAATACTGAAATAAGTTATAAAACTTTCTTTAAACGATCAGCATACAACATCAGGACTCTAAGTTAGGGTTTTAAACACATCAAGAATTTTATGTATTATACAACATCTTTCATCTTGGATGTGAACAAAGTTATACATTTCTCTCAGATGTTGGGTGAAAATGCAGTGTTGTGTTACATGTCTTTCTGTTTGTATTCCCCCACAGGGACAAAGTCTTTCTTCTAATGGCAATCTTCCCCGACCCCTTCTGTTCCACCTTCCCACCTCTACGGCGAGGGAATGGGCCGACACACGGAACCTCGTGAACGCAGCACGGTGGTGTTCATTTACATGCTTCTTTCCCGTGTATACTGAGTGAACAGAGAGGTCGGGGTTAATTTCTCTATATGTTATACGCTCTGATGAAATCGAATTTAAAATACCAACTTTTAACTCGCTGACTCCCTCTTCTATGTCATCATGTACAACATGTAACAAGTTATCTATATAAGTTCGGGTCTGATAATCATGATCCATGGCAATCTTTAAAGATAATGCAAGTGGGTCATCCTCCATTCTCTGTCTTTCCCTCCACATCTTAGAAAAGAAGTGCCTCTGCCTGCTCCTAACTAATGCATATAAGGGTGGATAACCAGTCTCCAGATAGCAAACATCATTACATGTTGTAAATCTCACATCTAGTGAACACTTAAGTGACCAATTGTACAGTTTTATTACCGGCCTTAGATCCGCATTCAGCCATGACTCACAGCCGTATAAAATAGCTGACATTAAACACGCATCAAACACACGTTTTTTATTTGAAAAGGGATATCGTTGTCCTTTTAAAAAAAAAAGAGATAAATTTCATAACATGACCCATCTTAGAATCGGCATGAGCACTGACTGACGCCGAGACAGATCCATCAGCAGTGAAGGGGGAGCCCAGGTATACATAACGAGTACACCGTTTAACCACCAACCCGTCGATATGTATAGACTCGTTATCCTCTGGAGTGCCGTGTAGCACAAAGAATTTGGTCTTAGAGGCGTTCACCTTCATACCGTACTCCTCGCAAAATCGCTTCATGAGCGAAAGCTTCCTAATCATTCTTTCACGCGTTGTTGACAGCAATACAGTATCATCCATGAGTATCAGGATGTGTAACCATTTTAAAAACCCGTCATCCTCACAGTTTTCTTTCACTAATTTAATCAAATCATTGACATAAATCACAAAAAGTAGGCAGGATGTAGGAGAGCCTTGGCGAACCCCCAGGGTGGTAGCAAACACTGCGCTATCGATGACACTTTCGGTCACACTGTACATGGCTCCAATAGCACCCAACATCACCGAGCCACAACCCAAACGTTTCAAAATCCGTATTAAAATGAATCTTGGCACCAAATCGTACGTTTGGCTAAAATCAATAAAAGTAATAATAAATTTTTCTTCTTCTATCTGGCTAAATCAGTTAAAATACGCAGCGTCACAACGTGCTCCAAACAACCACGTCCTCTTTGTGCCCCCGCTTGTTCCCAATACGGCGTAAACCAGCGTTCTAACCTCGAACACAACACCTTGTCATATAATTTGGAGATGCTATTTATAACACTAATGCCCCTATAGTTTCTTGCATCTTTCCTATCACTTTTCTTATGTATGGTGAAAATTTTAGCCCTAGTCCAAGATATAGGATACTGAGCTGTAGTAAAGACCATATTAAACAGTGATACGATGAGCATTAGCCAGTGTAAAGGTAACAACTTCAAAACTCCAGGTGCAATGCCATCCATTTTTAGACCGCAAGCTTTGTCTGCTTTGATTTTATCAACCTGAGCACTGACCTCGCAAAGGGTGATCGGATCAACTAAAACAGGAATCGAAACCGACGACTCCCTACATTCGTCAGTGAGATTATTTCTGGCAACACCCATTAATTCTTCATAGAAATTCTTAAATTCTTCATCAGTAGGCCTGACACCTGTATGGGTATCTTCCTGCAAACAGCCTTTCCAATTAATGGCCTGCCACACCCTTCTATCGTTCCTGTCCTGGAGCAGCCTGTCCCAGCGAGCAAGGTTGCTGTCACTATGAACACCGACTCGACCCTCTTCCCTCACTTCACGGCTGTTTCTCGCACAATCATACAAAACATTGGAAATATTTTGGGCAAAGTTGTTAACATCATTTACATTATCATAATTAGATACATCAAGACTACTCACATTTACAAGGAATGTATCATTAATAACTTGAGAAAACTTAATGGGTCTGCGCACCAGAAGATCACGCTCCTCACTACTGATCAGTGACACATGGCCGCCAAGGTGACAAGCTCTCTTGTACAAACAGTCTATACTAATAGGTGGAACTTTAACATCAATACTGATTGGAGCATGATCCGATGGCAAGCTTTCCATATTATGTACACGAAAGGACTTGACTTTACTGATAGTTTCACATGACACCAAACACACATCAAGTTCCGAAACCCAACTTCCACCTTTCCGATACGTTTTTTCACTTCTGAAATAATGTTTGTGTTTTTAGATTATTTAAAACCAGTAACTTGTTGTCTATACATATTGTGGATAACACGTACGCATTATCGTTAGGAATGTTCGCACAGTCAGGAAGAATAGGGTACTCGTAGGAGTGAGCATTCGGTATTTCACTTAGGGCGGGTAGCTCACGAACATATTTACCAAACTTACAGTTCAGATCGCCCATAATTATATACTGACAGTCACCATCACTGACCCTCTCTTGAATAGCTGCAAACGACTGCTGCGAATAATATTCAGAATCATGTGGCAGAACATAACAAAAACCAAACATTACGTTAGGAACACATCGGAGCTTTAGCCATATCTGATCATTAATACTGCAATCAATGTTAGTTATGTGATTTGCTAAGTAGTTCTTCACCATGACAACCACTCCTCCTCTGTGGGAAGAAACACTGTTCACACGTCTATAAGTTACATATCCAGGCAAATTTACTGTCAGTTGTGTTTTCGTCTCACTTAAGCTAATAATATCATAATCCAATAGGAGTGTCTTCACAAGTGATTTTTCCAACTTAGTTTTCACTGCATTGATAGTCCACGCCATAACTCTAACAAATTTCTTATCTTGTAGCTGTGGTCTTCCTAAAATTACATCAAGTTGAATTTGTCAATCACTTCTCCATCTTTATATAATTAGCGTTCCTTGTAATTAATGTAGATGTTACAACCGGCATTCTCGGGTTTTTCTTTCTCAGTTTATTCTGCGTCCTTTAACCGTTTCCATAAATCCCTTACGGCTGGATGCGTATCCTTCTTCACAAAAATTCGCTCGAATGTCTCGCCGGCCTCCTTCAGGCGTTTGGCTCATTCCAGTACAGCGTCACGGTCCTCTCTAGAAGCCACTGTGACCAGAATGGGTCGGCGCCGCCCTCCTGCTCTCCCTAGACGTCGTGAAACCTTTACGCCCACAGATGAGCCAATCATTGTCCACACCTTCTGAATTTTAGCATCATCCGTAGTAGCGCCTTCCAGACTTTCTTGTTCTTCAGGAATACAGAGTAATACCAGGTTGCATTCCCTTGCTTTCTGGTCTATGTCCTCTTGGAATCTCTGTTGTCTTGCGATGACCTCCTGCTGCTTAGTCACTTGGTCTTGCAAATCTCGTACTTGCCGATTAATGGCTCTATCTGGAGATGTGAGAGCCTTCTTTATGTCTGCAACTTCGGCAATCAGAGCTGTCAACTGTGTCACTACTGCCAGGTTTGCATCATCAGGTTCTAGTGTGGACAGTATACCCTGTATTAACTCCTCCTTACGAATTGAATGTAATTGGTGCTGTGACAGCTTTCTAAGTTCAGCTAGCGGTTTCATAGCCATAATGAACAGGAGGAAGAACTCAAGGTCGTCAGAAAACTTTAGTGCGCATGCGCAGAACTGGGCCGTCGGGTCAAGGGAGGTGTTAGCCTGGGATACCATTTTAAGGCTAAATTTCGGCAGAGTCCGACACCCTTCATGCACCCAGACAGGACCAATGTTCTCTTACTGTGTTCATGCGCTGCTTCTCTTTCTGTAGCGCTCCGGGGGATCTCTTGTTTAGCGAAAAATAGATGTTAACTCAGAGCCAGTCCCCGGTAGGTGTTTACAAGTCCGCCATATTGGCCACCACCACGCACTCGAGTTAACCACATTTGGGTTAATCGCAAGGGTCAGCACCACCGGAGTGCAATGGTGAGCCTCTCCTTGGGAAAACCGCCTTTATGATCACGGTATCTTCTGTGCCAGACAGCTGCACCCACAAAGAACCTTCTGGACCTACCTGGTTAAGCCACGCTTCCCAACTCATACCATTGGCTAGCCCTAGATTTAATTACTGTGATTACTAGCTCCGCCCACTGTCCCACGATATAAATTGGGGCAGACAACAGAGGGCCCGCCAACAGAGGCATAAGGCCAAAGCAGAGGTAATTTCCCCTGCAATCAAAAACAACAGAGGGACAGGGAGAACAACTCCAGCAGCAGAGAGGACAACAGCAGACTAGCCAACCGACTCACACTCACCAACTCCTTCTGCGAAGCAGCATGTTTGAGAAATCAACTATTCCACTGAGCTTGTAGGAAGTTAAAAGTCTGCCTCCATATAACCTCGGTAGATTCGAGTCATTCATATGCTATCCTTTGCTATCATTCCTTTCCAATTTACTGTCACCAAATATTTGATTCTCCTGCCAGCTTGTTTCACAATAATTTCGCAGTATCAAAATACAATGCAATACAGAAATATTACATATAATTTTTATTTAGCTTTAACTATATCAACGACCGTCAACTTCTGAATATTATA
Source organism: Petrolisthes cinctipes (assembly GCA_033782935.1). NCBI lineage: Eukaryota > Metazoa > Arthropoda > Malacostraca > Decapoda > Porcellanidae > Petrolisthes > Petrolisthes cinctipes. The sequence continues at coordinate 172,302 of JAWQEG010000367.1, forward strand.
AGTCAGATAGCTTAGGTTACACCAAAAGCATTTATAAAGATTTTCTTCGGCTGACTGGACTGGTTCAGCATGAAAAATAGTTATGGAATTAAGGTTTCTGTAATCTATAGCCATGCGATAACTTCCATCAGATTTCTTGACCATTACGACAGGAGAGCAGTGTGGAGAAGAGGAGAGTCTGATTATTCCTTGATCCAATAATTGATCGACTTCCTTTTCAAAATGAGAGTGGAGATGAATAGGAATAGGATAAACTTTAGGATTTAATCTCTTTGTTGTAGCAAGAGTAATGTCATACATAACTAAGGACGTACAGCCTGGTATATTTGAAAAGACGTCACTAAAATCATTAACCAAATCCTCAATTTCAGCACACTGATCCTTCCTTAAACCAGATTAGATGGTTGAATTGTTCACAAAATCATCTGACTCTTTACCATTTGGCGAGACAGGAATTTCACAATCATTCACCTCTAAATGTTCATTGATGAGACAGGTCTGAATAGGAGAAAAAACATCGTTAGTGAAAGAAAATTCAACTTCTACCTCGGCGACTTGAGCCCTGCGATGATATTTTTTTTTTAACAGATTTATATGGTACAATCTTTGATTACCCATTTCATCAATGAGATAATTAACATCATTAGGCCTTTCTAGTATTTTGAAAGGGCCTCTCCATGACAATACCAATTTACTAGAACTTTCATCAGGGGGGAGTACTAATACCTCATGTCCAACATCAAAACTACGGTCCTGGGACTTAAGATCGAAAGAAGACTTATACCTAGCAGCACTAATCTCAGCATTTTGTGCAGCTACCTTGGCACATTCAGTTAATTTCTATCTGAGCTCAATAACGTACTGAAAAGTTGACCTTGTACTGTCACTAACATCCTTATTATCCCATAGATCTCTAGGAACTGATAAAGGACCTCTTACTGGTCTGCCATACAATAGTTCAAAAAGTGAAAATCCGGTCCTATCACTTGAGATTTCACGAAGGGCGAACAAAACAGGGACTAGATATCGGTGCCATTCTTTTGGCTTTTCCGAACATAACTTACGTAAGGCAGTTTTTAAAGTGGCGTGCATTCTTTCTACCCGACCATTACAGCTTGGGTGGTACGGGGTAGTGAAGATAGGCTTTACCCCCAACAATTTGGGGAGTTCACCCATCAACTGTGAAATGAACTGAAGTCTACGGTCCGACAATATTTCCCGAGGTGTACCCACCAGAGGAAAGATAACCATCAAAGACTCCGACACTGAAACAGAATTGATCTCTTTCAAAGGTAAAGCTTCCATGAATCCGGTGGCAAAGTCTATCAGAGTAAGATTATACCTCTGGTTCTCAGAGGTAGGAGGAGTTATAAGACCCACTATGCCAATCGCAACCCGAGAAAAGGGTTCAGTTATAATAGGCATCTATTTCATAGGGACTGGATGAACTCTTCCTTTGGCAGACATTCTCTGATACTTGTTACATGATCTACAAAAATCTTGAATGTCGGCTCCCATGCCTGACCAATAAAATTGTTCTTTCACCTTAATTTCTGTTTTACAGTGCGAAAAACATCCAGCCAGAGGACTTTCGTAGGCTACTGTTGTCTACAATCAGCGGGAATAACTAAGGACTTCCTATTAATCTCCTCTCTCCAACGACTGTAGACACAGCTTCAATAAATTAGTCCATCGATTTTCTCATACTGAAACTTACTCCCATCCCTAGAAGAGAATTTCTCGTCTAACTTTGCCCGAACAGCTGACTGGGAGGGACAAGTAGACTAAACTTCACGCAGTTATACTTCACGCAAACAGTTCACGCAAACTCAATAGGAGTTACCTTCAAAGGTTCAAGAGGAGGCAAAACCAAAGGATGGACTCTCTTCTTCATAGAATACCTTATTTGAACAGCTTGTACACGTGATGTTCCCTGACCTGAAATCTTACTTTTGGACAATCTTTCCGACTTACTGAAGCCAACTACACTAGGCACATTGCCTATAAGCACAGTACAAAACTTCACTGGGGCACGAACAGCATTAGCCCAAATGACCAAATACGGACAATTAATATAACACCGAACCAAAGGAAATGAGTTTACTCGCCCTAAATAATCAGCGAGCTCAACTTGATTACACCTAGTTATATCATAGTCAGGAAGACCGTCTTCCGAAACAATGATACAGTACACGAACATTCTTTATCTCGCAAAATATTGGATACTCACATTCCATTAATAGTGCCTGAAGTAAGATACGAAGGGGGCAGAGTATCATCAAGACAGTATCCTAAAGTATGCCTACTATACGTTTCAGCGCCGGACAGACGGTGTTTTTCGTAAATATCTCTTAAACGAATCGTTGTATCAATATAATATTTCAGCACACTGTCTTTAACATCCGGGCGTAATTTATGGCTGACATACCATATTACTATATGTGTTACTAGCTGCTCCGCCGCCCTTCGGGCGGCTAGGAGCCGCTAGCTCCTGCGGAGGGCTGGCGGCCTGCGGCCGCCCTTCCACCGCCCTTCGGGCGGTTTGGAGCAGATCGGGTGGTGGGTGGATAGAAGGAAGGGAAGGAGGGAAGGAAGGGGGAGAGGGAGGGATGGTTTAGTGGTTAGATAAAATAAATGGATGGATGGATGATTAGTAATAGAGGTGGGTGGGTGAATAATTGGAGGTATTAGTCGTTTTTAAATGTTTATTATATCAATCTTTCTCCCTCATTCAATAACTCCATCATTCTAATATTAGCATAATTAATAATATTTCCTTCTTTTTCTATTAATTGCGTCACTAAGCATTTTACTGAAGTGCCTCCTGGTAAACGACATTTTTCACGACTCCGGTTGACGACAATAAATATGGCAATATTGAAAATCAAATTGACAAAAGTGAAACTCTATAGGACAATAATGAGAATCAATATGACAATGGTGTTTGATACTGGAGCAGGAATCAAGAGCTCAAGAAAATATAGTACAAAATATTGGTATTTATTGAAAGAATTACCGTTTTCCCGGTAGTTTGCCCAGGTTAGGTCCCGGTAGTCTGATGCGGTTTAGGTAAGGTCAGGTAAGGTAACGTCAGGCTAATTTCAAAATGCCCCATTTGAATATGCCCTATCTTGGCAATAATGAAAATCAATTAGACAAAACTGAAACTCAATAGGACAATACTGAGATTCAATATGACAATGGTGTTTGATACCGTAGCAGGAATCAAGACGTCAAGAAAATAAGTTACAAAAATATTCTACCAATCAGAAAATAAATATGGCAATAATGAAAATCAATTTGACAAAACTGAAACTCTATAGGACAATACTGAGAATCAATATGACAATGGTGTTTGATACTGGATTACAAAAATATTCTACCAATCTGAAAATAAATATGGCAATAATGAAAATCAATTTGACAAAAGTGAAACTCTATAGGACAATAATGAGAATCAATATGACAATGGTGTTTGATACTGGAGCAGGAATCAAGAGCTCAAGAAAATAATGTACAAAAATATTGGTAATTATTGAAAGAATTACCGTTTTCCTGGTAGTTTGCCCAGGTTAGGTCCCGGTAGTTTGGCCAGGTTAGGTCCCGGTAGTCTGATGTGGTCTAGGTTAGGTTAGGTAAGGTCAGGTAAGGTCAGGCTAATTTCAAAATGCCCCATTTGAATATGCCCTATCTTGGAAATGGGGCATTTGTGGAGGAAATGCCATAGAAGAAAATAGTCTTAGAATGGTCTAAATAAGTGGGTAATGAAGGTAGAAAAACGGTATGCAATAACGGTAATTCATTCAATATTTACCAAAATATTATACCAATATGGTAGAAATCAATCATAAAAATGGATAAAATGTAATAATATAGGTAAACGACAATATACTTACTGAGATAAGGCATAAACAAATCGAATAATATCCGTGCTGTAGCCTTAAATTATGTTCATGAGCTGTTGATTTCTGGACCAGTATCCGATAATTTAATAATAGAATACGTGTTCTCATTTTTAGGGGTAACTACTTTATTACTCATGGCGCTGCTGTACGCAAACCAATGAACCTAGGAAGCTTTAGTTTACAGATTCTGGTGTGTAAAATCAAGCTCTACAAGTCTGTAAGAAAAAATTTACCTAAATGAAACTTTAAAATTGACCGTGTTTTTGCGAAAGGCTGAACTGTGGTATGGTGATTCCGTAGATTTTTCCCCTGTAATTTATTATTATTTCGCTAGCACGTTTCGTTATATGTGGTTTCGTTGTATGACCCCCCCTAAACCTGAACGGGATCAAGACTCACCTACATGCAAATTTTGAGGACACAAAGTTGGACGGTTTAGGCGTGCATCGCGGACACACACACACACACACACACACACACACGCAGAGAGAAGCTTGGCTTTATGTATATAGATGTTAGGAGTTTACTGAGTGATATTAAGCCTAATCCAGTCATCATATCTAAGGCGTTATAGAGAATCGGACGAGTGTGGGGTACTCGTGTAACCCCTCCACCAACACCCCGAAATCCCCCCACACCATTCCTTCCCTACCCCAATATCTCATTATCCCCCTCCCCGTTTCACTCTTCACCCCCCTATTTACACCATCCCTCTTCCATTTTTTATTTTTTTTATGACAATATGTATATACGTATCGTTCATTAGTAATATTGTTTAATACAGTTCCCTTTGTGTGTGGACATGAAAACCAGAGTGGGTCAAACGACCATTAAAGCAATAGCTAATCCCGTTGTTAATTGCCGTATAGCCGGATAATAACTCACGTGTCTAAGGCGACCAGAAAAATGATTGATTTTGGTTTTGGGCAACCAAATATAATAGTTCATGGTTGCTTCATGTGTTCTTTACCTTTTTAAATAACCAATTTATGCCTTAATTGAATATTCACAGTCTCCCGTATCCCCTCCCCCTCTCTCTGAGGTATGAGGTACCCCCGAGTTCGAGGCTATGACTCAAGTAGTGACAGGGTAGAAATCATTGACTGCCGAGGCGCACCTATTAGCAACAATGTTGTCCATTTGCCCCCGTGGATGCGGGACAGAGTTTGTTCTTCGTCTTGCCACATTGTACAAACGTGAAAGCCAGTGATGATGAAGACGATGACGTTTTCCTTGACAGTGATTGTGAATAAATTTTGTTTTATCATGTTTGCATCATTAAATCCTACACTATTATATATATATATATATATATATATATATATATATATATATATATATATATATATATATATATATATATATATATATATATATATATATATATATATATATATATATATATATATATAATTTGGTGATAATATAAATATAAAAGGGACAAGTCAACAAAATAACACTATATTAACTGGACCAAGTTGACATTTTATAATGAATAGGTACACAGTATCTAATAACCTTTCCTAGAAGGTCCAGACCACAGGTAATGCCAGTACATCGTGTTCACTTGCATGGTTGACCATAAGGACTGCAAACATGGACCTTCTACATACTACATGTATGTAAACATGCTGTTGTACAGTAATTATCAAAGTGAAATACGTCTTGCCTCTATAGAATTGTACTGCACCATACTCTTAGTTAATAATCATATCTATACATATACATCTACATAACATTCTAATATATAATACAGTGATGGAAGAAATAGGGAGGGACACGAGTGATGAGGGAGGCGAGGAGCTAGGGGGAGAAGAGGAGGAGGGAGGGGTGAGAAGGGGGGGATGTAGTTGTGGTTAGGAATGGTTTGGGAGGGTGTCGGGGGGGCCACACTTTCCTTCGAATGCGTCAATATGAGTGGCCAGCTTTGTGCTATTTTTCACGAGTAAACTCCTCGCATAACACATATAGGAATATGGTATGTCAGCCATAAATTACGCCCGGGTGTTAAAGATACTGTGTTGAAATATTATATTGATACAACGATTCGTTTAGGAGATATTTGCGAAAAACAGCGTCTGTCCGGCGCTGAAACGGATAGTAGATGACTCGGATGCTTGTTTGAAAGTAAAGGGATTCTGTGAACAACGAGGTCTAATATATACTTCACCACACCCATGACACTTGATAACTTTCTTACTCAATCCTTTAGATTCCTTAGAGTCAATTGAATCATTCCCTTCCTTGAAATCTTTTGCTTTGGGTATAACAGTCTTCCTACCTTTATCGGGACCAGCACTGGATTTCGGGTAAGTGCTATGAGCAGAAGCCCAGTTGTCAGCCATTTTAACAGCGTTCTCTAACTCAGTCACACATTGTTCATCTATGTACATTCGCATATTAGGTAGGAGAGATGCTAGGAATTGATCAAATATCATAAATGACCTATGTGATTTGTACGTATTTTCAACTTCACATGAATCAACCCACTGATCATATAGACGCCCTAAATGTACTGAAAATAGTTGATACATGTCTCCGAACTTTAACTTTGCTGTCCTAAATTCGCTTCGGTAGGCATCCGGGGTTTTACGAAACCCCGAAGCAAAGCTTTCTTCAAACTATCAGACAGACAACCGAGACAACCAAAATGGAACCTCGTGAGACTGGGCATCAACTAAACCCATTGCCACTGTCTTACGAAGAAATTCCGAAAACATAAATATATTACTGTTAAACATGACAAGTTAATAAAACACAATAACCACTTACAGGTCTCTTATAAACCTAATTGCATTTCCTACACAGTAGGCCCATTTCTACTTTTAAATTCTTTTTTTTATATACCTTTGTACTTTTTCTGAATTTTCTGTGCAATCTTAAAATATTATTGTGGGTAGGTCTTTTTGCTCCTTGTCAGGGGATGATGGGCATTGCAAAGCAGGTGTACGAGGGTAGAAGTAAACACTTTGTTTTCCAGCCACCGGTTGTATTAACATATGTACAATATATATACAGTTCCACTGTGATTACTCAAGTCCCCTAAATAACTGCAGTACACTGGGGTCTTTGGTGTAGTTACAAATCCTTGTCCACTTGACACACGCCAAGGTCTCTGGATATGGAAGGGTTTCTTCCGGTGCTGCCGCGATGCCGGCAGGTAGCTCTCTGCTGCCCCCGTCTGCCCGTCTCCATACATTATCTCGTATGAGATCTTACAGACTCGAACTTGCTTATAGATTTCTTTTGAAGCAGTTTCATATATAAACATCTTAAATACCTTAACTACCAATCATACCATCAATATACCTATAAATATTAATAATACCTTTAACCAGGACAAAGTAACATACATATCATTAGTTGCATTACAAAATCCATTATCTATATATCTCACACTTGCAAAGTGTACAAAATGTCGTTACCCTTATAACTAACTATCTCAGTCGCATGACACTCCTTTACTCTACACTATTGCAAAAATAAACATTCATTCATCCATCTATATTCCTCCTAGGAAAGGTTTGGTAGTCGAGGTAATGCTCTGGGAACTGCGTTAATTATTTGGCTTAAGTACGTTTGATAATACACAGATTAAGATAATCTTATACACTTCATACATCCAACTTGTTCAAGTCTTTTTCTTTCTCTAATATGAGAAAATAAGTGGATAATTACAATGGGTTTAAAGCGGCAGTAATCATGGTTCAAGTCAATGGCGTTAAAAAAACCCACCCACTGGCTTTACTTTGACTGTACTTAATGAGCAGCTTTTGCCATCTCCTCTTATTTCAGTATACCTCCATGGCACAGACCCTTAACAAGACTCGCCCAGACTTTAGAGACTAATTGATTCTGTTGCGCTGCATTGTTATATATCTATATATAATTTGCAGTTACCGTGCAATGGGAATATAATTTTTGAATATGATGCCCGAATAAAACGGCGTTAAGACACTGTTTTTAATATTGAGTTCAAAGTGTGTCCAAGTTTAAACAACTAAAACTTCATTTTTTTTTTAGCTAAAACCGTTATTTTTTTTAATGAAGCTGAATTCGTTCTATACGTTCTATACTTTTGTGACAGCTGCATAATATTATAAGTGATGTCGCATAACTAATAAAACCCATAGTGGTTTAATCTTTGACCAAATATTTAGGGCGTTTATTTTCTTTAAATTTCTAAAGAACATAATAATATTCTGCAATCTTGTAATCATCACTGATCCCATTCCCAGACAGCAACGAAATAACAATTCGTAATAGCATTTATAATTTTATACAACAATGCCCCCATCCCGTCGACGGCAATTCACTAATAATATGAATTTTTATTATCATAAGATTAGTACCAGGAATAAACGCCAGTATATGCAACAACACTTGATGAATAGTATAATCTGCGGATAATGAGAGATGATCACCTTGTACCGCCTGAGATGTTATCATAAGCCATGTCCAGACCAGCAGGCGTGTCCGGTGGGCAGCGCGGTCGGCAGGCAACTTATGCAGGGCCTGCCCGTAAATGTTGTCCACATGAGTGATTCGATTATTGATCAAGCATGCCCGACGATGCCAATAGGTTGTCAAGTGCGGTAAGATATTCATGGTGCTCAGTTCAAATGAAAAGAAATTTTGAGTGCCATATTAGTTGTGTGCATTAAAAAAAAAAAACAGTGCCAAAATAGAAGATATGTTTTAGGGAGTCATAATACATAATGTAAGAGCTATGCAACATGGCAATCAACAAGATTTTAAGAACTGTATGAAATTGAGTGTAAGCACTTTCCATATAATCCTAACAATGGTGGAGCCATGCATCAGAAAACAAGATAATCATGAGACACGGTATCACGACAGAACCTCGACTAGAGGCAAGGCTGAAATTATTTGCTACTTGGTGAGTGTATTCAGCCCTACTGTATAGTACACGCTTATCTAAAAGCTTGTCCTGCTTTGTTTTTTTCTATATCTCCTCTATGCTCCTCAATCTCCCCTATCCTTCTGATGGCATGTTTGAATCTATCAAACCACATCGAACATTTGATTATAGCAAGGGGCGTATATACTGTATAATGAGGACCTTATAATGTTAAAGAAGCCCTTGCGTCATTACCCGGGGTGAACAGTCTCTATAATGTACAGTAACAGTTTATTGGTAGGTACAATTAAGTGACACAGATATGGGAGTATGCTGGTCTGCCGTGCCGTGCCATAGGTGCATGGGCCGTAACTGCTGCAGGAGAGTTTTCTGGGGCTGGAGAGTGGACGTGTGATCAAGGCAGGAACATGGTATAGGCTTGGTGCAGCTAGGCAGGTATGGCGGCAGGCAGGTCTTTCGTCCAGAGCTCGAGAGTAAGTGTGTAGCCCATCTTCTTCTTTGTTGGGGTTTTTTGCCTATCACCTCTTTAGGGTATTAAGGCATAACTATCTATTTGTAACTTCTGTATACATCGATTAGTAGTGGCGGCAGAAATGGTGATGATGACGATGATGGTAGTGGTAGCGGTGGTGATGGTGGTAGCGGTGGTGGTGGTGGTAGCGGTGGTGATGGTGGTAGCGGTGGTGATGGTGGTAGCGGTGGTGATGGTGGTAGCGGTGGTGATGGTGGTAGCGGTGGTGATGGTGGTATTAGTTGCTGCTGTTGATGTTGATGTTGTTGGTAGATGTCAGGGACTTTGAGAAAGGTGCCGGTCTGGAAGGTATGTTAGACCGGTTCCACCTTTCCCTGAACTGGAAGGCGTCGGGGTCTTGGTGTTTTTTGGTGTTTTGCCGGAAGAGGTCGAGGCGGGGTGAAGCAGACAGATACCACCGTACGGATACGTACTTCGGTGGGACTGGTGGCTCAGCTGTCTTCCTGTCCTTACTCCCCCTCCTCCTCCTCTTCCTCTTCCGGCGTTCCCCTTCGTCCTCCAGTTCACTCTCACTTCCGGTGGTGGAGGCCCTGGTTTCCTTGTCGTCGTCGTCTTCCTCCTCCGTCTCCATCTCCTGTGGTGGTGACGACATAGGTGGTTGCAACGGTGATGGTGGTGGTGACGGTGTTGGTGGTGGTGACGACGGCGGTGGTGGTAGTGGTGGTGGTGGCGCCCTCCCACTGTTCGCCCTGTTGAGTGGGCGAGGCAGCATTAACCGGCGACGGGGGTGGGCCGGATACAGGGAAGGTGCCTCGTCTGCACTGCTCCTCCCCCGTCCCTTCTTGGTGCCTCGCTTCTTGGTAGTGGTAGTGGTGGTGGTGATGGTGGGTGGTTGTAGCTCAGGAGAAATGGCGATCGGTGGCAAGCCATTTCTCCTGAAGACGTCTTGGAGGATGTCGGACAGACGACCCAGTCCTTCGGCAGCTAAGGCAACAGCAGTCTTAGTGCAGACGGTGACGAGGTCTGCCTGCTGCTGCCGTCGCTGCAGAGGTGGTTGGACGTGGGCCGTCCTCCTCCCATGGGCGTGGAGTGAGCCCAGAACCTGCCCACCATCAGGTCCGGCTACGGTGGTAGCCTCCACGCCCTTCCTCCTTTCCTCCACAGTGAAGGACACCTCCTCTCCGTCCCTCAAGGATGGTGGTGAGGTGGTGGCGGCAGAGAGAAGGATGTCCTCCCTGTGGATGAAGTAGTCCCGGTTGCTGGCGGTAATGAAACCATATCCCTGTAGATGGTTAAACCACTTCACCCTGCCAACAAGACGGTTGGCAGGGGAAGTGGTGTTAGCAGGTAGAGGTGTTGACAGGGCCATGGCTGTGTGTGGACTGATGGAATGTGTAGCCCAGCATTAGCTCGACCTTTATATTCGGTAGGACTATGGTCCCGGATGTAGCGTCCCCACGTGATCTCCTGACTCACCACGTAGGCAGGTATTTCTTTCCCAAGGATAAATCACTGCCGAGACAGGAGTGGAGCCTGGCATTATAGTTTCTACCATCAGTGTAATTTTTATGATGTTCAGCAGAGAACATTTATGGTTATTTAACACACTTCCAAATATACAAAGTGTGAGTATTGTAGTGGGATGTTTAAACATTGCAGACCTAATGATTTGTGTAACTCCTTGGTCTCCACTTTACTGTGGATCTTCCAGCTTTAGATTGAGGGGAAGCCAATGCAAGACCATTAATGATGCTCCTACGGCCATCTCACGTTCCCTTGCATGAGTTGTAGACCAAAGCCTGACTCAGTCTTATGTATCAGCATGAGCTGAAACAGCTATGTGCAGTAATATTTGTTCTATACGATTTTAGTTATTCAGATTTTATCTCGTTTTATCTTTAGTATCACTCCATATCAACTTATCTCTTATCAGTTAAATTAACCATCTCTAACATTATCAGAAACGTGGTAATGCTCCAGTCTCATACAACCTGTCTCATCCAGCCCCCACCTCCTCCAGTTCCCCTCCCCCTCCTCTAATTCTCCCCCTCCACCCTCCCAACACATCAAAAGGCGACATCTGTTAGCTGATCATAGCATTTCCTCAGCTTTTCCAAAACTTCAAACTCAGTTTACTTGAATTCTTACTGTGGCTGGGTAATGGACACGACTTTTGTGCACCATAGTATGTGTAGGTCGTGTGGGTGGGCGAAGGATGTGTGTTAGTAATAGAGAATGTGTGTGAGAGTAGGGTGTGTGTCACATAAGTAGGCTCACTGAACATCCAACATCACTTGCTCATTTCTGTACACCCCGGGCAGAGTGTAGGCGAAAGGGAGGAGTTTGGGTGGGGTGGTATTTCGTCCTGGCGCTGTTCCTGAGGAGGTGGTGTGGCAGCGCGTGGTGTTGGCTGTGGATACAGTAGCCCACAATGTCTATGAGAGAAGGGAGGTATAAAACATACACATACATACAAACACAGATATTTACGATACACCTAGAGGAGAATAATGGGGAATTCAAACGTGTCTGGGTACAGTGTGGAGTGTGTAGGGAGTGCAAGTGTGTGGATTAATACCGGGGAGAAGGAGTGAGTGCAGGAGTGTGGAGTAGGTGAGTGTTTGCGCTGGAGAAGCGTGGACAGATATTTAGCCGGGGCGCGAGAAGTGAATCCCTCTGGTGGCATGGCCGGCTCGTCATCCTGCAGCTGTTCCTGAGGAGGAGGTGGTGTGGCAGCGTGTGGTGATAGCTGTGGTCAGAGCCGCAGGGACAAGGAGGCATGGCTGGCGAACGCTGTGTGATAGGATGTGAGTACTGAGGGAGATAAGAAGGGATTACCGGTGTCAAGATGGAATTCGGCGATGGGTCAGGAAGGATGGGGGTGGGGCTAGGCGGGTTGATTTGGGTCGAGGGAAGGTGGATTGGTGGGGTGGATGTAAGAGAGATAGGTAGGGGTGGGTTAGGGGAAATTGAACGAGCAAGGGGAGGAGGCGTAGTTGTTGGTGGGGAACTAAGGGAGGAGCGGGGGGGTGAGGCAGGATGGAGTAGGGGTAAAGAGTCAGGAGCAGTCGCTATAGGCGTCGGAGTAGCATAGCGAGGATAGTAGGGGCATAGTGTGGTATGCGCGGTTGCTAAAGGCATGGGAGTGGCGTAGCGAGGCTGGTAGGGGCGTTGGGTGATGTGTGTGGTCGCTAGAAACGTCCGAGTGTGGCGTAGCGAGTCGAGAGGATACGTGTGGTGTGGAGATACGTGGTGGTATGCTTGATAGTGAGGCGTGGAGTTGCTAGAGGCGTTTGGTGGTGCGTGAATGGCTTCTGGAGGCGGGTGTAGGCACGAGGGCACGAGAGGCATGGCAGCGTTGCTGGCGTGCATAGCGTGGCAGTGTTGGTGGTAGCCGCTTGAGGCTTGACCGGGACGTTGAGGGGGGCATGCGCTTGAGGCGAGGGTGAGGCGTGGGCGTGGCGGCGAGGGCGGCCCTAGCTTGAGGTATGGCTGTGACGGTGATGGAGCCACGAGCTTGAGGCTTGTCCGTGGTGGCAAGGCAGGCGATAGGTTGAGACGTGGCCGTGGTGTCGAGAGAGGCACGCGCTGGAGCCGTGGCCGTGTTGGCTAGGGAGGCACGATCTTGAGGCTTGGGCGTGGCGGTGATAGAGGCACGAGCTTGAGGTGTGACTGTGGCGTGTCGTCGTTGGTGTGGAAAATGGTGGTGTGTGTTGATGTGGGGCAGGGTGGGTAAATGGTGGAAGACGGAGAGTGACATGGAAGAAGCGGTAGTGGATGCATGGAGTCAGGAGAGGTGAGGGTGGTCGACGGTGAACGTGAAGGGGGGCAAGGTAGGGTAGGAATGGGGTTGGATACGGTTAGGGTGGGGGGAAGGGCGACGGAGTAGGTTTAGGACGGGATAATGGTGAGATGTGGGTGGAAGAAGGTGGGCGAGTCGGCGAGGAGGTAGGGGTTGTTTAGGGTCTAATGTGGGTAGGGTAGAAGGAGCGAAGGTTTGTGGTGGATGTGTGGACGAAGGAGAAGGTTGGGTTTGGGATGGTGGTATGTAGTTGGGAGAAGGTGAGCATGAAGGGAAGGGAGGTAGGGGTTTAATGAGGTTGGGTATAGGTTGAGTGGGGGAAGGAGAGCGGGCTGGGGGTGGATGTAAGGACGAATGAGTAGGATGGGGTAGTGGTGAGGTGAGGGTGGTGGAAGGTGATGGTGTAGGTTGAGTAGGTTGGGGATAGATAGGGTCGGGTGTAGGGTGGGTAGGAGAAGGAGAGCGGGTTAGAGGTGGGCTTGTGAACGAGGGTAGGAATAGGAATGGGGTCAGGAGAGGTGTGGGTAGGGGAAAGTGAGGGAGTAGGTGAGGGAGGTTGGGGTTGAATGAGGTTGGTAGGGAAGGGGAGAGGGGCTGGGGTGAAAGGGTGTATGAAGGAGTGGATGAGGCTGGTATAGTGGTGAGGTAGGTGTGTGTGCAGTTGCAAAATGATATATATGGTGGAGGTTGGCGCGGTGTAGGCTGCGCGTGTGGAAGAGGTGTGGCAGCGTGATGTGATTGTGTTGGTGTGGTATGAAGGGAAGGGGAAGTGCACGAGGGTTTAAGTCGTGCCACCTCGGCGCTCACGAGGAGGAACTCGAAGTAGAGCTCGTTACTTTCCCAGGGTGTAGGTGAAGTCCCCGCGAGTTCATGTCGTACCAACGTCGCGTTTATGAGGTCCACCCTGAATTGGAGTAACTCAAAATCTCATGGTGTGCAGGAGGGTTGTAGTGGTATTCGTGTTGGATGAGGGTTGTGGGCGGTGTTGTGCATGGGAGTGGAGGTGGTGGGGTTATACATGGTGCAAGAGCGTGAGGTGTGTGTGGGTGGAGATGTGAATATGGAGACTCAGTTTGTTATGGGGAGTTAAGTGTAGGTGGAATGAGTGTGTGTAAATGAGGAGGGTTAATGTGTAGCAGAGTGGTGATGAGTGTGTGGAGCGGCTGAGTAGCGCGTAGATGAGGGTGAAAAAGATAGGAGTATGTCTAGCCGTGAGCGTTTAGAGTGGCGTATATAGGGTGTAGAACACCTACAGGGGGGGGGGTAGAGAACTGGGGAAAGTGTTATGTCGTCGGTGGTAATAGATTGTCCTTAGGATAGTATGTGGGAGGCAGGTGGGGGGCGAGAAAGACGGGGGAGAGACAGAGGTTAATGGAATGTAGCCACGTGGTAGGGAAAATGGGAAGACGGTGGGGAAGGAGAAAAATAATGGGGACGAGAACGGGGTGGTGAAACGTGGGGCTGGGGCATGGATGAAATGGGGGAGATGGGGGGAGAGAAAAATGAGGTAGGGAGGCGTAGGAGGTAGTTGGGGTGTGTAAGAGGGATGGTAGGTGTGCGGTTAGTAGAAGGAAGACGTGGCTAGGAAGGAAAATAAAATGGGGAACGTTACTTTACTATTGGTGGGAGGGAAGAACACTGGGGACATGTAGCAAAAATAATAATGGGAGGGAAAAGTGTAAAATGTTTGTGTAGATACCTTGTTGGTGAGGAAGTCGTTGGCCGTAGGGGATGTCGTAGGTGGAGTAGTGGCGTAGAGAAGAACACAACAGGACGACTTGCAACACGTGGAGGGTGTAGGTGCTTATGTGACGAAACGTGGAGAGTGGTCCAGCTTGTACAAGTGGAGTGGGAAGCCGAGTGGTGATGATTACGTGACGAGGTGAACAGAGTGGTCCAGCTTGTATACGTGATGTGGAGAGTGGAGTGGTGGAGGTATGTTGCGGAGCTTGGAGAGTGGTCCAAGAAGCAACACGTGGTGTGGAGAGTGGAGGTCGACGTTGGCGGTGTGGTGTAGCGAAGAGTAGCTGCAGGGGCCGCTGGAGACGTCGAAGGTGGCACAGAGGCGTAGTAGCTAAGGTGTGGAGTGTAGGACGACGTTGTTGACGTGGTGTAGCGAGGAGTGTAGAGTAGCGTAGCTGTGTATGTCCTACCTTTTGTACCAGTGTGTTAGAGCTGAAAGCCGGGGTCACCAATTATAGTATCAGGGAAGCCCTTGCGTCATTACCCGGGGTGAATAGACTCTATAATACACAGTAACAGTTTATTGGTAGGTACACTCGCCAGCATTGCCGCGTGGAAAGGGCTCACACATATTCAGAGATGTAGCACCACTTTGATTATTTAGCTCGAAACAATCCACGTGTGTGAGATGGAGTAGAGTATCCTCGATACACTAGTACAGAAAGTGAACTTTGTTGCTGAAGGAACTAAATGTCTTAAATCTCTTAAACATGAGAGCGCCTGTACCACGCGGTAGTGTCGGCGACTGTACAGTCGCGAGCTGATGGGATGGAGACACGAGCACACTCATCATGGGGCCGCTTCTACCTGACGAGTTATGGAGGAGTTTAAGAGGAAGAAGGGGGGGGGGTATGGAGGGGCTGGTGGAGGTAGAAAGAGCAAGAGAGGCGCCAATAACCGTGGCTGTGGGTCTTTCTTTATCTTAATGATTTATGGTTGACTTTGGGCGAAGGGACTAATGGAGATGGAGTTCAAAATAACAAACCTATGTATTAAATTTTAGCATGGTCATCATAATTATAAGAGTACTCTCATATATAAGTATTGTTCGATATCAGAACTGTAATGACATCAGATGGGATGGGTGTCTATAAAACTTGACATATTTAATGAAATTGCAATAATCAATGATAAATGTGCTTCAACAATAATTAATATTACACAAAATTATGAGAACCACAAGTATCCATATTTTTTATGGGAAAAAAATATTCTGTGGAACGGAATGAGACAGAATCTCTCCTGCAGAATATAGGCACATTTCTGGTGAAGTGAGGGTTCGAGTCATGTGAACCACAGTTTCCTTTACACACACACACACACACACACTAAAGGAGCTTGATACCACACCTTGTAGCCCTCGCAAACTTACCAACTTAACACACGGGAATAAAATAATTTGTTCTACGTTACATATAGTGTATTATTGGATTACAAGTAAATTTCTGCCCATAATAAGGAAATAATCAACACGTAGGCATAGTAGAATAAAGCTAGTTACTGTTTGTGAAGTGTATGATAATCAGTGGTGACAGACAACCTTTGAGGTGTCAGCCTTCATGGCAAAGTTAGTGACACCCAAAAAATTATTACGAGTCCAATAATTTGATTTGATTTATTTATTGATGCCATTAGGCATCTAGCGGCGCAACAACAATGGTCATATACCGCCCAACATAAAAAGGTCATCTACATCATTAATAAAATATGTACAAAGATTAAATAATTTTCACTACCTCGAAAGGGAGAAGCAGCATGAATAAAACCCACGTCTTCCAAAAAAAATCATATATTAATGAAATGACCTACTTAAGTTAGATATATAAAAGAATTGAAATATTAACGAAAGAAACATTCAACTTTAACTATCTAAAAATTAATAGCCATAAATACAATAAAATTCACAATTTGTGGAGAAGGCCAGCCTCCTCCACATAGGAGAGGGTGTTCCCTCCCACACTACAAGCCTCCTCCCCGAGCACCTGGGAGAGACTGTAAGAACCGTCACCCTTCCGGTACTCGGAGAGGTGCCTACGACGAAGGTCCCCAAGGCTGGGACACTCGACAATAAGATGCCGTACTGTCAAAGGGACAAGACAATCATCAGAGGAGGGACGGTGAGCCCTCTCCATTAAAAAGCCATGAGTCAATAATGTGTGGCCAATGCGGAGACGGGCAAGAGCCGTCTCCCACCGGCGGGACAGGCCACTGTAGCTCCACAAACCAAGGCGCTGGCAGATGTCACGGAGCTTGTTAGCCCCGATGGCGTACCATTTGTCCTGCCAGCAGGAACGAACGTTAGCATCTATGTAGGGTCGAAGGTCCACTGCAGGAACAGGATGACACCTGGCAGGAGGCTGGGAATTGGAGACCACAGCCTTAGCCAGGGCGTCAGCCCGCTCATTCCCATCAACACCCACATGGGCCGGGACCCAACAAAAAGTGACTTTGCGGCCACGACGACCCAGGAGGACAAGCCACTTAAGAATGGCCAACACCAGGGCATGGGAAGAGTTAAAATTGCACAAGGCCTGCAAGGCACTACAGGAATCGCTAAAAATAGTAAAAAAAGAGCAGTAAAAATGGACATGACAGAAGGGAGCCTGTCTCCACGGCAAAAGTCAGGAAAGACAACTCCAAAGGCAACTCCAGCATCAGACTTTGACCCATCAGTGTACACAGGGAGGGACTCCCTGTGAGTGAAGGCATGTTCTAAAAAGAGGGAACGAGCCACTGGAGGAGAAAGAGATTCCTTCTTGTCTGTAAAGCAGGTGCAGGGGAAAACTTCTGGAAGAAGCCATGGAGCCACCCTGGGGACCCTCACAGGATAAATCTGGAAGTCATCTATGCCCATCACCTCCATAGCCTTCCTGACTCGGAAGCCAAAGGGCCATGGTGCACGAGAATGTAAAAGGTAGTACTGAGACATGATATCAGATGACACCGCCAAGCAAGGTAGGGAGTCAGGAAGTCGATGTAATCGATGCCAACAATGAACCATCAAGGACTGGCGACGGAGATCAAGAGGTGGCTCATTAGCGTCCACCAGGAGACTGGGGATTGGGGAAGACCTGAAGGCTCCGGTCGCCAGTTGTACTCCAGCATGATGAACAGGGTCTAAAACTCTGAGACGGGCATCGGTGGCAGAAGATTACACCTTACACCCATAGTCGAGTTTTGACCTAATAAGAACATGGTATAGGTGCAGGAGGGTGGCCCGATCAGCCCCCCAGGATGTATGGCTCAGGACCCTCAACAGGTTAAGAGCCTTGAGGCAAGAGACCTTAAGTGTATGTAAGTGGGGAACCCAAGTCAAACGTTTGTCAAAAAGGAGGCCCAAAAAGCGAGTCTCCTCGACACAGCGTATCCGATGACCATACATGAATAAGTCCGGATCCGGGTGGATGCCTCGGATGCGGCAGAAGTGCATAGCAACTGTCTTGGAAGGAGAAAATCGAAACCCATGAGAACCAGTCCAAAGTGACACCCTGTCAAGGGCAAGCTGCATGCGCCGCTCAGCTACTGACATACGGGAAGCAGCAAACCAGACTGATAGGTCGTCAACGTACATCGAGTTAGCTATATCGTCTGGAAGGGATGAGGCAATAGCATTAATTGCTACTGCAAACAATGTGACACTGAGGACGCTTCCCTGGGGGACGCCCTCCTCCTGTGCAACAGATGCTGAGTGGGTTGTACCAACCCTCACAGAAAAACTGCGACCACTGAGAAACTCCTTAAGAAAGTGTGGAAGGCGACCCCGCAAGCCATATAAATGGAGTTGCTGCAGGATGCCATATTGCCATGTAGTGTCATAGGCTTTCTCTGAATCAAAGAATACACAGACAAGGTGTTGATGTCGTGCAAAGGCCTCACATGCAGCAGCTTCCAACCTGACCAGAGCATCTGTAGTGGAACGGTGTTTACGAAAGCCAGACTGGGACGGAGACAGAAAATCACCCCGTTCCAAGAAGTATACCAGTCTGACATTCACCATCTTTTCAAATAGTTTACAGAGACAGGAGGTCAAGGCAATTGGTCGATAATTGAGGGCAACACCAGAGTCCTTGCCCGGCTTTAGAAAAGGAAGGATAGTAGCAACCCTCCACCCAGAAGGGAAGACACCCTCCAGCCAGATTCTGTTATATAAAGCTAAAAGAAATGAGATCGCCTCCTCACCCAAGTGTCTTAATATTGCATATGGGATGTTGTCTGGCCCAGGAGAAGTGTCGCCGTAGAGAGAGAGAGCAGAATGCAGGTCTCTCAGGGTGAATATATGGTTATAACTTTCATTCTCTTTCCCTGAGAAATCCAGGACAGTACGCTCCTTGGCTCTTAACTCATGCCTGACAGCCAGAGGTCGAGAGTCACGGCTGGAGACCTTTGCAAAAGCCTCCGCCATGGTATTGGCCACTGTCAAACCATCCATGATCTTAATTCCATTGACCTTAATACAGGCGTAGAACGGACTCTCCTGAACACTTGGGTGAGTGGAGTTTTAGTATTAATTGAAGACACATAGGCCTTCCAAGATGCACGTCGGGCCTCTTTTACTCGTCTAGCCCATCGGAAGTATTCTAAAAGAGTTGGGTCCCCACGATTGCGACAAAGGCGAGAGAAAGCAGCGCGCTTCTCCCGCACAGCAGTGGTGCAGACAGGTGACCACCAAGGGACAGGACATTTGGGAAAGTAGCCAGAAGTTCTAGGGATAGAGTTGAGAGCAGCAGAGTGGAGCATATCAGTGAAATATGTTACAGCCGCGTCAGAGCTACCGAAATCGGCTACAGAAGAGACCGAAGAAGTTAGCTCTCTAAAAAATTGCCAGTCAGCATTCTCTAATTTCCACCTAGGAAGACGAGACTGTGTTTCGTACCTGTTACCTTCTAAAAGTATAGGGAAATGGTCACTGCCATATAAATCAGGCAACACTCTCCAAGTAAAATCCAACAGAGCACTGGGTGAGCAAAGGGAAAGGTCAATGGCAGTAAAAGTCCCATTAGGGCTATTAAAATGTGTCACATCTCCCGTATTTAAAACCCCTAATCCCTCATCCTCAATAAAAGAAGCCAATAAAACACCCCTGGGGTTGACCGAACTGTCACCCCACAGAGGATGTTGCAGTTCCTCTTCCCATGACCAAACTCATAACAACAGAAACACTGTAGGGGACGCTTAACAAAAGGATTCACCTCAAATGAGGTGGGGTTAATGTTAATGCGATCTGGGATATGCAAGCCATAGAAAGTGAGGATGATCATATTTTTACTGCCTTTCATCTTCGTTACTCGTTGGACACTGTCTTACCATATTTCTTTATGTGGCCCATTGGTAATAATCCAATTTCTTTCTCCAGATACCGGGAAGCATGGATAAGGTTACCACGTCCCTTCCTGTAGTAAGCCACAAACCAAAAGGGTGTAGGAACCCGACGTTCCTTTGGGACATGCTCCACAGTGTCATCAAATATATTAGGGCAGTAGTCATTGTCACTGTCAACTACATTGATGGACCGCATCATCTGAGCTTTACAATGAGTATCCCCCACCATCAGAGAATCTTTTGCCTCAAATGCTGCTTTGGCAGCAGCATTTGTATTGAAAGTAATATAGCACCGATTAGACCTACAATCACTGTCATATGTGATTCGGATTCGAAGGACTACTCCAAAGCACTTAAAAATGGAGTGGATAGCGCCATAGGAAAAGAATGCAAGTACATTCGTTAACGTTAACGTGTCCAGGGGCCGGATACTCAAAACGCGCCTTTACCGAAGGCGCCATTCGAGTGAAGGCGCCTTTTGATTTGGCGCGTCAAAGGTGCCTTTCAGAAAGGCGCAATTGGGATACTCAACAAATTTCAATTGCGCCTTTGGTGTGCCTTTCGGCGATTTTGTGCCAAAACCTCAAAAGGCGCCTTTTGATACTCCAGCCAATCACAGCGGACCTATCGAAGTGTGCTTAGGGAATGTAAGCCAATCATAATCTAATATTTCGAAGAGCGGTCTGAGCGGATAACAGACATTAATAATAAATAAACATTTAATGACAGAACAAATGACTTAACAATGAAAATATGGACAATATATATAATTGACTAGGAACATTTACCAAGATTTCAGCATCTTAACAAATTTAATTGTTAACATTGATTTTAGTTACAATATTAATTAAATATCTAAGGTGTTCATATAAAATAAAGTAGTTATTGGGTTATGATACACACGCGAAAAAAAAATATATATATATTATGTTATTAGGCTACAAGGAGATGGCCAAGAGGTCCCGATCATAAAATTAATGTTTATTTTTGTAATAAATCGTATATAGCCATTATATGGTAATAATAGCTGCATTAATTTGCCCCATATGATATAATTATGTAACCTATATACATATGAGTAAACTATTTAGTGCTACAAAATCAAAATCGTCATTACCAATATAGACCTAACCTACTTCAGTTGGCATTATTGTTTGGTTAGGTCTGACAGTGATTGACTCCGCAAGAATCAAATTGTTTTGATATTTTATACTACATAATTATCGATTACATATAATTATATTAAATGGTTCACACTAATATAGCCATTACTACCTTATTTTGGCTATAATACACAATATTATTTTCACGAAGCCACAATCACGAGCGCAAACTCTTGTAAGAGTTGGTTATTACATTACACATGTTATACAGCAGCGGCCAAGATTTATTGTATAGGGGCAAGTGTTTAATAAATATACATATATGTCCGGTATTATATAAAAATACACAGTTCAAATAGGCATGAAATTAAATTAGTTACATGACGTGAACTGTAACGAGTGGGAAGCTATAAGAATTGGTTATCATGTATGTACCATATATACCTCCACGAGTCCACATATAATTAATTTTCTTGATTCTATCATAACTTGCTACTTATTATTTATATTCTATGGCAACAATTACTCTCTTAACAAAGTATTGAGGCAGTATTACATCCAATTAGGAGTGAAGAGCTATCTGAGTCTATCATTCACCGCCGACATGTTGTTGTTTTTATTCATCAAAAGGCGCCTTTCCATCGATACGGCTGCTCCGACCCAGCCGTTGGAGGCTGGCCTCCTCCACAAATTGTGAATTTATGATATTTATGGCTTTATAGATAGTTCAATGTTTTTTTTTTTTTTTTTTTTTTTTTTTACGGTATATATTTTACTTGAATTAATCAGGTTCTTTTAGTATAAATGTGCCTTTTAGTTTATATGTTCATTTAATCATGCTGCCTATCCCTTTCGGGGTTGTAAGCCTGTTTGGTGTGTATACACATTTTATTAATGATGTAGATGACCATTTTATGTTGGTCAGTATATGACTCTGGTTGTTGTGCCGCAAGATAGCATTTATAAATCAATCAATCAATTTGAATGTGTTGTCTGATATGCAATATATGGTAGTGACCATTTTTGTATACTCCTAGAAAATAACAGGTACGAACCGCAGTCTCGTCTTCCTTAGTGGAGATTAGAGAAGTCTGACTGGCAGTTTTTTAAACAGCGTACTTCTCCGGTCAATTGTGTTGCAGATTTTAGTAGCTCTGACGAGGCTGTGACCTATTTCACCGATATGCTTCACTCTGCTGCTCTCAAATCTGTCCCTAAAACTTCTGGCCACATTTCCAACAACATCCTGTATGCCATGTTGCGACACTTAGGTGAGGAGGCGATCTCATTTTTTCTTTCTTTATATAGCAGAATCTGGCTGGAGGGTGTCTTCCCTTCTGGGTGGAGGGTTGCTTCCATCCTGGCTTTCCCAAAGCCAGGCAAGGACTCTAATGTCGCCCTCAATTACCAACCTATTGCCTTGACCTCCTGTCTCTGTAACTATTTGAGAAGATGGTGAATGTCAGACTGGTATACTTTCTGGTATGAAGTGGTTTCCTGTATCCATTTTAGTCTGCCTTTCGTAAACACCTTTCTACTACAGACGCTCTGGTCAGGTTGGAAGTAGCTGCAAGTGAGGCTTTCTGCACGACATCAACATCGATTTAGAGAAAGCCTTTGGCACTACACTTCCCGTATGTCAGTGGCGGTGCAGCGCATGCAGCTTGCCCTCGACAGGGTGTCACATTGGGCAGGTTCTCATTGGTTTCGCTACTTTCCTGCCAGGACTGATGCTATGCATTTCTGCCGCATCCAGGGCGTCCATCTCATTCTGGATTCATTTACATATGGTCATTGGATAAGTTGTGTTGAGGAGACTCACTTTTTAGGTCTTCTTTTTGACAGACGTTGAGGGGCCATACGTCCTGGTTGGCTGATCGGGCCACCCTTCTATGAATATATCGTTCTCTCATTAGGTCGAAACCCGACTATGGGTGTGAGGTATACTCCCCTTAGAGTCTTAGACCCTGTTCATCATGCTGGGGTACGTCTGGCGACCAGAGCCTTTAGGTCGTCTTCTGGTGGATGCTGATGAACCACCTCTTGATCTCCATCGTAAATCCTTGATGGTTTGTGTTGGAATTGCTTTCATCGACTTCCTGACTCCTTTCCCTGCTTGCCAGTGTCATCTGATATCATGTCTCAGTAATACCTCTCACATCCTCGCACGCCATGGCCCTTTGGTTTCTGGGTTAGGAAGGCTATGGAGTTGGGCATTGCTTTCTTCCAGATTTGTCCTATGCGGATTCCCAGGGTGGCTCAATGGCTTCTCCCAGAGGTTAACACTTGCACTTGCTTTTCAGGCAAGAAGGAATCTCTTCCTCCTCCAATAGCTTGCTCACTCCTTTTAGAGCATGCATCCTCTCACAGGGGGTCCCTCACTGTGTACCCTGATGGGTCAAGGTCTGATGATGTCTTCCCTGTCTTTTGTGGAGGCGGCAGGCTCACTTTAGTCATGTCTACCTTTCCCACATTTTATATGCCCTCCAAGTAACGTTTACTGTCCTGCAGCCTTCTTTTACTATTTTAAGCGATTACTGTAGTGCTTTGCAGGCCTTCAGCAATTTTACCTCTTCTCATCAACTGGTGTTGGGTATTCTTGAGTGGCTTGTCCTACTGGGACGTCTTGGCCGCAGAGTCACATTCTGTTCGGTCCTGGCCCATGTGGGTGTCGATGGGAATGAGCGGGCAGATGGGACGCCGTCGGGGCTTCATATTCCCATTCTGTGACCCATTTTAGTCTAGCCAAGACCCCTCAGTAGGTCAGGTTAGGTTAGGTTGGGTCAAGGTCCGACTATAAGGGTAAATTATTTTCGTTGAGAATATTTTTGAAACTGAAACATAGTTAGACATTTAGTTTCGATCCGAGCGTCAAATTAGCTTCAGCCTGCCCACACTGTACCAATCGCTTGCACAGAACGTGAAAATGCTTCTGGGCTTACAAGTTCCCAATGCCTGGGTTTATAGAGCTACAGCGGCCTGTCCAGCTGGTGGAAGACGGCTCTTCCCCGTTTCCCCATTGGCCACTCACATTTGTCCCATGGATTTTTAATGGAGAGGGCTCTCTCTCCTCTACTGTGATGATTGTCTCGTCCCCTCGACTGTGCGACATTTTCTTGTGGAGTATCTCCGAGTACCGGATAGGGGTCAGTTTTTAATCTCTCCCATATGCTCAGGGAGGAGGCTTGTATTGTGGGATGGAGCACCCTCCCTTTTCCACAGGTTGTGAAATTTAAGAACTTTTTTGGCTTCTCCTTTATAGATAGTTTAATGTCTCTTTGTTTTTATTATAATTCTTATATATCGCTTCCTTAATTATGTTATCTTAGTAAAATGTGAGTTTTAGATGATCTGCCCTATCATTTATGCTGCTTCTCCCATTTGGGGTAGTGACCATATTTTGAAATCTCAAGAATTTAATATTATGTTGGGCGGTATATGACCCTGGCTGTTGCGCCGCCAGATGCCTAGTGTCACCATCTACCAACCAATCAATCTATCCATTCCACATCCTGATTTTCTGCATTTGGATGTGTGTGAGTTCCTTCCCCTGCTGTGGGTGTCTGTCCTCTTCACGTACACACAACAAAAAATCGATGGTTACACCCTCTGCACGATACAAAATAACACCACGAATAAATGCTTTTGGTAACAGCCTTCTCACAGTGGTATCCCTGTGTATGTATGTTGCGGCCGCATATGTTATCAAAAACCTTCATTTGTGGTGTCATTTTGTATCGCACAGAGGGTGTAACCATAGTTTTTGTTGTTGTGTGTACACACATTGGATATTCCTCCTTTATATGTGAAATCGGGGTTAACTGGAGATATGCGTTCATCATGTAGAAGGATAATGAAACATGCTATTTCCATAGAAATAAAAATATATAAGGGAACACAATTGATGGGGCGGGAGTTTATATATATATATATATATATATATATATATATATATATATATATATATATATATATATATATATATATATATATATATATATATATATATATATATATATATATATATATATGGTGTATCATGACGTATAGCATTAACTTACACCAGAGATATAAAATATAATTTTGAGTATATTTTGTTCTATAAAGTATGCTGTGTGTGATCTCAATAAAGTACAATAAATACTAATACAAACTATTTTAACTTGTGTTGTCAAATGGCGGTGAGCTTCGGAGGAAGTGGTAGCCTAATACCGTTTTCGGCCCAAAGAGGCCTTATTTATTTAGTCTTAATAAGTTTTATCATGATTGCAATATTTATGTGATGTTCTATAACGTACATTGAATCATATTTTCAATACAGAGGGATAATACCTGGCCTGTAAAAGAAGAAAATCCATGAAATGTAGGGAAATGCTAAGACTTGCAAGCAGCATTTTGTCGGTAAAGTTTACCTAACCTCTAAAAGATGTTGATCATATTTCGTCGAATATTATTAATCGGGGCCTGGTATTATCCCTCTGCATTGAAAATATGCTTCAATGTACAGTCTCCTCCACTCCCGCTTCCACCAGTTCAGCGTTGCCATCGTATACACTCGGCATCGTGTGAGCTACCAGTTCCAACTCTCGCATCCGAAACACCTGCCAGTAAGTGTAAGGGTTGATGGCAGGTGTTTCGGATGCGAGAGTCGGAACTGGTAGCTCACAGATGCCGGGTGTATAAGTTGGCAACGCTGAACTGGTGAATGCAGGAGTGGAGGAGACTGTACCTTATAGAACATCACATAAATATTGCAATCATGATAAAACTTATTAAGACTAAATAAATAGGGCCTCTTTGGTCCGAAAACGATATTAAGCCACCACTATCTCCGAAGCTCACCGCCATTTGACAACACAAGTTATAATAGTTTGTATCAATATTCATTGTACTTTACTGAGATCACACACAGCATAATTTATAGAACAAAATATACACAAAATTATATCTCATATCTCTGGTGAAAGTTAATGCTATACGTCGCAATACACCCTGTATATATATATATATGCCCATGACAACAAAATCATTGTTTATTTCAATAAACTTCTCTGACACACAGAACCGTATTTCATACGAACAGGAAAATGGTACTACACCGTAGTTCACACAGAAAAACTGTTATTGCTGACCGTAGGAACTATGTATGGATGTGGATGGAAGGATTATCCTTTCGTGCAATAGCGGAGAGGATGGGTACCAGCGCCACTACTGTGAGTCGGTGGGTGAGGCGATGGCAAAAAGAGGCTGACAAACTCGTCTCGAGAGAAATATGCATGCAGGATGCACAGTATTCTAGACATACATTTGATTATCCACTGCAAGGGAATCACCATCATTTAGCTTCAGGTGGTCATGCTTTTGTTAATATGAATATAAAATCATGTGCACTCAGAATGTGTTATTGTGTTCAGCCACATCCATTCAGTATCTTCATTTATGATCACACTGTTAATTCTCGTAATATTATTAACACAGTTAACAATAAATAGGAGAGTTGCTTGCATTATTGTTTTAGAACTGATCTATATTGACTACTTGGCATTTCTAAAGTTTGCCACTATGTAAATAAGGCAACATAAGGTAATCTTATATCAATGTCTAGGAATATTATGTTTCCAAATATTGAATAAATGAATGAATTACCAATAAGAATAATAATACATGTACCGGTACTGAATTAAAAACAATAAGCTTCTATGAAAATACAATATACAGTATAATTACTTGGATCTGTATTTTACCCAAGATGTAGGGAAATAATAATAATAATAATAATAATGATTATATATATATATATATATATATATATATATATATATATATATATATATATATATATATATATATATATATTGTTACGGACGGAGGGTAGAGATACAGTACAGTACTAGTCACTAGACTAGTCTTACTCCAAAGTTAGCTATCAATAGAATAAAATAGCACTGGGTGGCAGGTATCTGACTATTAAAGTTATGAATTATAAGTAAAAGAACAAACCCAGCCTATATGAAAGAATGCTAACTCAACCCAAAGAGACCGTCCATACATATACCCACGTTCGGGAACAATGAATAAAAATATGATAGAGAAACTACTCTGACTTTCTTATAATATATATTGACAATATGAACAAACACAAAGACATACAATTAACACTGAAAGAATTAATAAATGAAATCAGGATTCCCAACTATGACAGAACGTGAGACAGAGTTCCCAAAATATATAATGCACTTGCAATAACCACTCAACAAGTCACTACCACTGTGCCATCACTTCAATAACACAAGGCTCTAGGCACACGTAAGCACAGAATTAGTCGATCAATAATAATAGTAAGTTAGCACTTCACTGGCACATATAATAAATACACATCAATGCATCACAACACACATGTAATAATATAATAATAGAAATATCAATACCCAAATATATATATAATAGTAATAATAGTAATCACTTACAACACACATGCTTGCTGTCCCAGTCTCCTTAGATATCTCAGCTCCATAGGCATAAGCCACTGCCTAATATACTATCGGCTCGACAGAGAAAGTGAGCTGGTTACAACAGAGTTATAGGAGCGTCTCCGAATTGTTCCTTTAACACAGACTTTAACACACAACACTCATACGTTCCCTCCCAAGAAACTATTGGGAGTCACTAGAAACGAAAACGGACAACTATCAGCCACGAGCTGCGAGAGGGAGAGAGAATGCGCACGAATCTAGAAAACATAGCTGGCTATGACATTCTCGACCTTTTGACACTAACACTTAAAGAAAATGGAATAATTAGATGAGCTAGCTCCGGGTGTGAACCTCTGCTACCACACTCACAGCCACAGCCACAGCCACTGTCAAAAATGGATGGCAATACTTACAAATCAATACTTAATTCAGGCACGCGTAACAATATATATATACACACACACACACTAGTGGAGGTACCCGGCGTTGCCAGGGAAAGATGCACTCTAGAGTTTAGAAATAGTCAATATTAACTTTATAATATGTGAAAGCATTTCAGTCTTGTTGCATTAGTTAAAAAATATTCCGCGATCTCAGGCCTCTTTCCAATTGCCATACGTACAGTCGGCGGCAAAAGTCCTGTCGCCTCGCTTGCTTCACCGAGGCACACGATGTTCATAGACTCGAGATTATTAGATGTAGAAAACGTGCGTATTTTTCAAGTCCATGAACACTGCATGTCTCGGTGAAGCAGGTGTGGCGACAGGACTTCTGCCGCCGACTGTACAGCCATGGGTGATAGGGCTCGACCAGGGTCCAAGGAGTGTTGGAGAGCAACTAAACAGAGTTCGAAGAAGTGAATTTTCCAAACCATTCTCAACGTTGAGAGAGGCTTAGAAGACTCACTTTATCGAACTGTGTTCAGTTGCTCTCCAACACTCCTTGGACCCTGGTCCACCACTATCAGCCATGGCTGTACAGTCGGCGGCAAAAGTCCTGTCGCCTCACCTGCTTCACTGAGACACTCAGTATTCATGGAGTCGAGAAATAAGCACGTTTTCTACATCTAACAATCTCGAGTCTATGAGCATCGCGTGCCTTGGTGAAGCAAGTGAGGCGACAGGACTTTTGCCGCCGACTGTACATAAAGACGATATAGTACATACGTCTTTTTAGCTTGAAGGCCCGAGACTGACTGAATTTCCATAAAAGTCTTTATACCTTCTTCAGCTCGAACGGAAAATTTCCGTTTGAGTTGAACAGACATGGCTGATAGTGGAGTGTTGGAGAGCAACTGAACAGAGTTCGAAAAAGTGAGTCTTCCAAACCTCTTTCAACGTTAAAAATGATTTGGAAAATTCACTTGTTCGAACTCTGTCTAGTTGCTCTCCAATACTCCTTGGACCCTGGTCCACCACTATCGGCCATGGCTGTACAGCTCGAACGGAAATCAGCACTATCAGCCATGGTTGTACACACCAAGACCAATAAGACTAAAAGGTGTTGTCATACAACGGCAAAAATGTGTCCCGCTCGCGCATGACGTCACGGCGAGGATACACCATAGAACAAATTACCAGACAGTAATAAACAGGCTCATTTTCTAGTCAGCTGACAGTAGGTCAAAGGTGAGACAGGTCATCTCTCTATAGTGTCCACCAAATGCCCAGTGTAAAAATGCCATGCAACTGCATGTGCAGTGTTTGAGTGTGATTCTGTAGGAAGAAAGGGTTGCAACATAAAATTTCATGTCTTCCCCACCGATACAGAATCCTGACCTCTTTCCCTCTCTTTCTCTCTCTTTGTGAGTGTATCTGTGTGTGTGTGTAGTACCAAGGCCGAGATATATATCTCTTGGCCTTGTGTAGTACAGTCGGCGGCAAAAGTCCTGTCGCCTCACTTGCTTCACAGAGGCACGCGATGTTCATAAACTCGAGAGTGTTAAGTGCAGAAAACGTGCGTATTTCTCGAGTCCATTAACACTGCATGTCTCGGTGAAGAAGGTGAGGCGACAGGACTTCTGCCGCCGACTGTACAATGCTTAATTTTTAATGAAAAATCACACGGACTTACTGCCATGTAGCCAAAATAAACACAAAATAGTAACTGGTAACTGCTGAAGTGAGTTGCTGATGCTTATACTTCTCCGCGTTTATATTTTTTCATATTGCGGCCTTGTCAAAGTAAAGTAAAATGAAAAGCTTAGCAGTCATCTTAACTGTTCGAATTGATGTGCAATTGTAACATGTTTTGCATACAATAGGGATGAAATTAGACTTGGTGTCCAGTATTTGGGAAGTTTCTGGCAATCATCTATCCCCATCTACCCCCACATTTCCTCCATCTATTCCCTAGAGACGACGTTTCCTCCACTCCAGGTGATGGATGTTGTTAAGTTGCTCCAAATGAATGCCATAGCCATCCCTAGTGAATTTATAACTGAATGCAAATCTCGAGTTGAAAAATGAAACCAGCTGTCCACTAATCCCTCAGACATACTCGTCGATCAGCTGACATAAGCAATCATGTACAGTTCCTCTCCCAGAAGAAGTTATTAGGTTTTATGTTAGATGTAGGGTATTCTTCAGGATACGTATATTAAACAGAGAAATGGGTAGCAGCACAAGAAAGCTAGCAAATAAAGTATGTAAGTCAAAGAAATAAGATGTATGATAATACATGACACTACTGTAATAAATGGCAATATATCAAGTTTGTTTGCATATTTTATAGTTTACCTTTAACTTGCACGTTCAACTTAGGCTAATTGTATTTAAACATGGTATGCATGAATGTTCAATGAATGAAAGAGAGATGAAAGGATGGTGAGGGTATATAGTTATCTTAAACTTAACTCCTAATCACCATTAGATCATTCTCATTATAATTTAATCACTTACACTACTCCTCTCACCACCTATTTCATTTTTCATAATTGCTTCCTAACCTGGGTAATTTCATCTGATGATAACTAGAACAAAACGATCAAAGCCCACAGGATATTGAACAGAGAAAAAAGAAAAAACTTTGTCACGGGATCACGGTATGCCCGCCTGTAGGCGACCTCACTCCCATACGTGTCACCATGTGAGGTGATTGGGGGCAGAGGCTGGGGGGGTTGTGGGGGCCAAATGGAGAGAAAATGGGGGGTGAAGTCCATCACGCCATGACGTCACTACATCTGCGCAGTACCACTGGCTGACAAGACCTTTTAGTGTTATTTGTCTTGGTACACACAACAAAAAAACTATGGTTATACCTTCTGCGCGATACAAAATAACACCACGAATGCATGTTTTTGATAAATGATGCAGCCGCAACATACATACGCCGGGATACCAATGTGAGAAGGCTGTTATCGAAAACCTTCATTCGTGGTGTCATTTTGAATCGCGCAGAGGGTATAACCATAGTTTTTTTTTGTTGTGTGTACATATGGCGAGCGTTTTTAGCGGCTCGAACGGAAAATTTCCATTCGGGCTCTTCTTTATAGATTAAACGGATAAATAGAATATTTGAGTGGTTTATAAGTTATATGAAATCAAGTGTGCTGTTTATATCGTGATAACGAATGCGAGGTAAAGGCTTGTTGCTAACATTTTTTTTTTTTTTTTTTTATTATTAATTACGTCGTAGCGTCAATCAACAGGCAAGCAACAATACATACGGGTAGGCGGGACCCATGAGAATCCAATGACTACAACCACACATACACACGCACACACACACACACACACATCACGAAAACATAACAGAATGGAGCACAAGCATACAGACAAATATTTACATTATGACCTATTTAAATTCACCAAAACGAGGGTGGCGTACCAGAAGTTCCTCCAGAACCTGATGGTTCAGCAGGTGTCGACAAACCACATTAAGTGGCAGGCCCCGGGGCAGCAAGTGTCGGACAGTGGGGCAGGCCAGGCAATAGTGCTCTGTCGTGTTAGCACGAGGCGTTCAACACAAGCGACACTCAGTGAAGGGAAGCTCACCCTGCATCCCAGCAACCTGCCATGGTGGCCGGTAGCCAAACCTCAAACAAGCAGAAACTACATTGTGCCTCCGAACCATGAGGCCTCGATGATGGTAGGAATATTTGTGACGGCAGATAGACTCGAAATGGGTGATGGAGATGCTGAAGGGCCTCTCTGCATCCCTGCATCACCGTACAGGGACGAGAGCGGTGGAGCGGATTTTAGAGAGGTAACATGTCAAGGAGAGAGGACGTCCAACACCACGAGGAGGCAGATGGCAGGCTTCCTTTGTGAGTCTGTCAACTGTACCATTGTGACGTAAACCTACATGGGATGGCACCCATAAAAATTTGCAGTCTAGTTACGATGACACAATAAGGAAAAAAACGATAAAATCTGCTGACTATCAGTAGAGTGTGTGGGCTGAACACTAGAGAGGGAATGAAGGGCAGGTTTGGAGTCACAAAAAATGGCAGCATTCACTCCACGTTGACAAACAAGACTAACAGCATCCAGAATGGCATACAGTTCACACAATGTTGAGCTAGAGTGGTTACAGAGACGACGGCCAAACCAGCCCCCTGGAGGTGACACCATGTCAGGTGAGAAGACGGCACAACCTGCTGTACCATCCACTTGCAATTAGCCATCAGTGTGGAGGCAGTATGGATCTGTGATGGAGGACGTCACTGTTTCTATGTGTTCCAGAGCCAACTGCTGCTGTAGAGAAGGTAGTTCCGACTTGGAAGTAGGTGTGAAGCTCACATCAGGTATTGGTAGCATCCACGGAGGGGGCCCTGTGGGGACGTCTGCAACCATTATATCTATATTAAGACTACGGAGCATAGAGGAAACAGACCTTATAAGAGTACGTCCTGCAGGCAGTATGGGAGGGACCGGGTAGTTTGGTCTAAGAGAAGTCCTGACTAACTGAGAGTAATTGGGTGAAAGATGTGGGAAATGGAGGCACTTGACAGTGAAGCAAGAAACACTAGAATAATTTCTCTCCACTAACGGGGGAAGACGCAACTCACGCTGCATATTCACTATCCTGGTCGACATTGGACACCCGAGAATTATTCTCATTGTTCTATTCTGAAATGTTTCTAAAGTTTCAAGAGTAGCCCTGGGAAGTTGAATCAGAGCAGGGGAGAGGTAATCAACAACTGAACAGATAAAAGCAATATAGATAGTCCTGGCTACTGGGTTGGAGATGCCCGAGGAGTTGTTATTGACCCATTGAAGTGGTGTAAATCGGCGCTGGAGACGATCCAATAAGTCCTGGACAAAGGGATGGTCTTGAGGTCTGGCAGGGATAATCGGCCAAATATTGACTGGCGCGTCCAGGTAGCGATACTAGGAACACATGGGAATGACAGTCCCTCCAATAGTTAACACTGGCTGAGCTTGAGGAAGGCGGCAGGTGAATATTCTGCTCTTATCTGGGGAGATAATAATGCCACAGTGAGAGGAGGCCACAGAGAAGTAGTCAAGAAACCGCTGGAGATCCCTTGGTGAGGTAGAATGAACACAAATATCATCAGCATAGCACGTAATTGTAGTTCCAGGTATATCAGGGAGAGAAGTGAGCAGCCGATGTATCAGAATATTAAATAACAATGGGCTGAGAACACCCTCTTTAGGCGTACCAAGATGAAAACTGCGCAAAGGACTGAGCGCACTACTGAAAAACACAGGGGAGGTCCTGTTACTCAGGTAGCCCTGAATCCACCGTAATAGATTACCCTTTATCCCAAAGTCAACCAGTTGATCCAAAATGACGTCTCTATTAGCAACATCGAAGGCACTTCGAAGGTCATTGAAGGCCACCACACTGTCCCTGTTAAGGCAAGTCGACAAGGCAGTGGTGTGTGCTCCGTTGGGGAAGGAAACCAAACAGCCATGGAGAAAGGCAATCCTGCAGTCTGTACATGAGACGTTTGAGTAAGATTCTCTCCATAACCTTACAAAAACAGGAAGTCAGGGAAATATGCCTGAACTTCGCAGTGCCGGGCTTACGGATGGGTATTATCGTGCTGCTGGTCCAGGCTCGTGGTACACAACCATCACGAAGACAAAGATTGTACAGTCGAAGTAGAGGCATCGACGAGTTGTTGGGCATAGTCGGCAGGAGTGTGATGACGAGCAGTGGCCGGTGTCTTTTCAACAACCCGACGGATGAAGTGCCACATAGAAGCCACACTTGTTTGCTGGTTGATGCTGTCCGTGAACTGCTGCCAAGACTCAGTGTGAGCACACTCCTGCAGGGCAACTAAAACGTCCCTAGACATCTGGCAACGATGGAGCAGGTCAGGGGTTGGGTTGGCTTGAAACAATAGGCCATTACGTTCAGCCTCCTTCTTTGCCTCCTGTATACGTGCATCCAGCGTCCAGTAGTGGGCAGTATGGCGATGCTAGAGGTGTGGCCGGGAGACGTATAGCCTATAAAAGTCATGAGTAGCAGATACAAGATCAGAGTACAACTGTTCAGCTGATAATATGTCAAATGTAGGGAATACATGGGCCATGAATAAGATGTAAGTCGGGCATTATTTAGGGGGCACAGCAATACGCAAACGAGTGGCTGAAACACTTGACCTAGCAGTTAGAGAATAATGAAACCAAAGAGCGATGTGGTCAGAGAATAAGTCTGGCATGGAGGAGCACAGAACCTGAGATGCTATCAGGCTAGATGAGAGGATGTAATCGAGAGTACCTCCCCGGCAATGAGTGGCACCGCCAGTGTCCCAGCGTGTCAGATGATGCTTGCGGATGTATGAAAGGAGACGAACACCATTACGATTAATAGAGCCAGAACCATCACCCAAATCAGAATGCCGAGCATTAAAATCTCCCATATACACCATACCACGCACTGTTGGAGAAGGAAGAGCCTCAATAGTGAGTCTAGATGGGGCAGAATAGACATTACTTAGTTGTAGTACTTCATTCCCAGGTAGAACCTCAAATAGCTGAAAGGTCATGTCAGGATCAGTGGAGGTACGGAGAAGGCGATGTGGCAAGGAGCTATGTATGTAAGTCAGGAGACCATTCCTTACCAGATGAACATATGGCACATAACCTGAGAGAGGAGCTTGCCCAGCAGTGAGCGGCCATCCTGGAAATGCTTCCTGGAGAAAAATAACACTGGGATGATGATGAAAAACATAGGCCTTGAGTTGAGTGAGCTTAGCATAACTCGTGATACCACATACATTCCAGGAGATGACATCCAGCCAGCAATCACTAGCGAACTCTGTATTTGGAGGTAGAAGTCCGGTGAGTAGGGGCAGATGAGCGAACTGGAGAAGAAGATGGACCAGGAGAAGGGACTGACTCG
This sequence comes from Petrolisthes cinctipes, assembly GCA_033782935.1. Classification (NCBI taxonomy): domain Eukaryota; kingdom Metazoa; phylum Arthropoda; class Malacostraca; order Decapoda; family Porcellanidae; genus Petrolisthes; species Petrolisthes cinctipes. The sequence goes on from JAWQEG010000367.1 coordinate 207,318, forward strand.
AAAAGTTTTTCAAGGCGAGATGCAACAGTATCCATCTTTTTGGTAAGGGTAGTGACAGTTGAGATGATGGCCTGCTGAGCCTCGACCAAGGTGGAGAGTTTGGAGTCATTGGCAGGAAGCACAGCAACCAGCCCATCAATCCTGGCTTCAAGGGCAGAAAAGCGGTTCTCGAGGGCCGTACATCGTGCCATGAAGGTCCGGAGGCGAGGCAGGGCTGGTAGGAGGAGCAGACTGGGGAGGTGGTGGTGGTGGTGGTGGAGGGGGAGCAATAGTAGAGACACGGGCCTGACGTTCTAGTATATCCATGCCACACGTTAACCCCTGGCTGAAGGCATCGTGGACACTTCCATCGAGACATATCCTCAGGAGGTGGGGGCAGCAGGACGTGATGGTTCACCCCTGACAGGACACATCTTGGAATCATGGTCGGCGGCACACCATGCACACTTCGGCCTGGAAAAACAGTACCGGGAGATATGCCCAACTCCCCAGCACCTGTAGCACCAAGGCTGGTCATTATGAAGTTTCCTCACCTCACACGGTGGAAGACAGGGGAGGAAATCAAAGGAAATCTCATTTGGAGGTGGATCGGGTTGACTCCAGACAACAACAATACGGCTAATGGGGGAACCATCTTGGAAAAAACGATGGGCAAAGTACACACCAGGGTATCCCTTAGCAAGTTTCAGGTCAACATCAATAGGAAAACGGGTAAGGATCTAGCTGGGGAACTTACGAGGCCTCTCAGGTGAGTCTTCAAGAATGAGAGGCAGAGACAAAAATTCACCAGCCTTCACTCTATCAATGATGTCCTGACGCTTCCTAGATATGTAGACAAACCGGGAGGTGACAGCAGCCATCTTCACTACAGTCAGTTCACGCTGCAGCTGGAAGGCCCTGTTGACATCAGACAACCAACGCAACTTTGTGTCCGTAGATGGGTTCCCAGAGAAGGATTGATTGATTAATTTATTGATGCCAATACGCATCTGGCGGCGCAACAACAATGGTCATATACCGCCCAACATAAAAAGGTCATCTACCTCATTAATAAAATATGTACAAAGATTAAATAATTTTCACTACCTCGAAAGGGAGAAGCAGCATGAATGAAACCCACGTCTTCCAAAAAATCATATATTAATGAAATAACGTACTTAAGTTAGATATATAAAAGAATTGAAATATTAACGAAAGAAACATTAAACTTTAACCACCTAAAAATAATAGCCATAAATACAATAAAATTCACAATTTGTGAAGAAGGCCAGCCTCCTCCACATAGGAGAGGGTGTTCCCTCCCACACAACAAGCCTCTTCCCCGAGCACCTGGAAGAGGCTGTAAGAACCGTCACCCTTCCGGTACTCGGAGAGGTGCCTACGACGAAAGTCGCCAAGGCTGGGACACTCGACAATAAGATGCCGTACTGTCAAAGGGACCAGACAATCATCACAGTAGGGAGGGTGAGCCCTCTCCATTAAAAAGCCATGAGTCAATAATGTGTGACCAATGCGGAGACGGACAAGAGCCGTCTCCCACCGGCGGGACAGGCCACTGTAGCTCCACAAACCAAGGCGCTGGCGGATGTCGCGGAGCTTGTTAGCCCCGACGGCGTCCCATCTGTCCTGCCAGCAGGAACGAACGGTAGCATCTATGTAAGGTCGAAGGTCCACTGCAGGAGCAGGATGACGCCTGGCAGGAGGCCGGGAATTGGAGACCACAGCATTAGCCAGGGCGTCAGCCCGCTCATTCAAATCAACACCCACATGGGCCGGGACCCAACAAAAAGTGACTTTGCGGCCACGATGACCCAGGAGGACAAGCCACTCAAGAATGGCCAACACCAGGGGATGGGAAGAGTTAAAATTGCACAAGGCCTGCAAGGCACTACAGGAATCGCTAAAAATAGTAAATGAAGGCTGAGCGAGAGTGAAAATTACTTGGAGGGCATATAAAATGGCCGAGAGCTCAGCAGTAAAAATGGACATGACAGAAGGGAGCCTGCCTCCACGGCAAAAGTCAGGAAAGACAACTCCAAAGCCAACTCCAGCATCAGACTTTGACCCATCAGTGTACACAGGGAGGGACTCCCTGTGAGTGAAGGCATGTTCTAAAAAGAGGGAACGAGCCACTGGAGGAGGAAGAGATTCCTTCTTTTCTGTAAAGCAGGTGCAGGGGAAAACTTCTGGAAGAAGCCATGGAGCCACCCTTGGGACCCTCACTGGACAAATCTGGAAGTCATCTATGCCCATCTCCTCCATAGCCTTCCTGACCCGGAAGCAACGAGAATGTAAAAGGTAGTACTGAGACATGATATCAGATGACACCGCCAAGCAAAGTAGGGAGTCAGGAAGTCGATATAATCGATGCCAACAACGAACCATCAAGGACTGGCGACGGAGATCAAGAGGTGGCTCATTAGCATCCACCAGGAGACTGGGGATTGGGGACGACCTGAAGGCTCCGGTCGCCAGACGTACTCCAGCATGATGAACAGGGTCTAAAACACTGAGACGGGAATCGGTGGCAGAAGAGTACACCTCACACCCATAGTCGAGTTTTGACCTAATAAGAACATAGTATAGGTGGAGGAGGGTGGCCCGATCAGCCCCCCAGGATGTATGGCTCAGGACCCTCAACAGATTAAGAGCCTTGAGGCAAGAGACCTTAAGTTTACGTAAGTGGGGAACCCAAGTCAAACGTTTGTCAAAAAGGAGACCCAAAAAGCAAGTCTCCTTGACACAGCGTATCCGATGACCATACATGAATAAGTCCGGATCCGGGTGGATGCCTCGGATGCTGCAGAAGTGCATAGCAACTGTCTTGGAAGGAGAAAATCGAAACCCATGAGAACCAGTCCAACGTGACACCCTGTCAAGGGCAAGCTGCATGCGCCGCTCCGCCACTGACATACGGGAAGCAGCAAACAAGACTGCTAGGTCGTCAACGTACATCGAGTTAGCTATACCGTCTGGATGGGATGAGGCAGTGGCATTAATTGCTACTGCAAACAATGTGACACTGAGGACGCTTCTCTGGGGGACGCCCTCCTCCTATGCAACAGATGCTGAGTGGGTTGTACCAACCCTCACAGAAAATCTGCGACCACTGAGAAACTCCTTAAGAAAGCGTGGAAGGCGACCCCGCAGGCCATATAAATGGAGTTGCTGCAGGATGCCATATTGCCATGTAGTGTCATAGGCTTTTTCTAAATCAAAGAATACACAGACAAGGTGTTGATGTCGTGCAAAGGCCTCACATGCAGCAGCTTCCATCCAGACCAGAGCATCTGTAGTGGAACGGTGTTTACAAAAGCCAGACTGGGACGGAGACAGAAAATCACCCAGTTCCAAGAAGTATACCAGTCTGACATTCACCATCATTTCAAATAGTTTACAGAGACAGGAGGTCAAGGCAATTGGTCGATAATTGAGGGCAACACCAGAGTCCTTGCCCGGCTTGAGGAAAGGAAGGATGGTAGCAACCCTCCACCCAGAAGGGAAGACACCCTCCAGCCAGATTCTGTTATATAAAGCTAAAAGAAATGAGATCGTCTCCTCACCCAAGTGTCGTAACATTGCATATGGGATGTTGTCTGGCCCAGGAGAAGTGTCGCCGCAGAGAGAGATAGCAGAATGCAGGTCTCTCAGGATAAATATATGGTTATAACTTTCATTCTCGTTCCCTGAGAAATCCAGGACAGTACGCTCCTTGGCTCTTAACTCATGCCTGACAGCCAGAGGTCGAGAGTCACGGCTGGAGACCTTTGCAAAAGCTTCCGCCATGGTATTGGCCACTGTCAAACCATCCATGATCTTAATTCCATTGACCTTAAGTACAGGTGTAGAACTAGGAGAAAACTTCCCGCCATCTTACGGACTCTTCTGAACACTTGGGTGAGTGGAGTTTTAGTATTAATTGAAGACACATAGGCCTTCCAAGATGCACGTCGGGCCTCTTTTATAACTCGTCTAGCCCGAGCCCTTGCCCGTCGGAAGTCCTCTAAAAGAGTTGGGTCCCCACGATTGCGACGAAGGCGAGAGAAAGTAGCGCGCTTCTCCCGCACAGCAATGGTGCAGACTGGTGACCACCAAGGGACAGGACGTTTGGGAGAGTAGCCAGAAGTTCTAGGGATAGAGTTGAGAGCAGCAGAGTGGAGCATATCAGTGAAATATGTTACAGCCTCGTCAGAGCTACCGAAATCGGCTACAGAAGAGACCGAAGAAGTTAGCTCTCTAAAAAACTGCCAGTCAGCCTTCTCTAATTTCAACTAGGAAGAAGAGATTGTAGTTCGTACCTGTTACCTTCTAAAAGTATAGGGAAATGGTCACTGCCATATAAGTTAGGCAACACTCTCCAAGTAAAAAAATGGGTGAGCAAAGGGAAATGTCAATAGCGGTAAAAGTCCCAGTAGGGCTATTAAAATGTGTCACATCTCCCGTATTTAAAACCCCTAATCCCTCATCCTCAATAAAAGAAGCCAATAAAACACCCCCTGGGGTTGACCGAACTGTCACCCCACAGAGGATGACGACCATTAAAATCACCCAATAAAATAAAGGGAGATGAATGGTCCCGTACAAGATGGTTGAGATCACCCCTCTCAACTGTAACACTGGGAGGAAGGTATAGACTGCACACAGTGTACGGGCGGTCCATAAAAACCTTAACTGCAACAGCCTGGAGCGGAGTGTCAAGCTCCAGGCTCGTGCATGGAATATCTCGGCGAACTAGGATGGCAGAGCCACCATGATGACCCTGCCCTTCAAATGAATTGGAATAAAATGCCGAGTATGCTGGAGGACTGGCAGGAATGTAGTTCCCAAGCAATGTCTCTTGGAGAGAAACACATACAGGAGAAAAGCTAGAGAGAAGAACGCGCAGTTCCTCCCAAGAAGCACGCAAGCCACGGCAATTCCACTGAAGGACCTTGAACGGTGTTACTTTAGTACTGATTTTGGGGAAGCCTCACGGAGGTACTTCCCACTACCACATCGACCTGAGGGTTTACTCAAACAATAAGATTTGCCTAATCCTGGGCCACTAGAAGAAGAGCGAACCCGAGGAATAGTACTTGGGGCAGTAATTGGGACCCGTAGACGAGTCCCTGAAGCATCTGATATGTTAGAAGAATATGAAGGTATATGAGATGGGATATTCTTTAAAACAATTACATTAGTACAGTCCTGTACAGCAGTGGTATCACTGACACAGGCAGATACATCAACATCCATAATACAGGTGGTAGAATCACTCCGCTGCTCAAGCGGAAGAGAAAGTGAATCTTTTGAAGTCACAACATCCGTGGCATCCACATAAACTTCGGGTTTTGATGATCCCGAAGGAAGCTTGCGAGGAGGAACTTCTGTTGAATCAAGAGATTCATCAGAGCCACGAAAACGCTTCTGGTGAAATTGAGAGGAAACTATGGATGAGTCCACAGAGATGGTTGCCTCACAAGGTGGAACATCTATAGAGTCAAGTGCCTCAGAGGAACCACGAAGGCGTCTCTGTGGCAGTTTAGGTGACTTAAATTTCCTTTTAGGAGAGCGTTTGGCAGCGTGAACCTCTACCACATGGACACCTTTAGCTAAAGTCTGAGAATTGTCATCGGTTGAAGGGTCACCAGAATGAGTGTCTGATAAAGTTTCCAAGACAGAGAAAGTATTATGTAGAGTAACTTTAGAAACGTTCTCACTTGAGCAAAAAGCAGCTGCCTCTTGAGAGGGTTGAGAGAGTGCTGCAACCAATTTAGGGCGAAGGGAGGAGGCGTATGTCTTAACACCACCATCCTTCTGTCGCCTGAAGTTGAGTTCCCATCTGGCACTACCTATGCAAATGAATTGGGTATTAGCCAAGTGGAGGATATCCTGCTCAAAAGTAGGTACATCTTACATTGGCGAGAATGCAAGGGGTGAGCATCTCTGCAGTAAAAGCAGTAACTCTCTGACCGACACTCAGAAGTAAGATGTGAATCAAGAGCAGAACAATTACCACACCGGGAACGGTTGTTGCAGTTCCTCCTCCCATGACCAAACTCATAACAACAGAAACACTGTAGGGAACGCTCAACAAAAGACTTCACCTCAAATGAGGTGGGGTTAATGTTAATGCGATCTGGGATATGCGAGCCATAGAAAGTGAGGATGATCATAATTTTACTGCCTTTCATCTTCGTTACTCGTTGGACACTGTCTGGGCACATAGCGAGAATGTCCTCTTCTGAGAATTCATACATGTCCTCATTATATATACGCCCCTTGCTATAATTAAATGTTCGATGTGGTTTAATAGATTCAAACATGCTATCAGAAGGACAGGGGAGATTGAGGAGCATCATGGCCTGTGTAAGATCTTTGGCTCTGATTAAAACGCCCTTACCATATTTCTTTATGTGGCCCATTGGTAATAATCCAACTTCTTTCTCCAGATACCATGAAGCATGGATAATGTTACCACGTCCCTCCCTGTAGTAAGCCACAAACCAAAAGGGTGTAGGAACCCGACGTTCCTTTGGGACATGCTGCACAGTGTCATCAAATATATTAGGGCAGTAGTCATTGTCACTGTCAACTACATTGATGGACCGCATCATCTGATCTTTACAACGAGTATCCCCCACCGTCAGAGAATCTTTTGCCTCAAATGCTGCTTTGGCAGCAGCATTTGTATTGAAAGTAATATAGCACCGATTAGACCTACAATCACTGTCATATGTGATTCGGATTCGGAGGACTACTCCAAAGCACTTAAAAATGGAGTAGATAGTGCCATAGGAAAAGGATGCAAGTACATTCGTTAACATTAACGTGTCCAAATCGCTAACAGGGTTCTTCAACACAACACCCGACCTGCTAGGTTTACTCTTATTTGCAGCTTTCTGCATATTACCACGACCAGAGAGTGATGTCTCGAGGGCCTGGTCGACCACCGCTCGAGGAAGAGATTGGGGCTTTTCTGTATCCATATATAATTGATTTGTTGTTTTTGGCCCCAGGAGCCAAGAGCTACTACCTACCGGGCAGATAAGGGGACCAAGCGCTGATCGCCGCGGGCGGGGTACCTCTTCCCCCACGGGGCCACTCGTTTTAAAAAGCAGCCGCAATGGCTCGAAAGTTTGCCCACGGTGGTGCTGAGACCCCCTTCCCCAACATCTCCCGGCCCAGACACCCAACCATCCAACATAGGACGGCCCCTAGAAGGCAGTCCCTCCGGAGGGCAGCACTGTTGGCCCGTACTGGCAGCCTAATGCATGGGAACCATTTAGTCTGGTCTCTCACTGGCAACCTTACAAGCATGGGAAGCCCTCTCTCCCCGAAATCGGGGCAGAGCAGGGGCCGGAGCCCCTTCAAGTCTAGCTCGCCAGGTCTCAGAGACACACAAGCCCCCCCACCACGTCAAGGCGGTTCCCGTTGGGGGGGGGGGGTCCCAGAGAAGGAGAGCTTGACATAGGCATTTCTTGGGGCAAAAGCAGGAAGGTTGGACGAGGGCAGGGAGTTGGTATACAAGGAAGAAACACCACGTTGAGGCAGAGAAGGTACGTCATGCACAGCTGAAGCACCCTTTGCAGTCTTGGCAGCCGGAGGCAAACAATCCACACCTTTGGAATCCTGCAAGGAGTCAGACGAGGCATCAACAGGTCACTTGGTAGAGGTTGATGGGGTGGAAGGCTGCAATCTGAGCTGCGGAGTGACCGAGGAGAGAGGGGGAGGGTTACGTGAAGGCAGCTCAGGCCAGTGATCCTCGATAGGAAACTCATCCTCTTCCGACATGGCCAAGTCAGCCTCCAGGCAGGAAGCCACATCCGAATCCGCACTCTCCATCTGGCCAGGCAAGGCCTAGATGGGAAGCAAACAACAACACGAACAGCTGAACACTCAATCAGCCAAGGACACACAGACACACACAGACAATCACAACAATACAATACACAGAATCATAACAGACAAACAACACCAGCAACACCACAGAAACAACAACACACAAACAAGAATGCACAAACAATACAAACAACAACACACAAGCAAGAGTGTAAAAGCAACACAAAACAAGAATTCAGGCAGAGCGCCAGGAGAATGTCTTCACACCAGCAAGGTTGGGGCGAGACTCCTGTTGCTAACATGAAGACCTCTGCGCTGATTGATGGGCATGCACTTATCCATACACCTGGAAATCCTCAGGGGTGTCAAACATTTGTTGAATATCCTGAGGTCTTTTTACACAATGTAATTTTAAATGTGGGACGACTCGATAATCCTGCTTTATGAAAGGTCTCAAGTGCACTTCTCCCTGTGGCTGTGATGCAACAGACTCTAGTAACTCAGCAGTCCCATAAGATGTAAATGGTTCATCTGGTATACGAGATGAACCATTTAAAACTGATGGGACTGCTAAGTTATTAAAGTTACTCCCGCCCAGAGTTGCCATCAAGTGATCCTTTATTTATTTTATATTTACATATTTTTGTTTCGAAGTAAGTTCTTCTATCAATAAACGTCCTTCAAGTGATTGTTGTAGGGAAGTTTGGTGCATTAAAGTGGAGTAGGTTTAATATGCGAGTAAATTTAATGTAATAAAAAAAGGATCACTTAACGGCAACAATGGGCAGGTGTAGCCAGCCAGAACAATGGCTGGTGCACCATACCCACGACCACTTGCTTCTCGCTAACACACCCCCTGTATATACTCCTAAACCAGCTCTTAAAGAAATATACCTATAGAGTACAGTACTGTATTTTTTGCTTAAAATTGCAAATTTATCTTATCTCCCTATATACATTCTCTTTTAAACAAATGAGGTTGAAGGATTTATGAGTTTATTATTTATGTTTTCAATCGATTATACAGTTTCTCTTAATTCTTCACTTAGGTGGTGGATAAGTGAGGCAAATGTTGTGTTGTTGGGGGAAGTCGACGTTTCGTCCAATACATTGGACATTTTCAGGAAGAAGTGGTGATTCTGGGTGGGTGAGAGGTATTTAAGTGTTTTCCGTATGGAGGTCTTGTGTCTGGTTGTTTATCGAAGGTTGTAAGGTATCTATGTAAATCGCTTCTAGGTAGGAGAGTCTTCTGCTGTCTGTTTCTTTGTCTAGTATGGTGGTATTATTTACTAGTTTGTCTCGTGTCAGAGCTTGGTGGTCGTACGTAAGGTAGTGGTCTTTTATAGACCCTGACTGGAGGTGCATGGTGAGCCGACGAGACAGTGACGTTTGTGTTTTACCAACATAGTGGTGAGGCTCACAGTCCACACTGTTACAAGTGTGATGGTAAATCACGTGGTCACTGTTCACCGGGCTCTTGGAGGTAGTAGGTCGGTTGTGTAGGGTGAGGTTCGAGGTTTTTGGAGACTTGTAGTAAATTACTAGTTTAATCTCGCTGTCTGAGTCGGTGGGGTGTACATTCTTCTTTATTATGTCTCTTAGTATGGTCTCGTCAGTCTTGTAGTCGGTGGACATGTAGTTGCGGTAATACAGTTTGATAACACTGTTTGGTTTGGTTGGGGAATTCACTCCGTACCATTTTTCTAGATAGAATTTGATGGTGCTGGAGACGTCTGTGTTGGAATATCCATTGTTTACCAGGACTTGGGTGAGACGCTCTAGTTCCTGGTGTGTCTCTCTCCAACTGGTGCAGTGAGTGAGAGCCCTCCTGACGTAGGATGAGATGGTGGATTGGAGGTATCTCTTGGGGCATTCATTGTCACCATTTAGACACCGTCCGTTGTTGGTGGACTTTGTGTATACTGTGGTTTGGAAGTCTGAGTTGTGGTGGGCAACCAAGAGATCCAGGAAGGGTAGTGAGTGCCCCAAGAGATACCTCCAATCCACCATCTCATCCTAACACGAGCGTTCAAGAGTGTGGCACATATGTAGCCCAGAACCTCTGTGGGTACAGTTATTCCACACATCACGATACTGATAAGATCTGCCTTAGGTTCAACTGACCTTTAGACTTAGCCAAGTACAGTAGAATAGAGGAGAACTCATGCATTAAAATAAAAAAAAAATCACTTGCAATTATAACAATATAATTCTACAACAACAACAACAAGTATGTTTATTACATATAATCAGGCAAAACCCAAAGTTGAACTACAGTTACCTTGAAGACTTTTAAAAGACTTTTTATATTCAAATTTGAGATGACACCAACCCACATCATTCTTACCTCCTGACACTGGAGATATTCCACATAGATGCCTGTTATCAACAAGCGATGATCTATAAAAATAATTTCGAGGAGTTTCCAGGTTTGTTTGTTCCACTACAGTGGCTATTGACAGCCATAATCCTGACGCTGAAGTATAGCAATTTTGTAGATCTCACCACCTCTGTCTTCTGTGTAACCACGTTGGTCATTTGTATTTGTGTGTTCTATAATAGTTCTATTGTTCTCAATAATTGCATTCAATGAACATTTCCTGTGTAACAATATTTTTCTTACGGTATTTTTCAACACAGGAATACGACGCCGAGGTAGAAATGAAAGGTATCCTGAAGTTACAGTTAATGAGTTCATACATCATACTGCTGATGCCTGTTAATGGAAGATATGCTCTCCACAGTAAGTACAGTTTAATATTCATGATAGTGACCATAAATATAAGATTGATTGATTTGATTTATTTATTGATGCCATTAGGCATCTGGCAGCGCAACAACAATGGTCATACACCGCCCAACATAAAAAGGTCATCTACATCATTAATAAAATATGTACAGAAATTAAATAATTTTCACTACCTCAAAAGGGAGAAGCAGCATGAATAAAACCCACGTCTTCCAAAAGATCATATATTAATGAAATAACCTATTTAAGTTAGATATATACAAGAATTGAAATATTAACGAAAGAAACATTAAACTTTAACTACCTAAAAATTAATAGCCATAAATACAATAAAATTCACAATTTGTGGAGAAGGCCAGCCTCCTCCACATAGGAGAGGGTGTTCCCTCCCACACAACAAGCCTCCTCCCCGAGCACCTGGAAGAGACTGTAAGAACCGTCACCCTTTCGGTACTCGGAGAGGTGCCTACGACGAAGGTCCCCAAGGCTGGGACACTCGACAATAAGATGCCGTACTGTCAAAGGGACCAGACAATCATCACAGTAGGGAGGGTGAGCCCTCTCCATTAAAAAGCCATGAGTCAATAATGTGTGGCCAATGCGGAGACGGACAAGAGCCGTCTCCCACCGGCGGGACAGGCCACTGTAGCTCCACAATCCAAGGCGCTGGCGGATGTCACGGAGCTTGTTAGCCCCGATGGCGTCCCATCTGTCCTGCCAGCAGGAACGAACGGTAGCATCTATGTAGGGTCGAAGGTCCACTGCAGGAACAGGATGATGCCTGGCAGGAGGCCGGGAATTGGAGACCACAGCCTTAGCCAGGGCGTCAGCCCGCTTATTCCCATCAACACCCACATGGGCCGGGACCCAACAAAAAGTTACTTTGCGGCCACGACGACCCAGGAGGACAAGCCACTCAAGAATGGCCAACACCAGGGGATGGGTAGAGTTAAAATTGCACAAGGCCTGCAAGGCACTACAGGAATCGCTAAAAATAGTAAACGAAGGCTGAGGGAGAGTAAAAATCACTTGGAGGGCATATAAAATGGCCGAGAGCTCAGCAGTAAAAATGGACATGACAGAAGGGAGCCTGCCTCCACGGCAAAAGTCAGGAAAGACAACTCCAAAGCCAACTCCAGCATCAGACTTTGACCCATCAGTGTACACAGGGAGGGACTCCCTGTGAGTGAAGGCATATTCTAAAAAGAGGGAACGAGCCACTGGAGGAGGAAGAAATTCCTTCTTGTCTGTAAAGCAGGTGCAGGGGAAAACTTCTGGAAGAAGCCATTGAGCCACCCTGAGGACCCTCACAGGACAAATCTGAAAGTCATCTATGCCCATCTCCTCCATAGCCTTTCTGACCCGGAAGCCAAAGGGCCATGGTGCTCGAGAATGTAAAAGGTAGTACTGAGACATGATATCAGATGACACCGCCAAGCAAGGTAGGGTGTCAGGAAGTCGATGTAATCGATGCCAACAACGAACCATCAAGGACTGGCGGCGGAGATCAAGAGGTGACTCATTAGCGTCCACCAGGAGACTGGGGATTGGGGACGACCTGATGGCTCCGGTCGCCAGACGTACTCCAGCATGATGAACAGGGTCTAAAACTCTGAGACGGGCATCGGTGGCAGAAGAGTACACCTCACACCCATAGTCGAGTTTTGACCTAATGACAACATGGTATAGGCGGAGGAGGGTGGCCCGATCAGCCCCCCAGGATGTATGGCTCTGGACCCTCAACAAGTTGAGAGCCTTGAGGCAAGAGACCTTAAGTGTACATAAGTGGGGAACCCAAGTCAAACGTTTGTCAAAAAGGAGACCCAAAAAGCGAGTCTCCTCGACACATCGTATCCGATGACCATACATAAATAAGTCCGGATCCGGGTGGATGCCTCGGATGCGGCAGAAGTGCATAGCAACTGTCTTGGAAGGAGAAAATCGAAACCCATGAGAACCAGTCCAACGTGACACCCTGTCTGGGCAAGCTGCATGCGCCGCTCCGCCACTGACATACGGGAAGCAGCAAACCAGACTGCTAGGTCGTCAACGTACATCGAGTTAGCTATACCGTCTGGAAGGGATGAGGCAATGGCATTAATTGCTACTGCAAACAATGTGACACTGAGGACGCTTCCCTGGGGGACGCCCTCCTCCTGTGCAACAGATGCTGAGTGGGTTGTACCAACCCTCACAGAAAAACTGCGACCACTGAGAAACTCCTTAAGAAAGCGTGGAAGGCGACCCCGCGGGCCATATAAATGGAGTTGCTGCAGGATGCCATATTGCCATGTAGTGTCATAGGCTTTCTCTAAATCAAAGAATACACAGAAAAGGTGTTGATGTCGTGCAAAGGCCTCACATGCAGCAGCTTCCAACCTGACCAGAGCATCTGTAGTGGAACGGTGTTTACGAAAGCCAAACTGAGACGGAGACAGAAAATCACCCCGTTCCAAGAAGTATACTAGTCTGACATTCACCATCTTTTCAAATAGTTTACAGAGACAGGAGGTCAAGGCAATTGGTCGATAATTGAGGGCAACACCAGAGTCCTTGCCCGGCTTTAGAAAAGGAAGGATGGTAGGAACCCTCCACCCAGAAGGGAAGACACCCTCGAGCCAGATTCTGTTATATAAAGCTAAAAGAAATGAGATCGCCTCCTCACCCAAGTGTCGTAACATTGCATATGGGATGTTGTCTGGCCCAGGAGAAGTGTCGCCGCAGAGAGAGAGAGCAGAATGCAGGTCTCTCAGGGTAAATATATGGTTATAACTTTCATTCTCATTCCCTGAGAAATCCAGTACAGTAATCCTTGGCTCTTAACTCATGCCTGACAGCCAGAGGTCGAGAGTCACGGCTGGAGACCTTTGCAAAAGCCTCCGCCATGGTATTGGCCACTGTCAAACCATCCATGATCTTAATTCCATTGACCTTAAGTAAAGGTGGAGAACTAGGAGAAAACTTCCCCGCCATTTTACGGACTCTCCTGAACACTTGGGTGAGTGGAGTTTTAATATTAATTGAAGACACATAGGCCTTCCAAGATGCACGTCGGGCCTCTTTTAAAATTCGTCTAGCCCGAGCCCTTGCCCGTCGGAAGTCCTCTAAAAGAGTTGGGTCCCCACGATTGTGACGAAGGCGAGAGTAAGCAGCACCAAGGGACAGGACGTTTGGGAAAGTAGCCAGAAGTTCTGGGGATAGAGTTGAGAGCAGCAGAGTGGAGCATATCAGTGAAATATGTTACAGCCTCGTCAGAGCTACCGAAATCGGCTACAGAAGAGACCGATGAAGTTAGCTCTCTAAAAAACTGCCAGTCAGCCTTCTCTAATTTCTACCTAGGAAGACGAGACTGTGGTTCATACCTGTTACCTTCTAAAAGTATAGGGAAATGGTCACTGCCATATTAGTCAGGCAACACTCTCCAAGTAAAATCCAACAGAGCACTGGGTGAGCAAAGGGAAATGTCAATGGCGGTAAAAGTCCCAGTAGGGCTATTAAAATGTGTCACATCTCCCGTATTTAAAACCCCTAATCCCTCATCCTCAATAAAAGAAGCCAATAAAACACCCCTGGGGTTGACTGAACTGTCACCCCACAGAGGATGAATACCATTAAAATCACCCAATAAAATAAAGGGAGATGGAAGGTCCCGTACAAGATGGTTGAGATCACCCCTCTCAACTGTAACACTGGTAGGAAGGTATAGACTGCACACAGTATACGGGCGGTCCATAAAAACCTTAACTGCAACAGCCTGGAGCGGAGTGTCAAGCTCCAGGCTCGTGCATGGAATATCTCGACGAACTAGGATGGCAGAGCCACCATGATGACCCTGCCTTTCAAATGAATTGGAATAAAATGCTGTTTATGCTGGAGGACTGGCAGGAATGTAGTCCCCATGCATTGTCCCTTGGAGAGAAACACATGCAGGAGAGAAGCTAGAGAGAAGAACGTGCAGTTCCTCCCAAGAAGCACGCAAGCCACGGCAATTCCACAGAAGGACCTTGAACGGTGTTACTTTAGTACTGATTTTGGTGAAGCCTCACGGAGGTACTTCCCACTACCACCTCGACCTGAGGGTTTACTCAAACAATAAGATTTGTCTAATCCTGGGCCACTAGAAGAAGAGCGAACCCGAGGAGTAGTACTTGGGGCAGTAATTGGAACCCGTAGACGAGTCCCTGAAGCATCTGATATGTTAGAAGAAGATGAAGGTATATGAGATGGGATATTCTTTGGTAACAATTACATTGGTTCTGTCCTGTACAGCAGTGATATCACTGACAGAGGCAGATACATCAACATCCATAATACAGGTGGTAGAATCACTCCGCAGCTCAAGCGGAAGAGAAAGTGAATCTTTTGAAGTCACAACATCCATGGCTTCCACATTAACTTCACGCCCCTCTGATGATCCCGAAGGAAGCTTGCGAGGAGGAACTTCTGTTGAATCAAGAGATTCATCAGAGCCACGAGAACGCTTCTGGTAAAATTGAGAGGAAACTATGGATGAGTCCATTGAGATGGTTGCCTCACAAGGTGGAACATCTCTATAGAGTCAAGTGCCTCAGAGGAACCACGAAGGCGTCTATGTGGCAGTTTAGGTGACTTAAGTTTCCTTTTTGGAGAGCGTTTGGCAGCGTGAACCTCTACCACATGGACACCTTTAGCTAAAGTCTGAGAATTGTCATCAGTTGAAGGGTCACCAGATTGAGTGTCCGATAAAGTTTCCAAGACAGAGAAACTATTATGTAGAGTAACGTTAGAAACGTTCTCACTTGAGCAAAAAGCAGCTGCCTCCTGAGAGGGTTGAGAAGGTGCTGCAACCAATTTAGGGCGAAGGGAGGAAGCCTATGTCTTCACACCACCATCCTTCTGTCGCCTGAAGTTGAGTTGCCGTCTGGCACTACCCATGCTAATGAATTGAGTATTAGCCAAGTGGAGGATATCCTGCTCAAGTAGGTACATCTTACATTGGCGAGAACGCAAGGGGTGAGCATCTCTGCAGTAAAAGCAGTAACTCTCTGACCGACACTCAGAAGTAAGATGTGAGTCAAGAGCAGAACAATTACCACACCGGGAATGGTTGTTGCAGTTCCTCTTACCATGACCAAACTCATAAGAACAGAAACACTGTATGGAACGCTCAACAAAAGGCTTAACCTCAAATGAGGTGGGGTTAATGTTAATGCGATCTGGGATATGCGAGCCATAGAAAGTGAGGATGATCATATTTTTACTGCCTTTTATCTTCGTTACTCGTTGGACACTGTCTGGGCACATAGCGAGAAAGTCCTCTTCTGAGAATTCATACAGGTCCTCATTATATATACGCCCCTTGCTATAATTAAATGTTCGATGTGGTTTAATAGATTCAAACATGCTATCAGAAGGACAGGGGAGATTGAGGAGCATCATGGCCTGTGTAAGATCTTTGGCTCTGATCAAAACGCCCTTATCATATTTCTTTATGTGGCCCATTGGTAATAATCCAATTTCTTTCTCCAGATACCGGGAAGTATGGATAAGGTTACCACGTCCCTCCCTGTAGTAAACCACAAACCAAAAGGGTGTAGGAACCCGACGTTCCTTTGGGACATGCTCTGCAGAGTCATCAAATATATTAGGGCAGTAGTCATTGTCACAGTCAACTACATTGATGGACCGCATCATCTGAACTTTACGACGAGTATCCCCCACCGTCAGAGAATCTTTTGCCTCAAATGCTGCTTTGGCAGCAGCATTTATATTGAAAGTAATATAGCACCGATTAGACCTACAATCACTGTCATATGTGATTCGGATTCGGAGGACTACTCCAAAACACTTAAAAATGGAGTGGATAGCGCCATAGGTAAAGGATGCGAGTACATTCGTTAACATTAACGTGTCCGACCTGCTAGGTCTACTCTTATTTGCAGCTTTCTGCATCTTACCACGACCAGAGAGTGACGTCTCGAGGGCCTGGTCGACCACCGCTCGAGGAAGAAATTGGGGCTTTTCTGTATCCATATATCATTGGTTTAGTGTTTTTGGCCCCAGGAGCCAAGAGCTACTACCTACCGGGCAGATGAGGGGACCGAGCGCTGGTCACCGTGGGCGGGGTACCTCTTCCCCCACGGGGCCACTCGTTTTAAAAAGCAGCCCCATTGGCTCGAAAGTTTGCCCACGGCGGTGCTGAGACCCCCTTCCCCAACATCTCCCGGCCTAGACACCCAACCATCCAACATAGGACTGCCCCTAGAGGGCAGTCCCTCCGGAGGGCAGCGCTGTTGGCCCTTACTGGCAGCCTAATGCATGGGAACCATTTAGTCTGGTCTCTCACTGTCCCCCTCTAGTCTAGCTCGCTAGGTCTCAGAGACACACAAGCCCCCCCACCACGTCAAGGAAGAAAGGAGGGGACAGTTGAAGAACTGAAGGGGAGTAGCAAGAGCCCGAAGAGGCGGCAAATTGGAGAGGAAGAGAGAAAAATAGGGAGGTTAAGAGTTTGTGCTGTTTCTGGCGTGAAGCTTTGCTGGCGTATATCAAATCTAATTATACTGTTGTTTATGTATTCTGTTTTACAACATTATGTTTTGAGTGCTATAATGGAGAATTTCAAATAATCTCTTTCAATTTAATAACATTCTTATCATTAATAATCATAATTTTGACAAATAAACAAGGACAATTCACAGATACAGATGGAGAGACATCAGAGGTAGTGGAAGCTGCAAACGCTGTTCTTGGGGCCGCAAGGTGGCAACGTTATTTCGTTTGCTTAATCACTGATACAACATCAAATGTAAGTCTGTCGCTTTATTTATTGCCAAACGGGGTATTCCCAATATTTGAGGGGCCAGATCGCACTGAGTTCTTCCAGTGCTTGTCATATCTAGTTCACATCACTCCTTCAAACATATTCCTACTTTATTTCCGTCTCCCTCATTTTTGGTCTGTCCTTCCCTCATTCCTATCCAGTTCACTTCTAACCATTTTCTTGGCTTCAAAGACTCGATTCACTCATATGGCCTAATTATCTAATTATGTTTCGCATGACAATCCTCACAAGATGCATGATTTACAAATATTCTTATCTGGAATCGTATCCATACACGTGACTAAAAAGGCTTGGCCCAACTACCTAGTTTCTACTGCTTGCATTTTCACGTATTGTCAGCACATAACACACATACGTTCAGGTGGGGAACAGGGTTCGATACAATTGTGAGTGCGTGTCTGGCAACCTTAGCATACGGACGTTTCTCTGGCTGCTCCGTTCTGCCACTACTCTTTAACTTGGGGCCTACAAAAGTCTGGTGTAACAAGTTATCGTCAAGAGAATTCTTCACAAGACAGTATGTTATCCATTGAGGGCATCAAGATCATGCTTGAAATGCAACAAAAAGCATGCAAGGACGCTACTGAAATACTGATGGCGGGAATAACGAGCAGATTTAGGCTATTGGAACAACGTAATGATCTGCTGGTTTACTCGCTAGAGTTCATCCAGAAGGAAGTCGATGCACTGAGGACAGACAACACAGTCTCAAAAGAAGTATCTGACTTGAAAAAAAAAAAAAAAAATGTACAAGAAAACTTATATCAAGATCGAACCAGACTCATGACTGATCATGACTGATATAGAGGACAAAATATGCAAGACTAATAACCGACTATCAGGAGGACTACTTAGGAAGGAACAACATTCGTTTTGAAGGTTGGGATGACAAGCAAAATGAATACTGGTAGAAGACTCAAGTTACGTTTCAGCGGTTGTTCTGGGATAAGCCTTTCCTTGGTCCAGTCCGGCTTGAGGGTGAACACAGGGTAGGTCCCAGACCAGATGCAGGAAGATTTGCCTACGCACAGTAGTGGATAGGTTTAACAATTCTGCAGACAGACAACAAGCACTGAGAAACTCTCACAAGTTGAAGAACACTCAGGTTTATGCTAATGAACATCTGTGTGAGGCATCAGTTCAACTCCGAAAGGCGCAGCGAGAACAGAGGGGAAAATCGCTTACTCCAGCCATACCACGTTGATTATACGTGAAATTTTACTCCATTAGATACATCCCATGAAGAAAATATTTCAATAATTAAATCCTTAAAAAATTCAGCGCCAGGACATGATGGTATACACTTTAAGGTTATCAAATCAAGTTTCCCAAAAAAATATAAGGTAACTAAAGTCATACCACTGTACAAAAATGGTAAACAAGATTATGTATTTAACTATAGACCTATTTCAGTGATTGATTGATTTATTGATTGATATTAGGTCATATAACACCAGAAAAAAGTGATAGAGAGGCGAAACAGCAAGCAGGAAGGAAATGGAAAGAAATGAGGGACAGTTGAACAACTAAAAACTGGGGCACCTATTTCAGTGCTTCCAACTTTGAGTAATATCTATGAACGAGTTATTTATGACAGTTTTGTATGACCATTTTACTAGTAATAACATTATAACTGAATATCAGTGTGGGTTTAGAAAAATTGTCTCTAAAATTAGCTATAATGAAAATAATAAATTATGTACTACAGGAGACGAGTTGTAAAAAAATTAAAGTTTCAGTATTTTTAAACTTAAAGAAAGCTTTTGATACATTAAATCATGAATTTTTTATCAATAAATTACATCATTATGAGATGCTTAAGCTGGTTTAGGAGCTTCTTATGTAATAGAAAACACCATACTTTAGTTAATAAAAAAATGTTACGAGTTGCCAGTCTTAATATAGGAGTTCCACAGGGTTCAACCTTATATCTATTGTTATTTTTAATATATATGAATGATATAGTAAATTCTTAAAATTTGTATATATAAAGTTATTCTTTTTGCAGATGACCATAATATTTCTTTTTCTTCAACTGATTTGAATTCTTTGGTGACAGTTAATATTGCTTTGACGTGGTTTTCAGTTAATAAACTGTACTTAAATATTGCAAAAAACTAACTACTTAATATTATTTGGCAACAAGAAATGAGATGTTAAAGTTAACACTAAAATTACTGAGGAAATAATACAGAGATCAGATTTTGTAAAATACTTGGGAATCTTGATAGACCATAACATCAGTTGGAAAGAACACATTGCTCTTATACATAATAAAGTGGCAAGATCCTCTAGCATACTTCATAATATAAAACATCTAATACCCTCTGAGACTATGGTAGCATACCTTAGTTTATTCTCATTTTCATTACTGCAATGCTGTTTGGGGTATGGCAAATAAGACTATATCCAATCCAGTACAGTTGCTTCTAAAGAAAATAAGTAAAACAATAGCAAAAGTGAAAGATGATGCTCATACTCATTGTTTGCGTTATTTAAAATAATTAAAAATCTTCAATTTAATGATGTTCATGCTTTTGAAAGTCCAAAATTAATTTATGACCAATTACATAATTCATCTATCAATAGAACTTCAAACTGCATCTCATGTACACAGTGTATTTACAAGAAATATACGTAATTTCAGACCAGCTTTTCAAACTATTGAATCTCAAAAAAGATTTGTAATATTTTATGGAAGTATCCAATGGAATAAGTTGCCAGAACATTTAATACAGATTAACAATGAGACCACATTAAAAAGATATATATATTTATTAAGTATGAACTGATACTCACAATGATATCTTGCTTTTCAATATTTCCCTACACTGTTATTTATATGGGTCAGACGTATATATATATATACCTTGGGTATGAGTGTATAGGCTATATATTGTATGGATTACTGTATATTCATAAACATTTTGTCTGTATATATAGAAATGTAAACTTCATATTACTTGTAAATATATATTGGTGTTTGTGTGTTATATATTATTAATATGTCAATTGGTAGGTGAATATAGGGTTTTGTATTTTGTTGAAATATATACGGTATGGTATTCATTTGGATAATTTATTTTGTAGTGCAGAAATCTGCTTAGATAATAATTTCTAGTACTTATATGTATAAGTTTCAGAATGTATAATTATTGGATAAATTTGATTATATATATACGTCTATTTATGCGTCTACTGTATAATGCAAGGCTATTTTTGTATATGTAAACAAAGAGCCTGTCAGAAATGTTGCATTTAACGGGCCCAGTCATCTTTATATTCTTAGAATATGAATATATAAAAATATTACAGTACATATGGCTAAGAAACAATTTGAATTATATTTGACAGCTATGAGGTCAAGTTCTCCCTTGTAATAAATTCTAATCTGTGCGGGTTTCGAACCGATAAGACAGTGCAGAAACCCTTTGTGACTAGGATTCGTAATTGTTCACCTCTCGTCAGGGACCCTGATTCAGTGTCGAAGTTCATATGTCGGACGGGTGCGTTCAGGCTGAGAAATCATCATTATCGAGTACTTTTTTTTTTTTTTCAATACATTCATATTTTTCTCTCTCTATTTATCACAAAATAAATTACTCCTAATTCTCTCCTGGTGACTTGTTGGTCAGGATATGGTGGCCCTGCTTCCTGGTGAGTGCCAAAACTGCATTCATAAGAATATAAAACACTCGCACATACTGTTACTGTAACAGCAATCGAGATATATTCATTCTCAGAGATGAAACCGGGATACCATGTAACTAAACCCCACTCTCCAATTTTTCTATATATTTAAAGGCAGCCATCATGATTTAAAAGTTTTCCAGCGATGAAGCTACGACCTCTTCCCACAAGGCATCTCAGCCTGTACGATGGCTCTGTAGCTTGTCTATGGAGCCTTCGTAACGTCACCACGCCATCATGAACACCAATACAATTTTAGTCTACAACCTTAAGGACGACTGACTATGGTCGTCCCTCTGGTGGGCGGCACCAGTAGCCCATACTCGCAGCCTATATCCAGGGAATATAGTCTGGTCCCTCACAACTATATATTTCAGGGACCGTAAGTCATCGTGCTTCGCAAATGTTTTTCAAACAAGTTTATTTTGACACAGGTAATTTGACACAGTGTACAAGACATCTTCCACTAATTTTTGGTAATAAAGGGCAAAACAAAATTTTGCGATACACCCCCGACCTCTTGCCAGCCCTGCAAACACCGCGGAAGCATCGGTGGTGAACTGGGGATGTACTGTATTTTGGGACATACCAGCGACATACAAATTCATACATATTTTAAAAAAAAGTATATAGTTTATAGTTTAATGTCGGGAGTGGGACGGGGATAAGTAGGGAGTAGACCTGGGATGTCGCCCTGGCACTATTCCGGCAAATGTATTTCTAGTGTGAGGTCCTTGATCATGAGTAAAATGCTATACTGAAATGTAGTTTGGGGAGCGTACGTTCAGAGAAAAACAACGGACGCTTGTACAGTGTCTTTCTTTATCTGCTTGGGTACCGATCGAATATTTTAGCAACCTTGTGAGAGTGGGCGATTTGCTAATAGTGGTGGGCATTTTTGCTGTTTTTTAGTAATCGTGATTACAGTAATCGATTAGTATGTAGCGGCTCCATGCTGGCCCACTCCTTTGTTAACCGCCACAGTAGCACCTAGCTGCTCCTTTGTCGCCCAGAGGTCACGTGATGACGCGGTCGCTCCCTGCTGCACCGCAACTGGATAAAAGGAGCTGCCAAGCCTTCCCCACCGTGTTCCCGCCTTGATCACACGTGTGTGTACCCACTCTCCATACCTCTGCAGCAGCCACCACGGTCTCTCATTACGCTACTCTACCGGCAGGCTATCTACGGCTACTTGTGTATAATCCCCTGTACTTACCAATAAAGTGTTACCGTGTATACTAGAGTCTGTTCACCCTGGGTAGTAACACAAGGGCTTCTTTGACATTATAATTGGTGACCCCGGAGTTCAGCTCTCTTTACACTCCTGGACGTATACACGCAAGCCTCTCTCCGCTACATTCAATCATGTCACGCAGCTCCATCCTCCAAGCGACAACACGTAAGTACACCACTCTACACTCCACACCACGTGTTGCAAGCTGACCCACTCTTCAGACTTCAACATTCTCCACCTACGACCTACACTCTACGCCACGGGTTGCAGCTCCTCCACGACATGCAACTCACTCCAAGCGACCTACACCAACTACGACATTCCCAGCGGCCCACGACTCCTGTTGGTATAAGAAGGTATTTTCACACAAACATTTTACACTTTACCTCCCTGTGTTATTTATTTTCTGTGTCCCCAGTGTTCTCTCCCTCCCACGTTTTTCGCTTTAACGTAACGTCTCCGCACACATCCTTCTTTCAGCCTAATTGCCTCGCTAACTTCTGCACTAAACCCTACCTGCCACCCCTCTTTCTATCACATCTTTTTTTCTAACCCCAAGTATTACCTCTGCCCCTTGTCTCTTGTGTCTCCCGTAATTCCCCATATTTTCACTTTTCCCTTTCCCTGGTGCCCTATTTTCCCGTATTATCATTTCTCGCCCGCCATTCCCCTGCCATCATTACCCTTTGTTCCCCTGTAATTTTCGCCCCAACCCCACGTGTGTTCCCTTCCCGCTCCTTCTACCCCATTACCCACCCTGTGTCTCCTTCTCCAGCCTAACCCCAACCCGCAACCCCCATATTCTACTCCCTTTGTCTCCTCTACCCACGTCCCCCCTTCTCTCGCCCCGTTCTCTGCCACCCCACCGTTTTCTTCATCCCCCTTGTCAACCCTACCTCCGACTTCTCCTCTCTCACCCGTTCTCCTCCGCATTTTACCCGCCACTCAACTGTGTGTGTGTGTTTTTTTTTTTTGTACCCTACCCATTTCGTTTTTCTCGTACCTTTTCCCCGTCGTTTAACCCCTTCATAACACATATCTTCTCCAATTTTTCTCGCCCTCCACGTGTTCCCCATACACAGTCTATACACCTGCTCCCCAGTGCATAAGACCTCGATCCCCCATTCAGTTAAAATTAAATATCGCTTGTACCACGTGTACCGCCTCCACCCCAGTCTCACTGAGAAGACCAAGCTGCGTGTGTACCAGGCCTGCGTGCTCAGCACACTTCTCTACGGCAGCGAGGCATGGACCATCTATGCGAGCCAGGAGAGAAAGCTCAACAGCTTTCACCTGAGATGCCTGCGCCACATTCTACATATCCAGTGGCAGGACAGAGTACCCAACACAGAGGTCCTGGAACACTCCAACACGCATAGCATGTTTGCCATACTCAGCGAGAGGCGCCTTCGCTGGCTCGGCCACGTCAGGAGAATGGAATGCGGCCGCATCCCCAGGGATCTCCTGTATGGTGAACTGGCAGATGGCTCACGACTGACTGAACGCCCACGACTGCGATTTAAGGATGTCTGCAAAAGGGACTTGAAGCAGTGCAGCATCCACATCAGTGGGTGGGAAAGCTTTGCTGAGGACCGTTCGGCCTGGCGCCTCACTGTCAGACAAGGCGTTCAGGAGGCAGAGGAGGTGAGGAATGCGGCTCTCACTCAGCAGAGAGCCAGGAAGAAGGCAAGACAAGGACAGCCTCAGCAGACATCATCTTTCATATGCAACGAATGCAACAGAGATTGTCACTCGCGAATTGGACTGTACAGCCACTCACGGAAATGCAGAGGAACTCGGACGCTACACCATCGTCTCTCGTAGACGGAAGGATGCCGACGACGACGACGACGACGACCGCCTCCACACCACAATACTTTTGCTAGCTCCCTCTTTCACTTTCGTACATTTCTATGTCTATCCCCATCGACACCCTCTTTAACAACCACATGTCCCTTCCACACGCCTCTGCCTCTCCTCCACATGCCTCCGCTTCTCCTCCCCATGCTCCCGCTCAACCTGCCCCTACTCTCATACCCTACGCTCCCCCTTTTAACTATGACGTGCATGTGTGGTTCTTCCACGTGGAGGCGGTATGGCGGGGCCAAAATCTGTCCTAGGACCAGCGATACCAAGCCATAGTTTGTGCCCTTCCACACGAATTTTACTCCTCCTTGTCCCCACTACTGTGGAAGCCAGGAAACTATGGGAATTCTTAGGTGTTGTCAAATATTACCATCGCTTCATTCCTCACGCTGCCTCAGCTCTCGCTCTACTCCACGACCTACTCAAAGCTCTAAGGAAGATGAGTCAGAAAAAGCTAACATGGATAACACCTGCTCCCGACGCTTTCGAAGACGTCAAACCACGACTTGCCGACACCACTCTCCTCGCCTACCCCACACCACACGCTCCTACGTCAATCTACACCGACGCATCCAACGACACTATAGGAGCTGTCCTGCAGCAGGAAGTGAACGGTATGCTGAAGCCCATCGTCTTCTACAGTAAGCGCCTGGAGCCACCCCAGCGGAAATACAGCATCTTCGACAGGGAACTGATGGCCATCCATGACGCTGTAAAGCACTTCTGTCACTTCCTGGAAGACAGTAGCTTCCACATTCGCACGGACCACAAGCCACTCACAACCACTATGCAACAGCTGGAAACTAACTGGTCTCAGAGGGTAACACGATACCTAGCTTTCATCTCTGAGTTTACCACGGACATCAGGCATGTTAAAGGTGAGGATAATGCCGTTGCTGAGGCCCTTTCGAGGGCACCCCCTGTTATTCCTGTTTCCAGGGCACCCCCTGTTGTTTTTATTGTTTCTATCATTTAACAGATGCCACTCCTGGACTTCCCAGCCATCTCAGCAGCTCAAGCGTCAGACTCACACCTCAACGACCTCCTCACTGGCGACACAGGCCTGCGACTGGAGTTCATCCCTGCTCCTGACGGCGTTAACATCCTGTGATGCGACACCTCATGCGGCACTCCTCGCCCTTACATCCCCAACCCCTTTAGGGAAAAGGTATTTACTAATGTTCACTCCTTAAACCACCCACGTGTCGCAGGTACTCTCCGCCTCATCAGCCGCCGTGCAGTCTGGCCTGGAATGGGGAAGCAAATTAAGGAGTGGGTGATCGAATGTGTGCCATGTCAGAGGGCGAAAGTGGGGCGCCACACCCGGCCACACTTACACGAGTTCCCCGTTCCCACTAGCAGTTTCCACGCAGTTCACGTGGATATTGTTGGACCCCTCCCACCTTCACGCGGCTCACATTACCTCCTCACCTGTGTTGACTGGACCACATGCTGGTGTACCGCCACGCGTATGGCTGACATCACCGCCGAGGGTACAGCCCGCCACTTCCTCACCAACTGGGTTACCAACTTTGGGACTCCGGCCGTGATCGTGACAATTCGAGGAAATGCTGACATTACTCGGTACCAGTAGGCAACATACAATGGCATATCACCCCAGCAGCAACAGCATGGTGGAACGACTGCAAACGAGGCTTAAAGATGCCTTCCGCACACTGCAGCCTCACCAATGGTCTGATGCCCTACCACTCATCCTCCTGACCATCCGCGCCACTGTGAAGGAAGACCTACACCACTCCCCGGCAGAACTTGTGTTCGGAGAAGACCGACCAAGTGACATCTCCAAGCCTGGACACCTCTAACCTCTCGTTCCTCCTGGCCCTGAAAGCAGCCATCACAAATGCCTGACCTACACCTACTCGCAACAACACCGCTAGTCCTACCTACACACCACCTGGCCTGTACACCGCTACACAAATCTTTCTTCGCACGGATGCACACAGAACACCACTGCAAGAACCCTACACTGGCTCATATCTCCAGGACGGATGCGACCGTTACAATCCAGGTAGCGGGTAAACCATATGTCACATCCTGGGAATGGGTCAAGCCTGCTCACATCACCTAACACACGGACACCACACCTCCACACTCACCTCCAACCACACACGCATCCGTGTGTCCTGCACCACCCATCCTCACCACCCCGCCTTACTCAATCACATCAGCCTTTCACTACCGACCACCACTTCTACCCACTCCACAACCTTAACACTCTGTCATGCTTCGCCCCACGCCACCCACACCACAGACACACATACACCCCACACCATCCCATCTCCCCAATCTCCACACCACCACGTCATTATCACTACCCCAACCTTCTGCGCTACCACTCCCTCGCTCACCTTTCCCTACTCCGCCTCTACTTACCGTAACCCATCCTCACCCACACTCACCACCTCATTCCCATCCATTCCCCACCTTGTCCCTACTCCATCCTGCCTAACCCCCGCACTCACCCCTATCCACCCATAGTTCCCCATCAACACTTACGTCTCCTTGCAGCTCTCCTACACCCCCTCCCCATTCCCGTTCCACTTCTCCTACTCCACCCCTACCTATCCCTCTTCCACCTCCCCCACCCAACCA
This sequence comes from Petrolisthes cinctipes, assembly GCA_033782935.1. Lineage (NCBI taxonomy): Eukaryota > Metazoa > Arthropoda > Malacostraca > Decapoda > Porcellanidae > Petrolisthes > Petrolisthes cinctipes. The sequence goes on from JAWQEG010000367.1 coordinate 234,111, forward strand.
CCTACCTCCCAACCAACACACCCCGCCTGACCCCACTCCCATCCTCCCTGACCCTGCCCCCGATTCTCTCGTGACACCTATAATCCCCTCTAGTCTCCCTCAGGACCCAAGACCTGTCACACAGCTGTTACCAGCCACGCCTCCTCGTCCCGTTAGCCCTGACCTCGCACCACAACCACTACCACCCTCTCAGCAGAACAGCTACGAGACGACGAGCCTGCTATGATCCCCGTGGGATTCACATCTCGTTCTGGCCGTACTGTAAGGCGACCCAGCATATATGTGTCCATGATGCACATCCGACATCACGTGATGATGCGGACACTCCCAGCCTCCAAGAACATCTGAAGTCACATAATGATGCTGCCGCTCCCTGCTGCACTGCAACTGGATAAAAGGAGCCGCCATGCCGGCGGTCAGCCAGGTGATGCTGATGGTGTAATGGTTAGCACACTCACCCGGCACGCGAGAGGTCCCCGGTTCGATTTCCGGGTCAGTGGAATTGTTGGACAATTTTCCCAGCCCCCTATGTCCCTGTTCACCTAGCAGTAAGTAGGTATCCGGCTGTAAAAACAAGAATAGCAACCTTGTAGGCTGGGGGAAGACTGACTGCCTTAATGACCAACACAATGAGTCGATAGGCATAAAACCCTAAATCTTCTTCTTTTGTGGTCAGACACTCTAGCGCCCACTCCAGTAGCAGCAACACCGGCCGCCGTACCTGCCGCCACCTGCACCAAGCCTTCCCCACCATGTTCCCACTTTTATCACACGTGTGTGTACCCACTCTCCAGACCTATGCAGCAGCCACCACGGCCTCTCACTACGCTACTCGGCCGGCAGGCTATCTACGGCTACTTGTGTACAACCCTCTGTACTTACCAATAAAGTGTTACCGTATATACTAGAGTCTGTTCACCCTAGGTAGTAACATAAGGGCTTCTTTGACGTTATAAGTAATTCCATACTATAGCTTTGTATATAATAAACAACCACAGTAGCCTATATTTGCAGATGTAAAAATGTAGGCCTACTTCTAAGAAATGCCAATATGTATTGCTACGTATTATTCTGGAAGCAAACAAAGTTATATAACTCATTATTTATCTTGTATATAATCAAAACAAGTTAATTATTATGGTAGAATTATATGCAAGAAATTAGTTTCTTTAATGACTACTCAATTGTAATACTATAAATGTACTGTACACTGATATATACAGTTATCAGTAATCAGTAACTAAAAAAAATAATTGATTACAATGATTTTCAACCAGTAATCAAAGTCATCAATTACCGGTAATGTTCAATTATGCCCACCACTATTTCCTAATCATTCAGATGCGATTATTCCCAGAAACATTAAATTGTTGGGGTGGTTATTATCTAGTACCATATCAGTGTTTATAGGGAAAATGTTAGCATTTTCGAAAGTATACCCAAATTGGCATTTTTATGTAAACCGATGCACCTGCGCCATTCCGCAGATAAACCGCCGGTTTGTGCCGCCAGAAAAAAAAAAAAAAAACGTTGAAATAACCGTTATACATTAGTTGTACCAGTGTCGGGGGCTTCCCCGGAACATTCGTGATACACTGCAGATCCACTGCAGTACAACACGCAGTAGGTTGTAGCAACGGATACAATTCTGAAATTCGGCTCCTAGGTCCCCAATTTTAGACAGTTCGCTGAATCATGACGGCTTCGAGAGTTTATTCGCGTTGGTGTAATCTAGGCCTAACCTAACCAAACAGTGCTAACTATACTATATACAGTACAGTATATAATGCTGTACACTGTAAATTCTGTTATTGCATTGATATACCTAACATAATGATGAGTGTATGTACACATACAGTGAGAGGTGATATCGCTGAGGAGTGTTTTATGGATATGAGGGCGTGTGTATGTGTATTTCATAATTATCAGTGCCAAGCAGAGCAGTCTATACATTATCGGAGCTTCAATATCTTTTAACGTGGGTTGGTATTAATTAGAACCCCCTAAAAAACACTGACTTTCCATAATTTATTAGTTTGTTTGTTTTCAGCCAATATTCTTGTTGTGGGTAGTGATAATTCACAGAAGATACGAGGTATACGGTTAAGAGCTGACCTGGTTGTGTTTGAGATTTTATTGAGACTATTATAAATGTCTTGTACAGCTAGAGCGACACTGGGGTAAGAGTTGTTACCCTTGTGGAGACTGGGATAAGAATGAATCTATATTCTTTTGATTTTGTGGGAGGCTGAGCTGTCGGATGTGAAGAACTGTATGGAATTCCTGTATGACCTTGTGACCCAACTTCATATCTCCCAAACAATTTGGTTCCTATGCTGAACTAGTGTTTGTCTGGAGGCAGAATACACAGTTGCCTTCCTCTGTCATACACAAGCGTTAATCATAGCAGTTTATTGTAACTAGTTATTATAAATGTGTGTGTACTTACAGGATTACATGTGATAAAGAGATATATATTCTGAGTATATATATATTTAGTTTAACTGGTACATTGTTCGGGCACTGCCATTCTATTCTCGTAGTTATTAGCCTACATGAGTTCCATAGTTATTCGTTATTATTACTCCAGCGATTAATGATTATTACCTTAATCATACATGTTACTTAAGAACTAAAATATATGTCATAATATGAAGAAATTATTTATACATCCTATTCTAAATGTGAAGGGAATTGTGTAAACTAACCTATGCATTTGCATCTTCCTCAGTTATACTACTCGCGAGTAGTCAGTATTTAGCATATACCTTCCGTATACACTAGGTGAACACAATTGTACAACCAAGCAAACTTAGTGTAGAAATAATATAGAGAGGAAATACAACTTCCTTCGATAAGTGCACAGGTAACAAAGTATCTAAAGTGGAGGTAAACTTTGAGTCATTTAAATTTTTATGAACTTTGCCTTATCTGAAACAACAGTAATTTTATCCAAAGAGATATTGACCACAAGGTTAAGAGACTAAGTCAGTGGAGAGAGTGGACACAAACGCTAAATGGTGATGAGTTGGCAAGGTTAGGAAGTCGTTATTCCTTATTTCACGATGTTCAGGAGCCATGTAATACCTTCAACCCACACATGATTTGCCTGTCCCCTGCAGATCAATGTCACACTAGTCTACTCCTGATAGTAATAATAGTGGTTTTTCTCAAAGTCTGCATGTTAGATGGACTCATTACTAGTGTGTGTATATGTAGTGTGTGTATATGTAGCCCCTGGCTAGTACAGTGGTAACGCGCCTGCCTCGCGTCCGTGAGGTCGGCAGATCGAGCCTCGCCCAGGCCCGAGAGTTTAAAACTGTTTACTGGGGGGTTACTGCACTGGCTGGGCACCATGGTGGGGAGTTGGGCTTGCCTGGCTGACGTTCAGGAGAGTATCTCATCAGAGATAGATACCAGAACTAAAACCCTGCAACTTTAAAATGAAGTGGAGAGTGAGGAATCAGGAATAACAAATGGGAGTTCACATTGTGACTTTGCTGCTAGCCTGAAGGTAAACAAGTAAGCAGGGCATACATACAAATGTAAGCAAGCAGTGTGCCCCTCCTCAAGTGAATCTTTCTGGAAGTTCTCTAATAGCTTGTAGTCCTCTAAAGCAAGACTATATTAAGGATATTTGTCGACAGTCAGTAGTATATTATTATTTTGTTCTCTGTAGGATCGTTACTAGCTAGATGATGTGCTGCAATGAAAGTCTGTTTAATATTATACTAGTCACATAATTATGTTACGTAACAAACTATTGTGAAATTCCTTACCATTATCTGACAATATGACTTTAGGCGTAGTGTATTGGCAAAGTTAGTTAGTTATGGGCTTGTGTGCAACTTTTTCTGCTGTCTTCGTTTTTAAAGGAGATAAGACCACATACGGTAGCGTGAAAAATTATCTACACACACAAGACAATACTTTGATCCTTGATGACTCGTAGGTAAGCTTAAGATATCTATACCTACTACATCCAAGTGTTGGTAATGGATAGGGTAATTTAGAATAAGGGCAAGTCCCATACTTGTACCTATATGAGCATGATATTACTTGCAATTTTATGTGTTTCTTCACGTCAAAGCGGAGAGTGAAACAGTAATATTTTTGTCTAGTTTTTGCTATACAACGATATCTTTCTAGATTGCCAGATTTTGGAGAATCATGCATTAATGTAAAGACAGTCTCTATGAGTGTATCTGGTACTACCACATGTGAAACAATGTTTTCTGATTGTCTAGTTTCTTAAACAGAATGTCATCTACTTCAAACATACTCATAGGAATAGGTAATTCTGGTAGGTGACTTTCGTCACCCGAAACCAAAGCATAAATGACTTGGTACCAATGTTTATACATTTTCTGTTTAGTTTTAACACACTCCACACTTAAGTCAGCTTCTCTACTGGTGGAAGTGACAGTGGCAGCCAATACATTGCGTGACAAGGCATCTGCCACTCTTTTAAAATTTGATGGCCGGCTGAAACTGTGAGGTGATTAAATACATCTTAGCTAGTCGTCCTGTTAATTTTCTTCCTTGAAGAGACTACAAACAGGCTGATTATCTGTGCAAATTATAATAGGATAACCTAGAATGATTTCCCGCAAGCATATTAGTGACACTGTATTTACGCTCAGGGTCACTGACCGAACAGCTGGCGTAAGTATTTACCTTCCATTGACCTTGCAGGTCTTCCTGCTTAAGAACGGAACCCATGCCATCTGTGCTAGCATCAGTTTATAGTGTGAAAGGAAAGTTATAATTTGATTAACGAAGAATTGGTGCAGCAACTAATTTGTTCTGCTTATGACCATTTAAATTCTACTTGATTCTTTATAATCCTTGTTAGTGGACTGGCAATTTGAGCAGCCTCTCCACAAAGGAGAGGGTGCACCCTCCCACACAACATAACTACACCCCAAGCACCTGGGAGATACTGTAATAAGAACTAATAACCTTTCCTCATATAGTACTTGGAGAGGTATTTACGACGAAGGTCCCCAAGGCTGTGGGCACTCCACAAAAAGATGCCGCACAGTCAAGGGGATTAGACCATCATCACAGCAGGGAGAGGGAGCCCTCTCCATTAAAAATCCTTGGGTCAAATATGAATAGCTAATGCGAATGTTGTGTCCCACTACGGTTACGGGAAGGACTTCCCATAAACACAGAAGGCACAATAGAAACTCTCCAGAGGAGAAGGTACCAGGGATGAGTAACGGAAATAAAAACACCTGTTAAAAAGCTTAACAGAACATTTATTTGACCTATTCCTACAAATGTCTATCTTGCTACAAGGTAGTCTATTCACTTCTCCAGGTCTTATGCATTGACACAGCATAGTGAAGAATAAATAGAATCCTCAGTAAAAGCAACTCTCGTTTTCTTAATTAACTGAGGTAGTACTATAATATCCACACTTCCTATAACCAATTCTATTTGCGAACAACTTCTCAAACTCGCTGAGGTTAACAAACACAAATGCACATAATATTAAGACGGTTTCCTTAATGATTCCTATTCACAAGCTGGTTCTTATTTCACTGAACTCGGCAATCTGCACATACACATAAAATCAAGAATACATGTATAATCTTACAACTTAACACTTCAAAAATATAGGCTCAGACCAATACACTATTCCATGCGGATAAATCACAATATTCTACTCACGATATACCAATAGATGCCCATTGTTGACTTCCTTCAGTCTGGCCCAAAAATTATCAAGCTCACACAACGAGCGGCTGAGGGAGTCAGCTTGCTCCCCGCCTTATATTCCCTTAAGTTACATATTGACATGTATTAAGCTACATACAAACTTACATATAACTCACATATCAGGCCTGCTTGGGGCCGGCACTGTTCTCCGTAAATAACTTTGAATAACTCTTCACTTTATTCACTTGTCATTCACTAATCATTCACTTACTACGTGACTAACCCTGTTTTAACAAAGCACTACTTCGTGACTAATCTTAGGTTATTACAAGGGGTATACATTTCAGAACTAGGGTACTCCACCAACCCTCTTAATTCTCCTCTCGTATCCCATCTCTCCACTTCCTTGTTCGTTCACTACTTCTCCATACTTATTGCCTTTCTCCTCTGTTTATCTCTAATTCCCTTTTATTCCAATTGTTTATCAATGTTCTGGTTCGTCGTCTGTCGCTGTAGTATCTTCCGGGGGTAGTCCCAACACGGAGACGGGCAAGAGCCATCTCTCACCGGTGGGACAGGCCGCTGTACCTCTACAAACCCAGATGCTAGTGGAGGCCATGGAGCTTGTTAGCCCTAATGATGTCCAATCTGTCCTGCCAGCAGGAACGAACAGCAGCGTCAGTGTAGGGTCAAAGTTCCGCAGCAGGTACTGGATGACACTGGAAGCCACAGCCTTATCCAGGGCATCAGCCCAAGGCCTGCAAGGCGCTACAGAAATTGCTAAACATGGTAAAAGAAGGATGTGGGTGAGTAAAAATTACTTGGAAAGCATATCAATTGGCCTAGAGCTCCGCTATAGAGCTCGACAAAAATCGGGAAAGACAGCCCAAAATCTGACTCCAGCAACATACTTTGACCCATCAGTGTACACAGGAAGGGACCCCCTGTAATGAGAAGCATGTTCTAAAATGAGGGAGTGAGCCACGGGAGGAGGTAGAGATTCCTTCTTGTCTGGAAAGCAAATGCAGAAATTAACTTATAGAAGATATGGAGCCACTTTGGGGACCTGCACACGACAAATCTGGAAGTCGGCAATGTCAAACTTCTTCATTGTATTCTGACCTGAAAGCCAAAGGATATCAATGTATGTGATGCCAACAACGAACTATCAAGAACTGGCGACTGAGATCAAGAAGTGGCTCATCAGCGTCCACCAGGAGACTGGGGAATTGGGTTTGACCTGAAGGCTCTGGTTGCCAGACTTACCCTTGCATGATGAACAGGGTCTAAGACTCTGAGACGTGCAACAGTGGTAGAGGAGTACACCTCACATCCATAGTCGAGTTTCTACCTACTAAAAGCATGTTATAGGCAGAGGAGGGTGGCCCGATCAGCCTCCCAGAACATATGGCCAAAGTCCATCAACAGATAGAAAGCCTTGACCCTCAACATGTTGAGAGACTGGAGGCAAGAGATCTTAAGTTAATGGAGATGGTGAACCCAAGTCAGATATCTGTCAAAGATTTGATTTTATTTGATTTATTTTGATGCAACTAAGCATCTGGCCGCGAAACGGCCAAGGTCATATACCGCCAAACATAAAATTGTCATCTACACAATTAATAAAACATGAATACCCGAAAGGGACAGGCACCACGATTAAAAGACACACAAATTAAAAAGCACATTATTAATAAAAAAAAACGTCGACATAAAAATAAAACCATCTAAAAACCATAAATATCATAAAATCATATTTTGTGGAGAAGGCCAGCCTCCTCCACATAGGAGAGGGTGTTCCCTCCCACACTACAAGCCTCCTCCCCGAGCACCTGGGAGAGACTGTAAGAACCATCACCCTCCTGGTACTCAGAGAGGTGCCTACGACGAAGGTCACCAAGGCTGGGACACTCGACAATAAGATGCCGCACTGTCAAAGGGACCAGACAGTCATCACAGTAGGGATGGTAAGCCCTCTCCATTAAAAAGCCATGAGTCAATAATGTGTAGTCAATGCGGAGATGGACAAGAGCCGTCTCCCACCGGCAGAACAGGCCACTGTAGCTCCACAAACCAAGGCGCTGGCGGATGTCGTAGAGCTTGTTAGCCCCGACGGCGTCCCATCTGTCCTGCCAGCAGGAACGAACGGTAGCATCTATGTAGGGTCGAAGGTCCACTGCAGGAACAGGATGACACCTGGCAGGAGGCCGGGAATTAGAGACCGCAGCCTTAGCCAGGGCGTCAGCCCGATCATTCCAACATGGGCCGGGACCCAACAAAAAGTGACTTTGCGGCCACGATGACCCAGGAGGAAAAGCCACTCAAGAATGGCCAACACCAGGGGATGGGAAGAGTTAAAATTACACAAGGCCTGCAAGGCACTACGGGAATCGCTAAAAATGGTAAACGAAGGCTGAAAGAGAGTGAAAACCACTTGGAGGGCATATAAAATGGTCGAGAGCTCAGCAGTAAAAATTGACATGACAGGAGGGAGCCTGCCACCACGGCAAAAGTCAGGAAAGACAACTCCAAAACCAACTCCAGCATCAGACTTTGACCCATCAGTATACACAGGGAGGGACTCCCTGTGAGTGAAGGCATGTTCTAAAAAGAGGGAACGAGCCACTGGAGGAGGAAGAGATTCCTTCTTGTCTGTAAAGCAGGTGCAGGGGAAAACTTCTGGAAGAAGCCATGGAGCCACCCTGGGGACCCTAACAGGACAAATCTGGAAGTCATCAATGCCCATCTCCTCCATAGCCTTCTTGACCCAGAAGCCAAAGGGTCATGGTGCACGAGAATGTAAAAGGTAGTACTGAGACATGATATCAGATGACACCGCCAAGCAGGGAAGGGAGTCAGGAAGTCGATGTAATCGATGCCAACAACGAACCATCAAGGACTGGCGCGGGAGATCAAGAGGTGGCTCATTAGCGTCCACCAGGAGACTGGGGATTGGGGACGACCTGAAGGCTCCGGTCGCCAGAAGTACTCCAGCATTATGAACAGGGTCTAAAATTCTGAGACGGGCATCGGTGGCAGAAGAGTACACCTCACACCCATAGTCGAGTTTTGACGTAATAAGAACATGGTATAGGCGGAGGAGGGTGGCCCGATCAGCCCCCCAGGACATATGGCCCAGGACCCTCAACAGATTAAGAGCCTTGAGGCAAGAGACCTTAAGTGTACGTAAGTGGGGAACCCAAGTCAAATGTTTGTCAAAAAGAAGACTCAAAAAGCGAGTCTCCTCGACACAACGTATCCGATGACCATACATGAATAAGTCCGGATCGGGGTGGACGCCTCGGATGCGGCAGAAGAGCATAGCAACTGTCTTGGAAGGAGAAAATTGAAACCCATGAGAACCAGTCCAACGTGACACCTTGTCAAGGGCAAGCTGCATGCGCCGCTCCACCACTGACATATGGGAAGCAGCAAACCAGACTGCTAAGTCGTCAACGTACATCGAGTTAGCTATACCGTCTGGAAGGGATGAGGCAATGGCATTAATTGCTACTGCAAACAATGTGACACTGAGAACGTTTCCCTAGGGGATGCCCTCCTCCTGTGCAACAGATGCTGAGTGTGTTGTACCAACCCTCACAGAAAACCTGCGACCACTGAGAAACTCCTTAAGAAAGCATGGAAGGCGACCTCGCAGGCCATATAAATGGAGTTGCTGTAGGATGCCATATTGCCATGTAGTGTCATAGGCTTTCTCTAAATCAAATAATACACAAACAAGGTGTTGATGTCGTGCAAAGGCCTCACATGCAGCAGCTTCCAACCTGACCAGAGCATCTGTAGTGGATCGGTGTTTACGAAAGCCAGACTGGGGCGCTGACAGAAAATCATCCCGTTAAAAGAAGTATCCCAGTCTGACATTCACCATCTTTTAAAATAGTTTACAGAGACAGGAGGTCAAGGCAATTGATTGAGGGCAACACCAGAGTCCTTGCCCAGCTTGAGGAAAGGAAGGATGGTAGGAATCCTCCACCCAGAAGGGAAGACACCCTCCAGCCAGATTCTGTTATGTAAAGCTAAAAGAAATGAGATCACCTCCTCACCCAAGTGTCATAACATTGCATATGGGATGTTGTCTGGCCCAGGAGAAGTGTCGCCGCAGAGAGAGAGAGCAGAATGCAGGTCTCTCAGGGTGAATATATGGTTATAACTTTCATTCTCGTTCCCTGAAAAATCCAGGACAGTACGCTCCCCACGATTGCGACGAAGGAGAGAGAAAGCAGCGCGCTTCTCCCGCACAGTAGTGGTGCAGACTGGTGACCACCAAGGGACAGGACGTTTGGGAAAGTAGCCAGAAGTTCTAGGGATAGAGTTGAGAACAGCAGAGTGGAGCATATCAGTGAAATATGTTACAGCCTCGTCAGAGCTACCGAAATCGGCTACAGAAGAGACCGAAGAAGTTAGCTCTCTAAAAAACTGCCAGTCAACCTTCTCTAATTTCCACCTAGGAAAACGAGACTGTGGTTCATACCTGTTACTTTCTAAAAGCATAGGGAAATGGTCACTGCCATATAAATCAGGCAACACTCTCCAAGTAAAATCCAACAGAGCACTGGGTGAGCAGAGGGAAATGTCAATGGCGGTAAAAGTCCCAGTAGGGCTATTAAAAAGTGTCACATCTCCCGTATTTAAAACCCCTAATCCCTCATCCTCAATAAAAGAAGCCAATAAAACACCCCTGGGGTTGACCGAACTGTCACCCCACAGAGGATGACGACCATTAAAATCACCCAATAAAATAAAGGGAGAGGAAAGGTCCTGTACAAGACGGTTGAGATTACCCCTCTCAACTGTAACACTGGGAGAAAGGTATAGACCGCACATAGTGTACGGGAGAGAAACACATGCAGGAGATAAGCTAGAGAGAAGAACGCGCAGTTCCTCCCAAGAAGCACGCAAGCCACGGCAATTCCACTGAAGGACCTTGAACAGTATTACTTTAGTACTGATTTTTGGGAAGCCTCACGGAGGTACTTCCCACTACCACCTCGACCTGAGGGTTTACTCAAACAATAAGATTTGTCTAATCCTGGGCCACTAGAATAAGAGCGAACCCGAGGAGTAGTACGTGGGGCAGTAATTGGGACCCGTAGACGAGTCCATGAAGCATCTGATATATTAGAAGAAGATGAAGGTATATGAGATGGGATATTCTTTGAAACAATTACATTGGTATTATCCTGCACAGCAGTGGTATCACTGACACAGGCAGATACATCAACATATATAATACAGGTGGTAGAATCACTCCGCTGCTCAAGCGGAAGAGAAACTGAATATTTTGAAGTCACAATATCCGTGGCATCCACATTAACTTCACGCCCCTCTGATGATCCCGAAGGAAGCTTGCGAGAAGGAACTTCTTTTGAATCAAGAGATTCATCAGAGCCACGAGAACGCTTCTGGTGAAATTGAGAGGAAACTATGGATGAGTCCACAGAGATGGTTGCCTTACAAGGAGGAACATCTATAGAGTCAAGTGCCTCGGAGGAACCACGAAGGCGTCGCTGTGGCAGTTTAGGTGACTGAAGTTTCCTTATTGGAGAGCGTGTGGCAGTGTGAACCTCTACCACATGAAAACCTTCAGCTAATGTCTGAGAATTGTCGTCAGTTGAAGGGTCACCAGAATGAGTGTCTGATAAAGTTTCCAAGACAGAGAAACTATTATGTAGAGTAACCTTTGAAACGCTCTCACTAGAGCAAAAACCTGCCTCTTGAGAGGGTTGAGAGGGTGCTGCAACCGAGTTAGGGCGAAGGGAGGAGGCGTATGTCTTCACACCACCATCCTTCTGTCGCCTGAAGTTGAGTTGCCATCTGGCACTACCTATGCTAATGAATTGGGTATTAGCCAAGTGGAGGATATCTTGCTCAAGGAGGTACATCTTACATTGGCGAGAACGCAAGGGGTGAGCATCTCTGCAGTAAGAGCAGTAACTCTCTGACCGACACTCAGAAGTAAGATGTGAGTCAAGAGCAGAACAATTACCACACCGGGAACGGTTGTTGCAGTTCCTCGTCCCATGACCAAACTCATAACAACAGAAACACTGTATGAGACACTCAACAAAAGGCTTCACCTCAAAAGAGGTGGGGTTAATGTTAATGCGATCTGGGATATGCGAGCCATAGAAGGTGAGGATGATCATATTCTTACTGCTTTTCATCTTTGTTACTCGTTGGACACTGTCTGGGCACATAGCGAGAATGTCCTCTTCAAAGAATTCATACAGGTCCTCATTATATATACGCCCCTTGCTATAATTAAATGTTCGATGTGGTTTAATAGATTCAAACATGCTATCAGAAGGACAGGGGAGATTGAGGAGCATCATGGCCTGTGTAAGATCTTTGGCTCTGATTAAAACGCCCGTACCATATTTCTTTATGTGGTCCATTGGTAATAATCCAACTTCTTTCTCCAGATACCGGGAAGCATGGATAAGGTTACCATGTCCCTCCCTGTAGTAAGCCACAAACTAAAAGGGTGTAGGAACCCGACATTCCTTTGGGACATGCTCTACAGAGTCATCAAATATGTTAGGGCAGTAGTCATTGTCACTGTCAACTACATTGGTGGACCGCATCATCTGAACTTTACATCGAGTATCCCCCACCGTCAGAGAATCTTTTGCCTCAAATGCTGCTTTGGCAGCAGCATTTGTATTGAAAGTAATATAGCACCGATTAGACCTACAATCACTGTCATATGTGATTCGGATTCGAAGAACTACTCCAAAACACTAAAAATGGAGTGGATAGCGCCATAGGAAAAGGATGGAAGTACATTCGTTAACATTAACGTGTCCAAATCGCTAACAGGGTTCTTCGACACAACACCCGACCTGCTAGGTCTAGTCTAATTTGCAGCTTTCTGCTTACTAAAACGACTGCTTACTAAAGAGAGTGACGTCTCGAGGGCCTGGTCGACAACCGCTCGAGGAAGAGATTAGGGCTTTTCTATATCCATATATCATTGGTTTAGTGTGGTTGGCCCCAGGAGCCAAGAGCTACTACCTACCGGGCAGATGAGGGGACCGAGCGCTGGTTGCCGTGGGCGGCGTACCTCTTCCCCCACGGGGCCACTCGTTTAAAAAAGCAGCCCCAATGGCTCGAAAGTGTACCCACGACGGTGCTGAGACCCCCTTCCCCAACATCTCCCGGCCCAGACACCCAACCATCCAACATAGGACGGCCCCTAGAGAGCAGTCCCTCTGGAGGGCAGCACTGTTGGCCCGTACTGGCAGCCTAATGCATGAGAACCATTTAGTCTGGTCACTCACTGGCGACCTTATTAGCATGGGAAGCCCTCTCTTCCAGAAATCGAGGCAGAACAGGGGCCGGAGCCCCCTCTAGTCTAGCTCGCCAGGTCTCAGAGACACACAAGCCCCCCCACCACTTCAAGGCTGTTCCCGTTGGGGGGGGGTATCTGTCAAAGAGAAGACCCAAAATGTGAATCTCCTCAACACAACGTATCTGATGACCACACATGGAAAAGTCTGGAAGCAGCAGTCTTGGCGAGAGAGAAGCTAAACCATGAGAACCAGCCAAGTGCAACACCCTGTCGAGGGGAAGCTGCAAGCGCCGCTTTGCCACTGACATACGGGAAGCAGCAAAACAGACCACTGAGTCGTCAACGGACATCGAGTTGGCTATACCATCCGGAAGGGATGAGGCAATGACGTTAATTGCCACAGCAAATAATGTGACACTGAGGGCGCTTTACTGGGGGACGCCCTTCTCCTGTGCTGTGGGTGCAGAGAGGATTGTCCCAACCCTCACACAAAAACTGCGGTCAATGAGAAACTCCTTAAGAAAGAGCAGAAGACCACCCCACAGGCTATAGGCATGGAGTGGCTGCAGGATGCCATATTGCCATGATAATATCATAGACTTTCTCTAAATCGAAGAATACACACACCAGGTGGTGATGTAGTGGGACAGAGTTTATGAGAACCAGACTGGGACAGAAACAGGAGACCACCCAGTTCCAGAAAGTAGTTTGCGGGGACAGGAGGTCAAGGCTATGGCTCGGTAATTAAGGAAAACACTCAAGTCTTTGCCTGGCTTTGGAAAAGGAAGAATGGTAGCAACCCTCCACCCAGAAAGGACTCTGTTATATAAAGCGAGAAGAAATAAGATGCAACACATACGGGATGTTGTCTAGCCCAGGAGATGTATCTTCGCAGAGAGAGCAGAGTGCAGGTCTTTCAGGGTGTATATATGATTATAACTTTCATTATCCTGTCTTGAAAAATCCAGGGCACTGCGTTCCTGGGCTCCCAACTCATGACTAACAGCCAGTACGCGGTCGATTGATTGATTGATATTAGGCGCCGCAACAGCGAGGTCATATAGGGCCAGAAAAAGGTGATAGAGAGTTGTGACAGTAAGCATGAAGGAAATAAAATGAAGAGGGACAGTTAAAGAATTGAAAGGGAGTGGCTGGGGCCGAAAGGGCGCCAAAACCCTTAAGGTAATGCCCACATCACTGCAGACAATACCCCTCCTACAGGGAGCTCCATTTATTTGCCCCCGTGGCAATATGTACAGTCACTCATAAAAGTAAAGACACCCCCAGGCAAGACACCTTTTAAATGGTGTGATATCGGTTCTGGTAACATTGTACAGCTGGTCACACTTCCGTGAGGCCCACCCAGCGTTGTCAATGTTGGCCGAGAAAACCCCGAAACACTAGTTGTGAGCTCTGCTCGCTCGAACCATTCACTGGTGAGAGGGAGAAGTAAGGAGGGATTTGAGGAGGGTAGGGGGGGGGTGCCTATACAAGAGAGGTGAGAAATTATTCTTGGGGAGGTGAAAAATGTGTGGAAGCTTTAATAAAAGTGCGAAAATACACCCGGTTATCAATTATTTATATACCGATATTCGTGTCAATTATTAACATCATTAAAGGTAAGATTAACTTTTTCATATTATGATGTAACACAAAAACAACTGAGGTAACATTATTGTATACTTTTTCGTATAATATTTAATGGTTATTATCAAGCACTAAACGCTGAAAAATACTTACACAATAACTGAATAAAAATCATGAGCCAGAATGCTATTTATTAAATGAAGCGAATGTGAATACCTTTATATTACATGTGTCAAGTGTTGATACCACTAACACACACTTCCATAAGTTCCATTTCCCCCGTATCTACCTAACAGTTTATAATCGTGTCAAGTATCAAGGCTCTCATTATCCCTCACGTGATAGCAACCTTGTAATATTCTGAATACTTTTAATAATAGCTCGTTGTATTGAAATATTGGAATTTGACTTTGAAACCCTTTTTTTGTCATTTGTCTCTTGGTAGCAAAAATTATTATTTGCTCTGTATCTCTCTTCACTGTGTGTATCTCTCTTTTCTGTGTGCATGTAATATACTTATATAATTATATAAGCCAGTACACACACACATAACATAATAATGTTGGTGACAGAGGTTCTATTGGTTGTATCTGTCATGAGTTGCGAGAGAACTATATTCATAATTATTTAAACATTGTAATAGTTCCATTAAGTAATACATGGGATGCACAGTTGAAGTTTCATCGGACATGTTAATAAAGAAGCTGGCAACTATTTTCAACATTTCTTAAAATTAAACTTTATTGAAGGCGTGTTAAGGTCTGAAATCCTGTGTTTCCCATCATACAACACCTTCCCAATACTCACACCGTTGTATTTGATGCCGTATTGATCTTTACTATCTTGTGCTACAAGGTTGATATTAGTGTGACATTCCATATACACTCTACCACTACTCATACCATTGTATTTGATGACGTATTGGTCTGTACTGTCTTCTGCTACAAGGTTGATATTAGTGTGAATTTCCATATACACCTTGTCTTGTGAACTGACTGACTGCACCACCTTACATATCTTCAAGTCATCAGGACTGCCAACATGTTGGAGAGGGAATACTTACTTTATGATAAAATTACTGCACCTTGTAAGCCACAATATTTATATTATAAAACTCTTAATAGTGACAACATTAAAGTAAAAGACAATATACAGAAATACAAATTTCAGTTCCATTTCTATAAAACATTACATATCTGTCTTCCATTATTCTTAGGGTTTATAATTGTGAATTTAGATGTGGCCTATATATATATGTCTAGCTTTCACCCACACGACTTAATTATTAATGTTGGCAATCTAGCAAACCAATGCATTTTGAGGGGCAGAACTGTAACATATTATTCTCCCGACAAAGAGAATGTATGTTTGTTACCTTTGATTCGTCCAGGTTCAATAGAAACAGTGGATTTGCGGTAAACTTTAACTTAATTAATCATTTGGTTATGTAATTATTGATGAATGTTATGTTACGATGGATAACAATGTTTTTATTACTTTAAACCTTTAAGCTAACACTCACACAGTTCACAATGGTGAGTTTAGTGTGGCGAAATAATATCAGTTATATATCCTACTCGAAAATATTAATCAGTCATTACATATCCCTATGTCCGTCTAATTCGTATACACAACTAATTCAATTCATCCTGCAATATCTTCACTCACGTCGCTCATACATTCATCCCCAACCACCTTCATTCCTCCTTCTCGTTTCTCCCTCTCACCAGTGAATGCTTCGAATGAAACTTTCAGTGGATGGTGTGATAGTTCTATATCAGTCAGAAGTGGCAACACTCCACCAGCCCCTCCATAACCTCCCACTATCTGTTCCTCTCTCTCTCTCTCTCCCTTCCTCCCTCCCTCCATAACTCGTCAGGTAGAAATGACTCCATGATGAGTGTGCTCGTGTCTCCATCCCATCAGCTCGCGACTGTACCAGCAGATTAACGGTATAGCGATGGGTAGCCCCCTGGGGGTCCTTTTCGCTAACTTCTTCATGGGTACTGTTGAAGAGGATCTTCTCAAATATAATTGCCCATCGATATACTGTCGGTATGTTGATGACATTTTTGTTCAAATGAAGGACCTAGGCGAGCTACTACTACTACAACAACGGTTTATCTCCTCGTCTGGTCTGAACTTCACCTACGAAAAATCAACGGATGGCAAACTACCCTTCCTGGACTTCTTGGTTGCCCACCACAACTCAGACTTCCAAACCACAGTGTACACAAAGTCCACCAACAACGGACGGTGTCTAAATGGTGACAGTGAATACCCCAAGAGATACCTCCAATCCACCATCTCGTCCTACGTCAGGAGGGCTCTCTCCCACTGCACCAGCTGGAGAGACACACACCAGAAACTAGAAATTCTCACCCAAGTCCTGGTAAACAATGGATACTCTAACACAGACGTCTCCAACACTATCAAACTCCAGCTAGAAAAATGGTACGAAGTGAATCCCCCCAACCAAACCCAACAGTGATATAAAATTTTACTACCGCAATTACATGTCCACCGACTACAAGACTGACGAGACCATACTAAGACACATAATAAAGAAGAATGTCCACTCCACCGACCCAGATAGCGAGATCAAACTAGTAATTTACTACAAGTCTCCAAAAACCTCGAACCTCACCCTACACAACCGACCTTCTACCTCCAAGAGCCTGATGAACAGTGATCACGTGATTTACCAACACACCTGTAACAGTGTGGACTGTGAGCCTCACCACTATGTTGGTAAAACACAAACATTACTGTCTCGTCGGCTCACCATGCACCTCCAGTCAGGGTCTATAAAAGACCACTACCGTACCCACGACCACCAAGCTCTGACACGAGACAAACTAGTAAAAAATATTACCATACTAGACAAAGAAACAGACAGCAGAAGACTCTCCTACCTAGAAGCGATCCATATAGAAACCCTACAACCTTCTATAAGCAACCAGACACAAGACCTCCAAATACTGCCCTCCAGAAAACGATACGTCACCAGCACCGTCAGTATACCCACAATACCTCCAACACCTACTGACCCACCACAAGCATCAAACATCTTACCCACCCCCACTACAACCAACCAACCAACAACTCAGACGTAGCACCAGAATCAGACGCGACCCCCCATCCACCAATCACTTGGCCTCTGATATGGTGGCCCCGCCCACCCCACATACGGAAAATAGATAAATACCCCTCACCCACTCATAATCACCTCTTCTTCCAGAAGATATGCAGTGTACTGGACGAAACGTCGACCTCCCCCAACAACTCAACATTTGCCTCACTTATCCACCATCTAAGTGTAGATTTAAGAAAAACTGTAAGATATATTGAAAATATGAATAATAAACTCATTAATGCAGAACAAACCATTTCCTTCAACCACATTTGTTTAAAAGAGAATATACTCCCTGGCTACACCAACCACCGTTCCCAGTCGTACGATAATTATCGTACAAATACGATAATTTGACCCTTTGTACAATGTACGATATAGTGCGTACAATAATGCGATATTCTAGCATTTTGTACAATAATCTAATGAATTTGTACGACAATTTGAAAGCTGTTTAGAAAATTGTTAGAAATAAAATAAAAATGCTTTCTCTCACACCGATAAATAATGATTAAATTTAATAAGTACCTCCTGTCACCTGTGCCCGACCCCCCCCCCCCCCCCACCAACAATTCTCTCTCTCTCTCTCTCTCCTGAATCGAACGTGAATGAAACAGGTGCGCTCTATCGTTTGCTGCTCTGTTTACTTGTGTGGTAGTACTGTACTAGTACAGTATATATCCAGTGTCCGTCACTTACGGAATGAGTTTCGATCGAGATAAAAAAAAATTATCCGTGGGTTCATGAATTGACCATTGAACCCTAACAATCTCGTAGAAGGTTTAATAAGGCTAAGATATTAGCTGTTCAGCTGACTTTACTGTAACAAAAGGATTGAAACAAAATATTACAAGCTGTATTACTGTTAGTTTAATAAACAACTATACCTATAACATAAGCTTCCTCCTGCCACGTAGGGCCTACTATGTTGGCGGACCTCCTTACAGGTTGTTTGGGTTCAATTATCAATTGCTTAGAGCCTTAGATCATTGGTGAACATGTAAATTTCTTATTTATATACAGGTAACAATTTGATATAGGAGTAGACAACCTACAAGCACTATGTCTGATAGTGATGGTGACACAGACGCAACACGTCACTCGACCAACTTGAACATGGGAGATGGGAGAAAAAGAAAAGTACTAAAATTTGGAAGTAGGCCTAGTGCAAAAAGACGTAAACGAGAACAAAGATACAGAAAAGCATGGGAAAAACTGTTCCCATGGATAAAGCCCTCAAAAAAGGATGCTCATATAGCAACGTGTGGTAAATGTCATGTTGAAATTTCAGCTCAAATTACAACACTGAAATTACATCAGAAAAGTGAGAAACATAAAAAGAATCGTGCTCCCTCTGCATCACAGACAATTGTGGAGGCATTAGTAGGTACTAGATCAAATCAGCATGATAAAAGTGATGCTGTAAAAAATGCTGAAATTAAGCTTGTCGCAATGATGATGGAGCATAATATAAGTTTCAGAGCTGCTGATCATATGGCTGATGTTCTTAAAGAGTGCTTCCCTGAATCAGCCATAGCAAAAGCTTAAGCGGACAAAATGTCAAAGTGTCGCTGAGAATGTTATGGCAGCAAGTCACAAAGAAAACTTAGTAGACAAACTGAGGCAGAGTAAGTTTAGTATCCTGGTAGACGAATCTACAGACGTATCTACTTCTCAAAATGTGGTGATTATGGTTAGGTTTTTCTGAGGAACATACTGTTGTGACAAAATGTTGGGATTTTGTACCAATTTTCAGCCCAGAAGATCCAGCTGGTGCAGCTGAAGGTGCAACATCAAACATAATTTGTTCTACAATCCTGAAGTCCTTCAGTCAGTTTGATATACCTGCTACCAACTAAATTGGATTTGGTGAAGACGGGTTCAGCAAAATGATGGGGATACATAATTCTGTCAGTAGCAGGTTTAAAGAACTTTGCCCTGGCATATACATCATGCAATGTATATGCCACTTTGCACATCTATGTGCATCAGAAGCCTGTAAAGAGCTGCTACCCGAAGTAGAGCAATTAGCACATGACGTACATAATGTACTAAAACACTCTTCTTAAAAGTTAACTCAGTTCAGTTAATTTCAAGTATTTTCTGCAGCTCCAAAACATGGGATTTTGTTGCCCTCAATTACACGGTGGCTTTCCGATGAAGCAGTTGTCCAAAGAATGCTTGAACAATGGGGACCACTTCAGCTGTTCTTTACAGGTATGCAGTATCAGTCAACAAAATGTGCATCTGCAAACATGATTAGAAACATTTATGAGAAATTGCATGATCCTTTTGTTCGACTGTACTATTGCTTCCTAGGTGGTTCATTACCAAAATTTACCCAGTTAAATAGTTTGTTTCAATGTGAGAAGCCTGTCATCACTTCATTGTATGGTCAGGTATGTGATTTATACAAAGAAATAATACTCCTGTATATGAATCGTGACCATCCCTTCACTGATCCACCTGGTGAACAAGCCTTCATCTTTTCTATCCTCAACGATCTAGAGCAGTTAATTCAGTACCCGCCTTGGAGATCAGCCCAATATTCTTGATTTATTCCTAACCTCTCATCCTTCTGCTTACACTGTTGAACTTTTCTCTCCTTTGGGCTCCTCCGATCACAATCTTATTTCAGTATCCTGTCCTATCGCTCCAATAAAACCTTTAGACCCTCCCAGGAAGCGGCGTCTGTGGCATTACAGCGCTGCCAACTGGGTTGATCTAAAGCAATACTTTAATGATTTCCCATGGAATGATTTTTGCTTTCGTGGCCGGGGTTCCTCTGAGTTTGCTGCACGCATCACGGAGGTGATCCTCTCGGGCATGGAGGCATACATTTCATATTCTTTCCCTCTTACTAATTCACGAAACTCTTGGTTTAATCACGCTTGTTCTACTGCTGTCCACAACAAGGAGGAGGCTTTCAGACGGTATCGACGCCTTCAAACTGATGAATCTCGTGCTCTGTATATTTCTGCCCGGAATCGTGCCAAATCTGTTCTAGTACTAGCCAAAAAATCATTCATCCGTGCCAAGTGCAATGATCTGTCCAACTCTTCAACCTCTCGTTCTTTCTGTCATCTAGCCAAAAATCTCTCCAGTAACTTTACTTCTTCCTCTTTCCCTCCTCTCATCCTTCCTGATGGAAATGTTGCCATCTCTTCACCTGATAAAGCTGAACTCTTCTCTCATACCTTTGCCTTTAACTCCACACTGGACGATTTCAGCTCTATTCCTCCAATTCCGCCCCCCTCTGACTTACTTATGCCTGTCATCAGAATCTCTTCAAAGGAAGTATTTTCTGCCCTCTCTGGCACTAACACTCGGAAGGCGTACGGGCCTGATGGGATTCCTCCTGTTGTTCTCAAGAACTGTGCTTCCGTACTGACATCCTGCCTAGGCAAACTGTTCCGTCTATGTCTATCATCTAACACTTTTCCTTCTAGCTGAAAGTTTGCTCTGATTCAACCTGTTCCGAAGAAAGGTGACCGCTCCCAACCCTTCAACTATCGCCCCATTGCTTTGACCTCATGTCTATCTAAAGTCTTCGAATCTGTTCTTAACTCCAAAATTTATAAGCACCTTATTTGTCACGACCTTCTTTCAGATCGTCAGTATGGTTTCTGTCAAGGATGCTCTACTGGCGATCTTCTATCCCTCCTTTCTGATTCATGGTCATCCTCGTTTCGGAACTTTGGTGAAATTTTACTGTTGCCCTCGACATATCCAAAGCTTTTGATAGAGTCTGGCACAAAGCTTTAATCTCCAAACTGCCCTCATTCGGTTTCTATTCCTCTCTCTGTACCTTTATCTCTGATTTCCTTTCTGGCCGGTCTATAGCTGCTGTTGTAGACGGTCACTGTTCTTCTTCCAAGTCTATTAATAGTGGTGTTCCTCAGGGTTCTGTTCTATCACCCACCCTCTTTCTCCTGTTCATTAATGACCTTACCTGTACCTCTTCCCCTATCCATGCAGTAGCACGTGATGATGCAGTAGCACGCCTGACTTCTGATCTTTCCCTCATCTTTAACTGGGGCAGAGAGAACCTTGTTGTTTTTAATGTCTCTAAAACACAGTTCCTTCATCTTTCGACTCGTATTGATCTTCCTGATGACTATCCCCTCCCCTTCAATGACACACAACTTAACCTTTCCCCCTCTCTTAATATTCTTGGAGTCTCTTTCTCTCATAATCTCTCTTGGAGAGATCACATTACTTCTCTTGCTAAGACCGCCTCAAAGAAGTTAGGTGTGCTGCGCAGATTCCGTGATTATTTCACCCCCTCACAGCTGCTGTCTCTGTACAGGGGTCTCATCCGCCCCTGTATGGAGTACGGCTCTCATGTGTGGGGTGGTTCAACATTCACAACACTCCTGGACAAGGTGGAATCAAAGGCTTTTCGTCTCATCAACTCTCCTCCTCTTACTGATTCACTACAACCTCTCTCTCTTCGCCGCAATGTTGCATCACTTTCCCTCTTCTATCGCTACTACACTGAACATTGCTCTTCTGAACTCTCAATGTATGCTTCCTCCCATCAGGAGAGCATGCAACACTCGTCAAGCCTCTCGTTCTCACCCCTTTTCTGTCCAACTCTCTAATGCAAGAGTTAACCGGTACTCTCAGTCTTTCATATACACAACTGGTCAACTCTGGAACACTCTACCTTCATCCATCTTTCCACCTTACTACGACTTATGTTCCTTCAAACGCAATGTGTCTAGGCATCTCGAACGAAATTGGACATGATTTGGAGACTCTGACTAAACCTACGCAGATGGGGACAGTGAGCGGGCCCGTGGCCTTTAGTCCCCATCTTTTTTAATATAGAACAAAAAAAATGTACTGAAAACCTCCCTAGCTGACCTGGACCCAAGAAATCAACGTGAGTTTCTGATGTTACAGCAAGTATATTTAGGATCATCTGTGGTAAAGAGAATAGTTGAAAGATTCCAAACAAACTGCAGAGCTTTCCTTATTACAGCTGCAGAACAGGTAAAGAAGAGATTTGACTTTGGAGATGACATTCTAACAAAATTAGCTGTATCAGATCCAGTTAATGCACTGGGTAATCAAGGGTACCGTGAACAAAGTATTGTACCCCTTGCATTGAAGCTTCCAAGGATAATCAGCCAAGATGAGACGAGCCTTCAACAACTTGATACGGAGTGGAGAAGGATTAGTATAGAGGATTTTCCAGAACACATCAATGAAATGGCAAAGAAAACAGTAAAAATAAAAAACCGAAATTCTGACAAGTTTTGAGTAGCTGTTCAGACAATCATGGACTCTGATGGAGAGCAAAAGTTTAGCACATTCTCTAAATTTGCACTGTACAGTCTTTCTCTCCCACATTCCAATGCCGAATCAAAGATTGAAAGATGCTCAAAGTTCAAACAGTGAGGAACATTTTATTGGCCAAGCAGTGTCACAACCAATCCTGCCGACAGCTGCATCTCCTTCAAGCCATCGAAATCAATGTTGAGAAGAATGACCACAGACATTCTGTACCCTAAAGATGGCCGTGAAAATAACGACGAGCAAGTCATCGATGTAGAGGTCTTCTTCAATGAAGGGGATGATGAGTGATTTGGAGAGTGTATTCTTCTTTTATAACTCTGTAGTGTATGTATTTTTCATAAATAGTCTTTGCAATACCTCTTATAGGCGAAATCCATACTATTGTTCTGTTAAAGCCTTGTACGATAATCTTGGCACGCATACGATAATTTAGGTACGTTTGGTACGATATTTTGGGTAAAGCCACCTGGGAACGCTGACACCAATATATATATATATATATATATATATATATATATATATATATATACATATATATATATATATATATATATATATATATATATATACATATATATATATATATATATATATATATATACATATATATATATATATATATATATATATATATACATATATATATATATATATATATATATATATATATATATATATATATATATATATATATATACATATATATATATATATATATATATATATATATATATATATTGTTACATGATTGTATGTTAGTTTGGCTTTTCAGGTTAGCTATAAAGCTTCATATGCAATATACAACCTGAAGAAAGCAATGATTTTATTATTTGTTCAGCGATGTAACACTAAATAATAAAAAGAGAGCCAATTACTGACTTGCTATTAACCCCATGTGAATACAACATCTTCAATAACATCTTGACTACCCTTGTTTTACAGCGTTGTTACATCGCGTCGTAACAAATTGGCGACCTCGCCAGGATGGTAGTCAAGATGTCTGGGTAATATGCAATCAGTAGTGTTGTTGGCTCTCTTTTCGCTGTCGCTCGCTCGCTGTCGCTATCGCAGTCTTGGTAGGTTTGGCTGGACATCTTCGCATAAGGAAAACATACAGGAAATAGGAAAAGTTGTGGGAGGGCTGGGTATCATGGCATTTGGGAAAACAAAAAAAAATTGTTGCCCGGGAGAGACGCACCCTGGAGTTTAGAAATAGTCAATATTACCCCTTATAATACGTGAAAGCATTTCAGTCTTATTGCGTTAGTTAAAAATATTCCGCAATCTCAGGCCGCTTGCCAGTTGCCATGCATACATAAAGACGATATGATACATATATCTTTTCAGCTTGAAGGCCCGAGACTGACTGAATTTCCAAATAGCCTTTTTACCTTCTTCAGCTCTAACGGAAAATTTCTGTTCGAGCTGTACAGCCATGGCTGATAGTGGTGGACCAGGGTCCAAGGAGTGTTGGAGAGCAACTGAACAGAGTTCGTAAAAGTGAGTCTTCTAAACCTCTCTCAACGTTGAGAATGGTTTGGAAAATTCACTTGTTCGAACTCAGTCTAGTTGCTCTCCAACACTCCTTGGACCCTGGTCCAGCACTATTACCCATCACTGTACAGTCGGCGGCATAAGTCCTGTCGCCTCACCTGCTTCACCGAGACATGCAGTGTTCATGGACTCGAGAAATACACCTAGTAATCTCGAGTCTATGAACATCGTGTGCCTCAGTGAAGCAAGTGACGCGACAGGACTATTGCCGCCGACTGTACAGTAGCGGCAAATAGTTTTTGACCAGTCAGTGATGGATAGCTGTGACCAACATAGGAGCGTCCGAAAACTCGAAACATTTATACCCATACTATCATCAGGCAGCTGACTGAAACAACGAATCCACGTGTTCACAGTTCGAAACAGCTGGCTGCACCTTTCCAGCTTATGTCATGTTACGTCATACCAAAACCTGCGCCTGGTGATGGTGATTTAGAATATATATGGGTTTTGGATGTAGGTGTAACCGTTTTCGAGTTATAAGAGGACAAACAGAGACAGGTTGCCATTTATAGTATAGATTATAGATATGCAGTAGAAGTGGTTCCACCGTGTATGGGGGGCCTTAATTAAGATGAAATACATACACACGTTAGATTGAAACACACATGTAAGATTAAAACACACACGAAAGATTGAAACACACACACGTAAGATAAAAACACTCACGTAAGATTAACACACACACACGTAAGATTAAAACACACACACCCATACACACACGTAAAATTAAAACACACACGTAATATTAAAACACACAGACACACGTATGATTAAAACGCACGCACACACACGTAAGATTAAAACACACACACTTACGTAAGATTAAAACGCACACACACGCACGTAAGATTAAAACACACACAAGCACACACGTAAGATTGAAACACACACACACATAAGATGCAAGGCACACACACACTTAATGTATTTTTGGTTAGTGAATACTAAAATAAATAAATTATAATAGTGTGCATCGACCGGGAATCGAACCCGGGCCTCCCGCGTGGCAGGCGAGAATCCTGCCACCGATGTTTGTAACATTCAGGAAGATTTTAGTGAAACCAGGGTTGGTATTCACAAAAGCATAGTTCACTAATTAGTAAAAATTTTGTTCGTAAGCATTCATTCATGGCAAGGACTAGGATATGGCACTGCTTCGAAATCATGATATAACTTCGTACTAACAGAATAACAAACCGTTCACTGTTTCGAAATGAGCCTGAAACACTATGGTTAAGTCAATAATGCAAACATAAGAACAAGTCCATACTCTAAGATGCTTTGTGAATACTGGCCCAGTTTTTTTAAGCGGATTTATAGTAGATGACGTAATTTTTACGTCTAGTTACGTCATGTTACGTCATACCAAAACCTGCGCCTGGTGATGGTGATTTAGAATATATATGGGTTTTGGATGTAGGTGTAAGCGTTTTCGAGTTATAAGAGGACAAACAGGATATGGCGGATTGCCATATCCATATATATATATATATATATATATATATATATATATATATATATATATATATAGTATAGATTATAGATATGCAGTAGAAGTGGTTCCACCGTGTATATATATATATATATATATATATATATATATATATATATATATATATATATATATATATATATATATATATATATATATATATATATATATATATATATATAGTATAGATTATAAATATGCAGTAGAAGTGGTTCCACCGTGTGTATATATATATATATATATATATATATATATATATATATATATATATATATATATATATATATATATATATATATATATATATATATATATATATATATATATATATATATTCAAAAGTTAAGGAGTGATTAGCACGTGAAAGGTGATAATTGAGGGAGGCAGAGTTCCAGCAATTAATGCATATTACTGGCTATGGACAGGTGACTCTATTCCCATTTCCTGCTTGCCTATGTCCTTATTATTATTATTACTTTACTCTTTGTTATTGTACATGTGTACAGTATGTACAGTCGTGGTAAAAAATAATCATCCATATAGGGGTAACTCACGTAAGATTTTGACAGCTTCCCTTTGTTCCAAAGCTGATAAACTTTCCAATAAATAGGTTAAGTATCATCTTTTAATTTACTACAAGCAGCTACACACTTCTTAAAACAATAACATTATATGTGAACATGAAAACATTAAACAGAAAATTGTTAAAGTTACCCATATGTGAATGATTGTTATTGACCACGACTGTACAGTCTCCTCCACTGCCGCATTCATCACTCCAGCATTGTCAATGTGTGTACCACACAAGGTCTCACCAGTCTTCTACCTCCAAATACAGAGTTCGCTAGTGATTGCTGGCTTGATGTCATCTCCTGGAATGTATGTAGTATCACCAGTTATGCTAAGCTCACTCAACTTAAGGCCTATGTTTTTCGTCATCATCCCAGTGTTATTTTTCTCCAGGAAGTATTTCTAGGACGGCCGCTCGCTGCTGGGCAAGCACCTCCCCTCTCAGGTTTTGTGCCATATGTTCATCTGGTAAAGAATGGTCACCTGACTTACATACATAGCTCATTGCCACATCGCCTTCTCCGTACCTCCTCTGATCCTGACATGACCTTTCAGCTAATCGAGGTTCTACCTGGCGGAGGAGTACTCCAATTATGTAATGTCTATTCTGCCCCAGCTAGACTCACTCTTGAGGCTCTTCCTTCTCCAACAGTGCATTGTATGATGTATATGGGAGATTTTAATGCTCGGCATTCTGATTTTGGGTGATGGTTCTGGCTCTATTAATCGTAATGGTGTTCGTCTCCTTTCATACATCCGCAAGCATCATCTGACATTCTAGGACACTGGCGGTGCCACTCGTTGTCGGGGAGGTACTCTGGATTACATCCTCTCGTCTGGCCTGATAGCATCTCGGGTTCAGTGCTCCTCTATGCCGAACTTATTCTCTGATCACATCGCTCTTCATTATTCTCTACCTGGTGGGTCAAGTGCTTCAGCCACTCGTTTGCGTATTGCTGTGCCCCCTAAATATTGCCCGACTTACATCTTAATTATGGCCCATGTATTCCCTACATTTGACATATCATCAGCTGAACAGTTGTACTCTGATCTTGTATCTGCTACTCATGACTTTTATAGGCTATACGTCTCCCGGTCACACCTCCAGCATCGCCATACTGCCCACCACTAGACGCTGGATGCACGTATAAAGGAGGCAAAGGAGGAGGCTGAACGTGATGGCCTTTTGTTTCAAGCCAACCCAACCCCTGACCTGCTCCATCATTACCAGATGTCTAGGGACGCATTAGTTGCCCTGTAGGTGTGTGCTCACACTGAGTCTTGGGAGCAGTGCACGAACAGCATCAACCAGCAAACAAGTGTGGCTTCAATGTGGCACCTCATCCGTCGGGTTGTTAAAAAGACGCCAGCCACTGCTCGTCATCACACTCCCGTCGACTATGCCCAATAACTTGTCGATGCCTGGTCAGAACAATCTACCCCAGTAAGTCTACCAATCCACATGTAAGATGTACTCGCTTCCCTTGCTGCTGTCCATCGGCTACATCTAATGTCTGCTCTGTTGCAAGATGATGACGATGATGCAGAGGAGATAACTGAGGAGGAGTTGCGCCGTGCTCTCTCTCGGGGTAGAGCTTCTTCCCCTGGTGATGATGGTATTACTTATGCTGTGCTGCGCCTACTTCAACAAGTTCCTGGCAACCCTCTACTTCAACTGTACAATCTTTGTCTGTGTGACGGTTGTGTACCACGAGCCTAGACCAGCAGCACAATAATACCCATCCCAAAGCCCAGTACTGCGAAGTTCAGGCCTATTTCCCGTACTTCCTGTTTCTGTAAGGTTATGGAGAAAATCTTACTCAATCGTCCCATGTACAGACTGCAGGATCGCCTTTCTCCATGGCTGTTTGGTTTCCTTCCCCAGCGGAGCACACACCACTGCATAGTCGACCTGTACTCTCGCCTTTCCAGGGACAGTGTGGTGGCCTTCATTGACCTTCGAAGTGCCTTCGATGTTGCTAATAGAGACGTTATTTTGGATCAACTGGTTGAGTTTGGGATAAAGGGTAATCTACTAAGGTGGATTCGGGGCTACCTGAGTAACAGGTTTTTCAGTGGTGCGCTCAGTCCTTTGCGCAGTTTTCATCTTGGTACGCCTCAAGGGTGTGTTCTCAGTCCATTGTTATAAAATATTCTGATGCATCGGCTGCTCACTTCTCTTCCTGATATTCCTGGAACTACAATTACGTGCTATGCTGATGATATCTGTGTTCATGCTACCTCACCAAGGGATCTCCAGCGGTGTCTTGACTCCTTCTCGGTGGCCTCTCACTGTGGTATTATTGTCTCCCCTGATAAGAACAGAATATTCACCTGCCACCTTCCTCAAGCTCGGCCAGTGTTAACCATTGGAGGGACTGTCATTTCCATGTGTTCAAAGTACCGCTACCTGGGCGTGCCAGTTAATATTTGGCCGATTGTCCCTGCCAGACCTCTGTGGTCTCCTCTCACTGTGGCATTATTGTCTCCCTTGATAAGAGCAGAATATTCACCTGCCACCTTCCTCAAGCTCGGCCAGTGTTAACCATTGGAGGGACTGTCATTTCCATGTGTTCCCAGTACCGCTACCTGGGCGCGCCAGTCAATATTTGGCTGATTGTCCCTGCCAGACCTCAAGACCATCCCATCGTCCAGGACTTATTGGGTCGTCTCCAGCGCCGACTTACACCACTTCAATGGCTCTCCAACAACTCCTCGGGCATCTCCATCCCAGTAGCCAGAACCATCTATATTGCTTTTATCCGTTCAGTTGTTGATTACCTCTCCCCTGCTTTGATTCAACTTCCTAGGGCTACTCTGGAAACTTTAGAAAAATTTCAGAATAGAGCAATGAGAATAATTCTCGGTTGTCCAATGTCGACCAGGATAGTAAACATGCAGCGTGAGTTGCGTCTGCCCCCATTAATCGAGAGAATTTATTGTAATGTTACTTGCTTCACTGTCAAGTGCCTCCATGTCCCACATCTTTCACCCCATTAATCTCAGTTAGTCAAAACTTCTCTTAGACCAAACTCCCCTGTCCCTCCCATACTGCCTACTGGATGTACTCTTATAAATTCTGTTTCCTCTTTGCTCCGTAGTCTTAATATAGATATAATGGTTGCAGACGTCCCCCCAGGGCCCCCTCCGTGGATGCTACCAACACCTGATGTGAGCTTCACACCTACTTCCAAGTCGGAACTGCCCTTTCTTCAGCGGCAGTTGGCTCTGGAACACATAGAAACAGTAACGTCCTCCATCACAGATCCATACTGCCTCTACACTGATGGCTTATTGCAGGTGGATGGTACAGCAGGTTGTGCCGTTTTCTCACCTGACATGGAGTCATCTCCAGGGGGCTGGGTTGTCGTCGTCTCTGTAACCACTCTAGCTCAACATTGTGTGAACTGTATACCATTCTCGATGCTGTTAGTCTTGTTTGTCAACGTGGAGTGAATGCTGCCATTTTATGTTACTCCAAACCTGCCTTTCATTCCCTCTCTAGTGTTTAGCCCACACACTCTACTGTTTTTCAGCAGATATTATCGTTTTTGGCCTTATTGCGTCATCGTAACTTGACTGTCAAATTTTTATGGGTGCCATCCCATGTAGGTTTACGTCACAATGGTACAGTTGACAGATTCGCAAAGGAAGCCTGCCATCTGCCTCCTCGTGTTGTTGGACGTCCTCTCTCCCTGACATGTTACCTCTCTAGAGTCCGTTCCGCCGCTCTTCTCCCTGTATGGCGACGCAGGTATGCAGAGAGGCCCTTCAGCATCTCCATCACCCATTACGACTCTGTCTGCCGTCACAAATATTCCTACCATCGTCGAGGCCTCATGGTTCGGAGGCACAATGTAGTCTCTGCTCATTTGAGGCTTGGTTACCGGCCACCGTGGCTGGTTGCTGGGATGTAGGGTCAGCCTCCCTTCCCTGAGTGTCGCTTGTGTCGAGCGCCTCGTGCTAACACTATAGAGCACTATTGCCTGGCCTGCCCCACTGTCCATCACTTGCTGCCCCGGGGCCTGCCACTTGATGTGGTTTGTCGACACCTGCTGAACTATCAGGTTCTGGACTAGCTTCTGGTACGCCACCCTCGTTTTGGTGGATTTAAGTAGGTCATAATGTAAATATTTGTCTGTATGCTTGTGCTTCATTCTGTTATGTTTTCGTGATGTGTAAGTAAGTAAGTAAGTAAGTAAAATTTATTGCTAATATACAGTATAATCACAACACACAAAATACATATAAAGTTCTAATTTACATTAGCTACAGCCTATCGAGCTGCAGCTCCTTGACGGACGTTCTAACTGTAACATGGTTAAATATTTTGGGAACAAACTAGTGACTTAATTATACTGTACCGTACATATTTATAGAAATTTGCTTAAGGTAGCATTTAGTTATTGTTGTTGAGATAGCAAATACAATTTTTTTTATTTTTTTTATTCATGAACATTAGTTGTGCTTCGAAGTACTTTTTTTTATCCAGATGGAGACTATTGAATAGTTTAAGGCCAAATCTGATAACACTGTCTTTGTATAATGTTGTTCTGAATACTGGACAAATTAAATTAATATGGTTACTTCTGGTGTTTCTTAAATTCTCAATTAACTTAAATATTAAATTATTATGTGCTCTAGTTTTAAATATTAACAATAATGTGAAATATTTAAGAATGACAGAAAACGTTATCAGTTTAGCTTCAGAGAATATATGGGCTGTGGAATCAATTTTTTAAAGAAAATATATGCATCGTAAACATTTGTTTTGAGATACTACTATTCAATCTAAAAAAGATGGTCAAGTACATGCCCATATAGAAACGCAGTATATAAGATGTGGATAACCCCAAGTATAGTGTATGCTGATCATAGCTTCTATTGTTAGATTATTACGAATTCTATATAGTATTCCAGTCATCTTAGAAATTTTTAAACATGCTTGGTCAATGTGATGTCTCCAGTTTAAATTCTCATCAATAAAGACTCCAAGAAATTTTATAAAATTAACTTGTTTTATAATTTCACCAACCAATAACAGTGGATTTATGATACTTTTTACAGACCTATTTTGAAAAAGGATAAAATTAGTTTTCGAGATATTAAGTTTTATCTTATTAGATCTTAACCATAGTTTTACGTTATTTAGTTCAGATATTATGTTTGTGTGCAGAGAGTCTATGTTTTTATCCTTTAGTAACAGAGTTGTATCATCAGCATACATAAAAACTTTAATTTTGTACTGGTATTAACTACATCATTTATATAAATCAGGAATAGTATAGGACCTAATATAGAACCCTGTGGTACTCCTTTACATATGGACTTAAGTGAAGAATAATTTTGATTACAATATACTGCCTGTTTTCTACAATCAAGATAGCTCTAAAATAACTTTAGTGGTAATCCTCTAATTCCTAAATGTTCTAATTTATACAATAAAACTTTATGATCCAACGTTTCAAAAGCTTTTGATAGGTCTAAAAATACACCAATAACATACATTTTTTCTTCTAAAATTGTGTAAACATTGTTAACGAACTGAAGTATTGCAGACTCAGTGGAATGATGAGCTCTGAAGCCGTGTTGGTATTCTGTTAAGAGATTTATAGTTTCTAGGTAATTTATTAGTCTAATAGAGATTATTTTTTCAAAAATTTTGCTGAAGGCTGGAAGTACAGAAATAGGTCGATAGTTATTAATATCACTTCTGTCTCCTAATTTAAATAAGGGAATTACTTTTGCTAGTTTTGATTTATTAGGAAATTTACCTGTTTTTAATGTAAGATTTATTGTATGGGTTAAGGGAGCAGATATGAGAGATGACGTGCGTTTTAGTATTTTTGGAGAAATGTCATCATATCCAGAGGAATCTGATTTCATCGCAGTTATGATTTTCTCTACCTCAGTTGTGTTAGTAGGTGCCAAATACATCGATAAATCTGGGAAGTTAATTAAAAAGATATTTTGAAAAATCAGTTTCTTCATTTATTATTGTAAATATATTTCTTAAAAATGTTTTCGTTAAATGTAGTGGCTGTATCCATAAAAGGTGGATATAATTCAATGTTTGCTTTTAAATTACGCGATCTACCTAAAAGAGTATTTAATGTGTTCCATTGTATTTTAGGATTACCTTTATTTACCGTCAGTTGGTTGATGTTAATTTATTTCTATAGTGTTTGTATAATTTACCATAGGTCAATGACCATTTCTTAGCAAGTATTTCTAAGCTGTTTTTTTTTCTTTAATACTGGTTTTAAGAGCTGGAGTAACGTGTGGACTAATTTCAAATTTTTTCTTAAGACGAATATTTTTGATTTGGAAATGTACTTGAAATAAGTTGTCAAATTCAGTGTGAAACATATTGTAGGCTTCATCAGGACACGAGGAGTTCAGCAAATCATTCCACACAACTGCTGATAGATTATTACTAAACAATTCGAAAGCTGCTTCTGTGATTAATCTCTTGCTAACATGTTGTAGTTTGTAAGTGGGATATTCAAGTTTACTTTGGGAAATAATTGGAAAGTGATCCGAAATATCAGTCTGGATTATGTAACTACTGATATTCTCTTCAGGTTGTGAGGTCCAGATGTTGTCTATGAGTGTGGCTGAAGTGCTCGTTACTCTAGTTAGTCCGTTTATTAATGGATACAGTGAAAAAGAGAACATCATATTAAGAAATTTAAAAAATTTTTATTAATTACTTTTCAATAGGTCTATATTAAAATCTCCAAAAATATAAATACTATGATATTTTTTATCCATTACCAATGAGAGAATATCAGCCATTTCACTCCTATGGTTTCGATAAATGATTCAGAAATAGTTAATTGGTTTTGTGTAGATGTGTCATAATCTGTTGAAATATATAAAGCCACTCCACCACCGTGAACATTTCTGGATCTTGTAAACATATGATACCCTGGTATTTCGTACAATGAACACAGATGAGAGTCTAACCTAATTTCTGTAAACCCTAGAATATCAAACTTGATTGAGCTATTATGGTTAATTGTATACTTTACAAACTGAAGATTTTTTGGAATGGATCGTATGTTCAAATTTAAAATGGTTAGGGCTCTGTTGCTTTGTAGGGGAGGGTTATCTAAAACAATATATCTTGATCTCGGAACAACATTAAACCTATTGTTCACAGAGAATTCATTCACCTCTATGTTGTTGTTATATTTTCCATCATCTATAAGAAAGGGATTGAATTCTAAATTTTCAAAATTAGTTTCATAATTAAACTGCAAAGAGGAATGAAGAGCCGACTGCAATAAATCTGTGTATGTGGGCTCAGCTGACTGGGTGTACGGCTGGCCGATAGACCTTACTAACTCGACCGTGGGGTCAACATTGGGTCAGCCCTCGGGCCTTCCACTGGCTATGGCCACGGCATACCCCTTACCAGTCCCAGCAGAAGTACGAGCTGCAGCTTCTACACCATCACCAGCAGGAGAAGCAGCAGGACCACCAGCACCAGAGGGGGCAGTCACACCTCTGTCGACACCAGCACCAGTACCATCTGCTGCCACCCCGCCAACTGCCGAGCGTTGCTCCATGCTGACTTCACCACCACCACTGCTCGAAACAAGTCTTGTTCTCTCTTTGATGATCAATTTTGTATGTTGACGAAGGCAATCTTCCCCTCCTCCCTGGCCTTCTTCAATAGGCGAAATTGGCTTTTCCTCATCTCCTACAAAGCTGCACACAAATCTTCATTAATATATATTCTTGTACCTTTTAGCTTCCTTGAGTTCCTTATAACAGCCTCACGGTCACCAAATCTCTCGAACCTGGCCACGATTACACGGTGTCCTGTGGGAGTGACTGGACCAGTTCAGTGTGCTCGCTCAAGTTTTAATGCCAGTAACTGAACCTTTTCTTCTGTCAACTTCGTGACGGTTACTGCCGTTTCCTCCCAAGTCTCACCTTGCTGTTCTTGAATTCCGGTGAATCGAAGATTACTTCGTCTGTTGTAATCTTCCTGATAATTTGATCTTCTCTCCAGTTCTTCAGTTCGTAACTTTAATGCATTAATTGTTCCTTGGTTTTCACTGTCAGACTTACGAAGCACCTTTACCTCATTTAGAAGGTCACTCACTTCCGCCTACCCGTATGTATTGTTGTCTGCCTGTTGACTGACGCTACTGCGCAATTAATATATATATAAAAAAAAAACAAGGTGTGAACCTCCAGTGTCGTCGACTCTGGTATCCGAAACACATACCAGTATGAGTCAGTGGGAGGTTGACAGAGGGGTGGTGGTGCCTTGGGTGCAGCGTGGTGTTCTATAGAGGCAGGGTAGGGCAGGGACCAAGAAACTGAAAGCAGTAATACAGTCGTCTCGGCCAGGTGCTATTTTAATGAATGTTCAATATAAGTCAAAGATGATATATTGTACCACATGGTGGAGTTATTACTTTATGTTCTACATCATAACGTTAATGATAGTTACTGCAAGTAAGAATAATATCTCGAGTGGGAAATTTGAGCACTTCACCAGGTTGCTATAACATTCCACACCACCATTAGCCTTCACTCACAAAGGGATGAGCCTATCACAAAGATAGGCTCCTCCCTCCAAGTTAGTCATTGCAATATGGTAATTATCTTGTGATGATGACACAGATTTGTCAATAACAACAATGTCCAACCTTTGATGATCATTATGAACAGTTGTAGTGGCGTACTGACAGTTTTCATTATAAGTTGTTTCTTGTCAATTCCGACCAAAGATATTTCATTATATATTTTTCATTACATAGTGAACCTTTCACAGTCTTTATTGTTCACACTACTTTGTGAGTGATCATAGGGGGATTGGTTGAGGATGGAAATATAAATCATATAATTGAGATGTTAGATGCTTCATATGTGCCGGAGTTGATGAATACATTTGAGCTTCAAGGTGTTGGTTGATTTAGGGTATACATACGATAATATTCTGATACTTTACGTTGATACAGATTACCTTACACCTTATGTGATTTACAATACCTCATTTACACAAGATGACTTATTAAATTAAATCAATTAAGTTTATGCCATGACGCTATGATGCTGGTAAACACCTAAATCCGTAAGTGAACCTGGCTTTGCGAGTGCCACAACTGTGCACGCCAATTAAGGGAGAAACTCGTGACGGTACGTAAATTGGAGCTCTGTGAATCTTCCAAACTACTCCGTGCAACAGGTTCCCTATTAGAATTACTGAAGGGTTTTGTTGCCTGGAATAGTTTGGAGGATTCATAGAACTCCAATTCACCAAAAAAAGAACTCTCCCCTTAATGTGTGTGTGTGTGCAGAGAGAGAGAGAAAGAGAGATATATGACCTCCAAGGTATTCGTGATTGTAACTTTGAATATGTTAATTTTGTTAGTATCCTCGTTCATTCCGTCTATAACCGATTAGTTATGTAAAAACTGAAGTTCCATTTGTAATGATAAAATATTACCAAGGTCGGAGCTTTTAAAATTCGTCGTAAAATATCAACAGTCATGATACTACTACCAATGTTCACATTACTCGCAAAATGATGGAATTTGTAATAATTGTCAGGAAATACAGCCATCGTCACAATGATTAATTAACTTGAAGGGACCAACAAATGGAAATTTATGACACCGGATTTTCATGAGTTTTGTTTTAGGATGATGGTGAAGTTCTCAAACTCCACATTAAATATAATTTACTAAATTATTATGTGCAATAACTATAATTAACGTTATGATGCAGAACATGAAATATTTATTAAAGTCACGATGCGCTGCTGATCGCTGGCTTATATTCAACTTTCATAGAGACATCTGGCCGAGACTAGCTACTGCCTCACCAACCCAGCATTTATTTACCGTTGGAGTGCATAGTATATTGATATTAAACAATAACAAAGAACTTTCCTAACTACTACAATGCTGTGGTCTAACAATGTCATATTTGTTATATAGCAGATTTATATAGTTGACGTATAATATAGTACAACATTACTGCTTACGGTCCTCACGTTAACTTGCCTCCATACAATAACAGATTTATATAGTTGACGTATAATGTAGTACAGTATTACTACTTCCAGTTCTCACGTTAACTTACCTCTGTACAACACCAAACCACTCCCATACCTACCCCCCCCCCCCCCTCCTCCATCCCCCTCTCCCCACGAGCATGTGTTTCAGATATACGAGTCGAATCTGGCAGTTCACACCTTGTAGGGTACAAACATTGACAACACTGGAGTGATGAATGGGGCAGTGGAGTAGACTGTACAGTCGGACACAGTGCTTGCTGTTACAATCAGAGTTACAAACTCCAGTTCTCTGATATTCACAAACCTGTTTTTTTTTTCCGAAGCGTCTCAATCGTGAGAAAGTTAGACGCTGTAGGTGAAGGTTGGAAGAGAAAGGTAAAGTGGAGGAGAGGGGGGAAGAAACAGTGGAGGATAAAATTTGATACAACAAACCAATATAAGATAAAGCTTTTGTATAAGAGTTATGGAGTGCAATTAACGCAATTAGTGACATGAAAACAGTTTTTTTTTTTTTTTTATTGAAAATAAGAATAAGAAAAGAAATAAGAACCTGATGGTTCAGCAGGTGTCGACAAACCACATCAAGTGGCAGGCCCCAGGGCAGCAAGTGTCGGACAGCAGGGCAGGCTAGGCAATAGTGCTCTATAGTGTTAGCGCTAGGCGCTCAACACAAGCTACACTGAGTAAAGGAAGGCTCACCCAGCATCCCAGCAATCTGCCAGGGTGGTGGGTAGCCAAGCCTCAAACGAACAGAGACTACATTGTGCCTCCGAACCATGAGGCCTCGACGACGGTAGGAATATTTGTGATGGCAGACATAATGGGTGATGGAGATGCTGCAGGGCCTCTCTGCATCCCTGCGTCGCCGTACAGGGAGGAAAACAGCGGAGCAAACTCCGGAAAGGTAACATGTCAGGGAAAGACTGTCAACTGTACCATTATGCCTTAAACCTACATGGGATGGCACACATAAAAATTTGACAGTCAAGTTACGATGACGCAATAAGGCCAAAAACGATAAAATCTGCAGAATAACAGTAGAGTGTGTGGGCTGAACACTAGACAGGGTATGAAAGGCAGGTTTGGAGTCACAAAAAATAGCAGCATTCACTCCACGTTGACAAACAAGACTAACAGCATCGAGAATGGCATACAGTTCACACAATGTTGAGCTAGAGTGGTTACAGAGACGAAGGCCAACCCAGCTCCCTGGAGGTGACTCCAGGCCAGGTGAGAAAACGGCACAACCTGCTGTACCATCCACCTGCAATGAGCCATCAGTGTAGAGGCAGTATGGATCTGTGATGGAGGACGTCACTGTTTCTATGTGTTCCAGAGCCAACTGCCGCTATAGAGAAGGCAGTTCCGACTTGGAAATAGGTGTGAAGCTCACAACAGGTGTTGGTAGCATCCACGGAGGGGGCCCTGGGGGGACGTCTGCAACCATTATATCTATATTAAGACTACGGAGCATAGAGGAAACAGACCTTATAAGAGTACGTCCAGCAGGCAGTATGGGAGGGACAGGGGTGTTTGGTCTAAGAGAAGTCTTGACTAACTGAGAGTAATGGGGTGATAGATTTGGGAAATGGAGGCCCTTGACAGTGAAGCAAGTAACATTACAATAAATTCTCTCGATTAATGGGGGAAGACGCAACTCACGCTCTATGTTCACTATCCTGGTCGACATTGGCCAGCCGAGAATAATTCTCATTGCTCTATTCTGAAATTTTTCTAAAGTTTCCAGAGTAGCCCTAGGAAGTTGAATCAAAGCAGGGGAGAGGTAATCAACAACTGAACGGATAAAAGCAATATAGATGGTTCTGTCTACTGGGATGAAGCCATTGAAGTGGTGTAAGTCGGTGCTGGAGACGACCCAATAAGTTCTGGACGATGGGATGGTCTTGAGGTCTGGCAGGGACAATCGGCCAAATATTGACTGGCGTCCCAGGTAGCGGTACTGGGAACACATGGGAATGACAGTCCCTCCAATGGTGCACGCTGGTCGAGCTTGAGGAAGGCGGCAGGTGAATATTCTGCTCTTATCTTGGGAGACAATAATGCCACAGTGAGAGGAGGCCACCGAGAAGGAGTCAAGAAACCGCTGGAGATCCCTTGGTGAGGTAGAATGAACACAGATATCATCAGCATAGCACGTAATTTTAGTTCCAGGAATATCAGGAAGAGAAGTGAGCAGTCGATGCATCAGAATATTAAATAACAATGGGCTGAGAACACCCCCTTGAGGTGTACCAAGATGAAAACTGCGCAAAGGACTGAGCGCACCACTGAAAAACCTGTTACTCAGGTAGCCCCGAATCCACCGTAGTAGATTACCTTTTATCCCAAACTCAACCAGTTGATCCAAAATGACGTCTCTATTAGCAACATCGTAGGCACTTCGAAGTTCAATGAAGGCCACCACACTGTCCCTGGAAAGGCGAGAGTACAGGTTGACTAGGCAGTGGTGTGTGCTCCGCTGGGGAAGGAAACCAAACAGCCATGGAAAAAGGCGATCCTGCAGTCTGTACATGAGACGATTGAGTAAGATTCTCACCATAACCTTACAAAAACAGTAAGTAAGGGAAATAGGCCTAAACTTCGCAGTGCCGAGAATAAGTCCGGCACGGATGAGCACTGGACCTGAGATGCTATCAGGCCAGACGAGAGGATGAAATCCAGAGTACCTCCCCGGCAATGAGTGGCACCGCCAGTGTCCCAGCGTGTCAGATGATGCTTGCGGATGTATGAAAGGAGACGAACACCATTACGATTAATAGAGCCAGAACCATCACCCAAATCAGAATGCCGAGCATTAAAATCTCCCATATACACCTTACCACGCACTGTTGGAGAAAGAAGAGCCTCAAGAGTGAGTCTAGATGGGGCAGAATAGACATTACATAGTTGAAGTACTCCATTCCCAGGTAGAACCTCAAATAGCTGAAAGGTCATGTCAGGATCAGTGGAGGTACGGAGAAGGCGATGTGGCAAGGAGCTATGTATGTAAGTCAGGAGACCATTCCTTACCAGATGAACATATGGCACATAACCTGAGAGGGGAGGAGCTTGCCCAGTAGTAAGCGGCCATCCTGGAAATGCTTCCTGGAGAAAAATAACACTGGGATGATGACGAAAAACATAGGCCCTGAGTTGAGTGAGCTTAGCATAACTCGTGATACCACATACATTCCAGGAGATGACATCCAGCCGGCAATCACTAGCGAACTCTGTATTTGGAGGTAGAAGTCCGGTGAGTGGGGGCATATGAGCGACCTGCAGAAGATGATGGACCAGGAGATGGGACTGACTCGAAAAACGGAGGGTCAGGTCTGGAGGTTAGGCAGGGCTGGTAGGAGGAGCAGACTGGGGAGGTGGTGGTGGCGGTGGTGGAGGCAGAGCATTAGTAGAGACACGAGCCTGGAACTGACGTCGAGTACATCCATGCCAGATGTTAACCCCTGGCTGAAGGCATCGTAGACACTTCCATCGAGACGTAGCCTCAGGAGGTGAAGGCTCAGAGGTGGAGGCAGCATGACGTGATGGTTCACCCCTGACAGGACACGTCTTGGAATCATGGTCGGAGGCACACCATGCACACTTCGGCCTGGCAGAACAGTACTGGGAGATATGCCTAACTCCCCAGCACCTGTAGCACCTCACACGGTGGAAGACAAGGGAGGAAATCAAAGGAAATCTCATTTGATGGTGGATCTGGTAGACTCTGGACAACAACAATACGGCTAATGGGGGAACCATCTTGGAAAAAAAGATGGGCAGAGTACACACCAGGATATCCCTTGGCAAGTTTCGGGTCAACATCTATTGGAAAACGGGTGAGGATGTAGCTGGGGAACTTACGAGGCCTGTTGGGTGAATCTTCAAGAATGAGAGACAGAGACAAAAATTCTCCAGCCTTGACTCTATCAATGATGTCCTGACGCTTCCCAGAGATGTAAACAAACCGGGAGGTGATAGCAGCCATCTTCAACTCAGCCAGTTCACGCTGCAGCTGGAAGGCCCTGTTGACATCAGACAACCAACGCAACTTTGTGTCCGTAGATGGGTTCCCAGAGAAGGAGAGCTTGACATAGGCATTTCTTGGGGCAAAAGCAGGAAGGTTGGACGAGGGCAAGGAGTTGGTATACAAAGAAAAAACACCAGGGTGAGGCAGAGAAGGTACGCCATGCACAGCTGAAGCACCCTTGGCAGTCTTGGCAGCCGGAGGCAAACAGTCCACACCATCGGAATCCTGCAAGGAGTCTGACGAGTCATCAAAGGGTCACTTGGTAGAGGTTGATGAGGTGGAAGGATGCAACCTGTGCTGCAGAGTGACCGAGGAGAGGGGGGGAGGGTTGCAACAAGGCAACTCAGGCCAGTGATCCTCGATAGGAGACTCATCCTCTTTCGACATGGCCAAGTCAGCCTCCAGGCAGGAAGCCACATCCGAATCCGCACTCTCCATCTGGCCAAGCAAGGCCTAGATGGGAAGCAAACAACAGCACAAACAGCTGAACACTCAATCAGCCAAGGACAATAATACACACACACAGACAATCACAACAATACAATACACAGAACCACAACAGACAAACACCAGCAACACCTCAGAAACAACAACACACAAACAAGAATGCACAAACAATACAAACAATAAAACACAAACAAGAGTGTTAAAACAACACAAACAACAACACAAACAAGAATTCAGGCAGAGAGCCAGGAGGAACGTCCACACTCCAGCAGTGTTGGAGCGAGACTGATCATGAAAGCATGATGACCAGAGAGGTGAACTCACTCAAGCTACGATTAAATGGTGTTCATAAAACTGTTTAAAATGAATTGTATTGTAGACCGATTGAGGGTATAGATTAATTGTTCAACTATATTTGATTTATTGATGTTATAATATATATAACTTTAACTGAGATTCATACATTATCTGACCCATGCTGGCAAACAATGAACGAGAACAAGCATGCGATTTCACGAATGTCGTCTCTGTTCAGTGGTATGGTGCGGCCGCAGTTTCTGTGGTCAAACGTTCGAGTCCTGCTCGGGACATTGTAAAAATCTCTCACTGTAACCAGAGGTTAGCAGTCATAAGGGGGTGGAGGTTAGAGTC
Source organism: Petrolisthes cinctipes (assembly GCA_033782935.1). Lineage (NCBI taxonomy): Eukaryota > Metazoa > Arthropoda > Malacostraca > Decapoda > Porcellanidae > Petrolisthes > Petrolisthes cinctipes. Next base: position 275,900 of record JAWQEG010000367.1, read on the forward strand.
GGATCTCTGAGGCCTTCCTGCTTAGGCAGCCTTAGCCTGTTTCAGTGCAATAGCCGCGGAGAAAGGGACATGGGGAACCCCTCCTCTGTAAGATATCCCTAACAAAGGGTTACTTCCCGCGTGGAGATGAAGGCCTGGTATAAAAAAAAAAAAAAAAAATATATATATATATATATATATATATATATATATATATATATATATATATATATATATATATATATATATATATATATATATATATATATATATATATATATATATATATATATATATATATATATATATATATATATATATATATATATATATATATATATATATATATATATATATATATATATAAAGTCTGGTACGGAAAACTTTACAAAACACTGGTGGTTTTGAATTTCATGTGATATCTCCATATCAATAATTATATTATTTGCTCTTCATAACTCTTATACATAAGCTATATCTTAAAATTAGTTCGCTGTATGCTATTTTACCCTCTCTTCCTCTTTACCTCTCTCTCCCTTCCTTCACCTACACCGTCTCACTTCATCACGATTGAGGCCATAATTCGAAAAACCAGGTTTGCGAATATCAGAGAACTCTGCAGAGTCATCAAAGATGTTTTGGCAGTAGTCATTATCACTGTCAACTACATTTATTGACCGCATCATCTGAACAGTACAATTAGCCTCAAAAGGTGCTTTGCAGCACCATTAGTATGTTAAGTAATATAGCACCGATTGGATATAGCAGTCACTGTCATAACTGAGACGAATATGGAGAACTATTCAAACACCCTAATAGAAGGAGTGAATGGCACCATAAGAGAGAGATGCACATACATCAGTCAACATTGAAGTATCCAGACCGATAGCAGGCTTTGACGACACAACATCTGACATTCCGGGTCTCCTTGTATTTGTAACAATTGCATGGGGAGAACGAGCCCCAGCCTTCTGAAAACCATCACTACCACAACCAGAGAGTGGCGTCTCGAGGGCCTGGTCGACAACCGCCCGAGGAAGAGAAGGAGGTTTATTGATATCCATATAACTATTATTATTTTAGGAAGGGCCCTACTAGCCAAGAGCTACCCACAACCGGGCAGATGAGGAGACCGAGCGCTGGTCGACGTCGGTGAGGTACACTCGCGGTCAGAAGTTGTGTCCTGGATCCCTAGGTATGATGAATCGCAACCAGGCGAATTTCGAAGATTCGAACAGCGGTACGTTGTGAAGAAAGATGCGCAGTGTGCACTGTTGTTCGAACTTTGGAACCTTGTCTGGTAAAGATTCATCGTGTCAAGGAATCGGGACACAACTTTTGACCGCGAGTGTACCTCGTCCCCCACATCGCAACTCGTTTTAAAAAGCAGCCCCAATGGCTCGAAAGTTTGCCCACGACAATGCTGAGATCCCCCTTCCCAACATCTCCTGGCCATTCTGCCCAGGGAAAACATCAATAAAAACAACTATTAGGTAACACTAGATACGGGGGATATGGAAGTGTGTGCTATAAGTATAGTGGTATTATAACAGTCAAGGAGACTAGTTACTAGTTGGAGTTGAACATCAGACTCGTATACTAAGTACAGTTTATTTAATATAACACAGAGTGGAAGTAGCACAGGAATAAGTGAACCAAGCACCGTGACGGATAGCCTCCCCGCTTGCCTACAGACAGGGACGTCTGGATACCGCTGTGTACGTGGTGTGGAGAGCGCTGGTCTTGCTGTTCCTTGGCTTGTGGTAGTGTGTGGCGGTAGGCAAGGGGAGAGAGCTGTGTACGCTACTGAGTCAGCCAGCTAAGTGAAGCAATAGCGGCCTGTGCCCGAGGAGCTGGGCCGGTTTAAAGACAAATGACGACTAAGATACGTACTCGCATCATAGAAAAGGAGAATGGGATAGGTGCTTGGATCAGTACAGTATCAAGATTTGCCACATGCATTATGAATATATTCACATTTGTTTCATTTAATAAAAAGCATTCTGGTTTATGATTCTGAAGCAGTTATTGTATAAGTATTATTCAGCGTTTAGTGCTTGATAATAACCATTGAACACATTACGAATAAAGTATACAATAATGTTACCTTTTGTTTTTGTGTTACATCATATTAAAAAAATATATATATATATTTACATAAATGTCAGTATAAAAATAATTTATAACCGGGTGTATATTCTTACTTTTATTATAAATACTACTCATCTCTCACCTCAAGAATAGTTTCTCACCTCTCTTGTACACAGTCTCGCTCCAGAACTGGTGGAGTGTAGACGCACTCGTGTCACTCTGTCTCCATTCTCGTTTGTGTTGTTTTGGAGCTCTTGTTCGTGTATTTTTTGTATTGTTTGTGAGTTTGGGAAGGCGCGTCGAACGGTACCAAGATGAAAACTGTACGATCAAAAGTGACTGAGTAAAATATATATTTTTTTAATTTCCCTGTGATGAGTCTATGGGAACTTTGACCCCCAAAAAGTTCACCCAGAGTCGGGACTCTGTGTGTGATCATGTTTGGTGCATTGCTATCGATGTGCAAAATTTCAGCGTAAACGACTGTTAGGAACTGGTACTTTGTCTCCCCCCCCCCTTCACAACCACCCTCACGCTACAATTCTATACATATAGGTGATATGGTAGGAGGTTGGACTATCGGAATTGAAAAACAGTTGCCCTCCTCTGTCATACACAAGCGTTAATCATAGCAGGTTAGTCTAACTAGTTCCCCTGAGTAATACATGCAGGATTACATGTGATAATGAAATATAGATTCTGAGTATAAATATGTAGTATAACCGGTACAATTTTGTAGGAGGCGCCCTACAGAATTTTTGTGTAATGTATTTTGCTTCATAACTACTTACATTGGCAAATAATTTATCCGTATACTTGAGTACAGGGAGAAAAAAGAGAAGACAAATAGGCACGTTTTAATAATCTTTCACGCAATGCAAGGATACTGGGGAAGTAGGCTATCATGGACTCCTCCTCAGCGCAAATTGTGTTACTATATATCACATCTACATTACCCTGCTATAGTGCTAAACCACAGACGTGAGCGTGTGAACTTTTTGTAAAGAGCGTCAAAATGTATTAATTGATTAATTTTCTTTTCTGTAGATTATCAAGGAAGAACTACAAGTTAAAGCATCGTAATAGGTATACACTATTAAATTAAAATTAAATATTAACAATTGCAATCCATATAAGACTAAACATCCGCCTGTGACATTGGTGCTGTTGTGGCCACCGTTCCCGCTGTTACATTTTTCTCATAAGGACGCGCATGAGTTTCCTCTATTACCACTCTATGCTCTTTGGTATTACCTTATCTGAATTGAATAGTTCAAAAAAGCAGGATTTAAACAATTAGGTACAAATGACAACACGTGCAATCTATTTCATTTGGTAAAACCATATATAAAGCAAAATATATAATCAGGGCTACTAACCCGCCAGATGCCGTGGCATCATCCATCAATCAATCAATCGGAGCTACTAACATTGAAGTTACACATCCCATCACAAATATTTTTTGGAGGTGGTGTAGATTGTATAAACCCCTATTAAACAATTAGTCGGTGAGCCGGTAAGGTTGATCGATACTATCTGAGGGGAATAATGCTTATAGTGATTTTTGGCAAGGAAAACATCTCCTCTGAGTTAGAAAAATTATGATAGCATTGTACAAGTGGTAGCTTTATGTGTGCTATCATGCATTTTATAACACTACAGTGATAATTTTGACATAGGGTATAAATCAAGTTATAACACAGAGAAAGCTTCGCTGCTGCAATGTTATCATACTTTTTTTAACACTAGGGGTGTATATCTCGCCAAAAATCAACATGAGAATTATTCCTCCCAGATGGTACCGGTGGCCAAAATTTGGGGTCCTGGCTCATGGAATAAATGTATTATAAATCATGTGAAAAGCATAATGTAGACTGTTACAGATATTCAATTCAATAATTATATTAAAAAGCACAGTAATTTTATTATTTATTGTAATCATTAGCAGATAGATCGTGTGGCTGAGGTATCAGCGCCTTTGGGTGTTGGTGTGTTCCAAGTGACAGGGAACGGTCACGACGCAAACTGGATGCAAGTACATATCTCCCATATGGTCCAGCAAGTACAACTGGTGAGATTGTTTGATTGCTTTGTTGATAATAGTCGCCGCACCAGTGAGGTCATATGGCACCAGTGCACAACCTTAGTAAATAGCATTAATGAAAGTAAGATATACTAATATAGTAATGCAATAATAAAATCTCATTGTAAAAGTGAATAAAACAAAATAAAATAAACACCTGATTGCAAATTAAAGAAATATTATATCTGATAGAGGAAGCCAGTTTACTCCATAAACCCCAAAATCTCATTACCGGAGAAGAGACAATCGCCCCTCCCATACAGCATCAGAGAGAGATGGAAGGCACAATCTGCCCTCCAACAAAGTGAGAGGTACCGCTAACGCAAGCCTCCCAGACTCGAGCACTCGACAAGGAAGTGCCGCACAATCAAGGGGACCAAACAGTCATCACAGTATGGCTGGACATGAGGAAACCATGCGTACGTTTGGTGTGACCCATCTGAAGACGGATCAAAGCCGTCTCGGAACAGCGGTCCTTTGAACTGTTATACAGTCGTGGTCAATAATAATCATCCACATACGGGTATCTCAAACATATTTTTGTCTATTGTTTTCACGTTCACATATGATATTGATTTAAGTATTGCGTTGCTGTTGTTGCCTGGCCGAACAGCCCCGAGCCCCTGAGGAAATCCATAGCCGGAACCGGGCGCTCCCACAGATTCCTTACTGAGAGTATGTTGAGTTGTTGGCGAGCGTCATTGAGTGTAGTGCAGTTTTCCATGATGTTGTTGATGGTGTGGGGTGCAGTGTGGCAGCTTGGACAGGCGTCCACCACGGACGCATCCAGCCTCTTCTGGAAACTGAGAAAAGCTGGGTGGTGCCAGCAGGAGTAATTCTGTAGGATCGATGTCTGGTGGTCGTGCATGTAGTAGTGTGTTATCACTGAGTGATTGCATTGGAACTACAATTACGTGCTATGCTGATGATATCTGTGTTCATTCTACCTCACCAAGGGATCTCCGGCGGTTTCTTGACTCCTTCTCGGTGGCCTCCTCTCACTGTGGCATTATTGTCTCCCCAGATAAGAGCAGAGTATTCACCTGCCGCCTTCCTCAAGCTCGGCCAGTGTTCACCATTGGAGGGACTGTCATTCCCATATGTTCCCAGTACCGCTACCTGGGCGGACCAGTCAATATTTGGCCGATTGTCCCTGCCAGACCTCAACACCATCCCATTGTCCAGGACTTATTGGGTCGTCTCCAGTGCTGACTTACGCCACTTCAATGGCTCTCCAACAACTCCTCGGGCATCTCCATCCCAGTAGCCAGAACCATCTATATTGCTTTTATCCGTTCAGTTCTTGATTACCTCTGCCCTGCTTTGATTCAACTTCCTAGGGCTACTCTGGAAACTTTAGAAAAATTTCAGAATAGAGCAATGAGAATAATTCTCGGTTGTCCAATGTCCACCAGGATAGTGAACATGCAGTGTGAGTTGCGTCTTCCCCCATTAATCGAGAGAATTTATTGTAATGTTACTTGCTTCACTGTCAAGTGCCTCCATTTCCCACATTTTTCACCCCATTACTCTCAGTTAGTCAAGACCTCTCTTAGACCAAACACCCCTGTCCCTCCCATACTGCCTGCTGAATGTACTCTTATAAGGTCTGTTTCCTCTATGCTCCGTAGTCTTAATATAGATATAATGGTTGCAGACGTCACCCCAGGGCCCCTTCAGTGGATGCTACCAACACCTGTCGTGAGCTTCACAGCTATTTCTAAGTCGAAACTGCCTTCTCTACAATGGCAGTTGGCTCTGGAACACATAGAAACAGTGACATTACAGATCCATACTGCCTCTACACTGATGGCTCATTACAGGTGGATGGTACAGCAGGTTGTGCCGTTTTCTCACCTGACCTGGAGTCACCTCCAGGGGGCTGGTTTGGCCGTCGTCTCTGTAACCACTCTAGCTTAACATTGTGTGATCTGTATGCCATTCTGGATGCTGTTAGTCTTGTTTGTGAACGTGGGGTGAATGCTGCCATTTTTTGTGACTCCAAACCTGCCCTTCATACCCTCTCTAGTGTTCATCCCACACACTCTACTGTTATTCTGCAGATTTTATCGTTTTTGTCCTTATTGCGTCATTGTAACTTGACTGTCAAATTTTTATGGGTGCCATCCCATGTAGGTATACGTCACAAAGGAAGCCTGACATCTGCCTCCTCGTGGTGTTGGACGTCCTCTCTCCCTGACATGTTACCTTTCTAGAGTTCGCTCCGCCGCTCTCCTCCCTCTACGGCGACACAGGGATGCAGAGAGGCCCTTCAGCATCTCCATCAACCATTACGAGACTGTCTGCCATCACAAATATTCCTACCGTCGTCGAGGCCTCATGGTTCGGAGGCACAATGTAGTCTCTGCTCATTTGAAGCTTGGCTACCGGCCACCATGGCAGGTTGCTGGTATGCAGGGTGAGCCTTCCTTCACTGAGTGTCGCTTGTGTGGAGCGTCTCGTGCTAACACTATAGAGCACTATTGCCTGGCCTGCCCCACTGTCCGACTCTTGCTGCCCCGGGGCCTGCCACTTGATGTGGTTTGTCGACACCTGCTGAACCATCAGGTTTTGGAGGAGCTTCTGGTAGGCTACCCTCGTTTTGGTGAATTTAAGTAGGTCATAATGTAAATATTTGTCTGTATGCTTGAGCTTCATACTGTTATGTTTTCGTGATATGTGTGTGTGTGTGTGTGGTTGTAGTAATTGAATTTTCATGAGTCCCGCCTACCCTTGTGTATTGTTGACTGTTGACTGACGCTACGGCGCAATGAATTAAAAAAAAAAAAAAAAAAAGCCATTGTCCTAGTTTGGTCCTTGGTCGTTACTCTCCCTCCTTGAGGAGGAGGGAGGCTAGTCGGGGGAACATCCATCCGGGGCATCGGACTATGTCCGACCCCTCTCCTATCACACTCACCTAACTCCCTTAACTATTGTATCAACCCCCATAAAAGGACAATAATTTAGGGTAATAAAAGTTGCCTTTACCTCCCCCCCCCCCACTAGTGGTAGCCTGGCGGCGTTCTCCAGTACCAGCTAGGGGATTGGAGTTTGTGTGGAAGGAATTTCCCCACCACCGAACCTGCCTAATGCGAAGGGTGGTGTAGTAGGAACCCACCTCCCAAGCGAATACCGTTGCTCAGCCAAGAGACAACCGTAGGCCCAGGAGGTCGCACAGAAAATATGGAAGAAAAAGTAGATTAAGAGAAAGAGGCGCCCAAATGACGCACCAAACTGCTGGGCCTCCCTACCGCAGGGTTTCTCCTGAGACAGCGAGTGCTGCGGGTCTGGTGTGGGGAACAACTAACTACTTGACTACCATAAACTACTGGATGTCCTCCAGCAAAACCAAGCACTGAAGGTGTAAAGCCACGCACCAAAGTTTCTGTACCCCCTCAGTGGAAGTCAGGGTCAGAGAGAGGGTAGGTAAACGGACGGTAGCCACCATAGTGTTGTCAACTCTAGCCAAGATAGTATTCCCGAACCATGAGTTGTGAGCTCCATTTGAAGCATTCACTGGTGGGAGGGAGAGTCGGAAAGGGGGATAAGTGGAAGGTATAGTTCTCAATCTCCATATCCTGTTTGCTTAAATATGTGCTTTATTATTTTGACAAGCTTAAAAATAGTTTAGTTCTACTTTGTGTAACAATTGATCTCCGAAGATTAACAGGGGCACCACGGGAATTTTTCCTACTTGCCCCCAATTATTATGATAAAATAATACAATTGAATACCTATGCACATAATATGGTATGGGACTGCTGCGATCTCCTTTATGTCATATAGACAAACAAATATAACTCGTGTGTATTCCAGCACATAGTGTATAATATCATATCTACTGTATGATATCCCGCTTGTTTCTGAAGACTTGGCTGGCCCTGATAACTGTGGACTTCTCAAATACTTGACATGGAGTAAACCTCACATTCTTCTTGGACGTGAAAAAGCAACAGCTGTATGAACTTTATTATCTCCCAGTATTTTATTTCTTATATATATATATATATATATATATATATATATATATATATATATATATATATATATATATATATATATATATATATATATATATATATATAAGAAATAAAATACTGGGAGATAATAATATATATATATATATATATATATATATATATATATATATATATATATATATATATATATATATATATATATATATATATATATATATATATATATATATATATATATATATATATATATATATATATATATATATAACATTAATTCACTAACACGTAGAGAAGTGGGATTAGTGGAGGGGCGTGGGTCGATTCAGTTTTTCGAATCCTCAACCTACAAATAAAACAACGAGCCAGCAGTATATAATCGGAGTGACTAATTGTGGTCCTTGCAGGAGACTTTGAGACTGGGTCGTGGAGAGAGAGGTTGTATGTTTTATGCTCTCTCCTCTAGCTGCCAGGGCCTGCCGCACCGGCAGTAGTTTCTTTTTTTTTCACTCTTCTGGTGATCACTAGGTTTAGCTAGTATTCATTCCCTCCATAGCTGGTAGAAGATATAGTAGGTGTCTATATCTTTATATTGAGATCAACTTTGCCTCCTACCTATGGTGGACTCCCCCACTGATAGCTCTGGGTGTGGTTAAACACAGACGGACCACCTTAGTGTGGGTTGAGAGGTTGATCTCAAACATTAGTTGATTAGGGCTGGTAATTATCCTTTTCTGGTGTTTTCTTTTCCTCTTCCCACTTCCCCCCATCCTTGGGGGAAGTGGTTACTATGTTGCCTTCCCTCCCAACCCCTCCTCCGCATAGCGGAGGAGGCGGCCATGACCGACCACCACCACGAACCGACGGACGATACGAGACTCGAACACCCCTTGACATAGACGTAAAAAATGCATCATTTGTCATGCTTCATGCCACTGGTTCGGCCCCACTAGCCGGCCTCAATCCTTTCATTGTTCAAAAGGTAATTGATGGCTGGGCTGGTGTGGTTGAATCTGTTAAAAAACTTGCATCTGGAGATCTCTTAGTCAAAACATTTAATTCGAAACAAGTAGCCACTTTGCTAAAATTACGTCAGATCCACAATTATGAAGTAGAAGCCAAGATTCCTCAAGCCATGAATTCCTGCAGGGGAGTAATCACCTGTAGGGATTTAATGATGATGGAAGAAACGGAAATAATTGAGGAAATGAAAAATCAAGATATCATTGACGCTAGATTTATTACACGATTAGAGGATGGTATAAGGAAGAAGACTGCAACCCTAATTTTGACTTTTGGCAAAGTTTCACTTCCTGAAACTGTCAAAATTGGTTATGAAATCGTTAAAGTAAGACCCTTTATCCCCAACCCTCTTAGATGCTTGAACTGTCAGATTTATGGACACGGAAATCGCACTTGTAAGGCTTCTTCTCCAATGTGTGGCAGGTGCGCGACGCCTGGCCATGCTGAGGAAAAGTGCACATCAGTGGAGCTCTCCTGCTTTCATTGTAAGGGTACTCACTCCACTTCCTCGAGGGATTGTCCCAAGTGGAAGCTGGAGAAGGAGGTCTGCTCGGTGAAGGCAGTGCGAGGTATCTCTTATCATGATGCGAGGAAGGCGGTGATGGGATCGCAAGCGACCACATCACCCAATGTCTCGTATGCATCGGCGGTGATATCTCGACCAGTGATGTGTACTATCAGTACTCAGACTGAGTCAGAGCCGAGCGAACAGGCTGATCACTCTACTACTACACCTACTATTATTACCCCCTCTAAAACTATTACCAAATCTACTAACTCCTATTCTCAGGCTGCAGCTGCTTTGCAGTCAGAGAAACAAAAGAAGAAGTCAGACAAGAAAGATAAAGTAAACTACACCACCCTAAAACCAAAGTCACTTCCTTGCACACACCCTACTCCCACTTCATCGGGGGAGAGAAGGGATAGCTCTTCCTCGGTGGAGTCTGGGAGACTCACCATTGATGAGGAAGCAATGGATGTCTCCGGACGCAAGAACCGGGAAAGGTCCCCCGGTAGCTACTCGCCACGCGGCGGGCGGCACAAGAAGACTAAGCACGCAGGCCGACCCCGTAACTCTTAAATCGCCATGTTCACTGTACTACAGTGGAATTGTAGAAGTCTTGGGAATAAATTGAACAACATATCAATATTATTACACACACACAGGCCAGACGTCGTCTGTTTACAGGAGACAGGGTTGGAGAATCACTCTGACCCAACACAATTTAAACATTACAACGCATACAGGAGAAACGATGGACACGGAGTAGCAATATACACACACAAATCATATCCACAGACACAAATAACATTAAACACTACTCTGGAAGCCGTTGCTTGCAGAGTGAAATTACACAACACCTACATATCCATCTGCTCTCTTTACTGTCCGCCACGCGGCCCCATTGACAGTGATTCATTACACAATTTATTTAGACAACTGCATGGTAAAAAATTGGTACTGGGCGATTTTAATGCCCATCACTGTCAGTGGGGAAGCTTAAGAACTGATGCTCGCGGAGGGCAGATGGCAGACATTATACAACAATCCAACCTCTGCCTCCTGAACGATGGCCAAGCCACCAGGGTTGACGATCGTTCTGGCAACTTTTCGGCCATCGATTTGTCTCTGGCCTCCCCGGATATACACCAGGATTTTTCTTGGCATCCTGAGTCCGACTCCCTTGGTAGTGACCACTTTCCCATCTGTCTCTCTTATTCAAGTCATACTGTTTCGGCCCCTTTGGTGCCAAAGTTTAATTTTAAGAGAGCAGATTGGGGGTCTTTCGGGAGGATCGTCGACCTAGATATGTCCGGGGAGACCATAGATGAAAAGATGCGAAATTTAACACAAAACATTTTACACGCAGCCGAGGTTGCTATTCCCAAAACCTCTATAATTCGAAATAAACGTGAAGCACATTGGTGGTCAACGGATTGCCGAGAGGCATTAAGGAAACGTAATAGGAGATACAGGATTTTTGACAAACAGCCAACTCAGAACAACTTTATAGCTTACAAACGGGCGAGGGCTGAGGCAAGGAGAGTAATTAATAGAGCTAAAAGGGACTCTTGGCGGTCGTTTGTGTCCACGGTGAATCGGTTTACACCACTTACAAAAGTCTGGTCCACTATAAAAATATTAAATAACAAACGCCCGTATACCCCCATCACCACTCTTCAAGTGGATAACAACATTTACGACGATCCCGTGGACGTAGCAAACGTACTTGCTAGGAGTTTCTCAAAAGTAAGTAGTTCAGCCAACTACGACCAACGTTTTCTCCATCACAAACGTATGGCTGAACTACAAGAGATAGACTTTGCCACAGAAGACGTAGACTACCCATACAACCGGGAGTTTACGATAGACGAACTTCTCCTTGCCCTAAGATCCTGTAAAGACACCAGTCCTGGACCTGACACCATAACGTACGGTATGATCCGGCATCTTGGCCAGGATAACCTGGTCAAGTTGCTAGCAGTGTTTAACGAGATTTGGGTGTCTAACACCTTCCCAAACTCATGGCACTTTGCGTGGATCATACCGATACCTAAACAGTCTGGTCGTCTTGTGAATCCCAGTTCATTTCGACCTATTGCGTTGACTTCTTGCCTCTGTAAAGTCATGGAAAGAATGATAAATAATAGGCTACTTTTTGTTTTAGAAGCGAAGGGTTTATTGAGTGATCGACAATGTGGCTTCCGGAAACACCGGAGCACAGTTGATCACTTGATGAACCTGGAACATTGCATTTCAAAGGCATTTGCCAATAAAGAATTCATGGTAGGGGTGTTCTTGGACATCCATAAAGCCTATGACATGACATGGCGACACGGTATTCTGATGAAGCTTCACGGTTATGGTTTAAGAGGTAATTTGCCCATTTTCATCAACAACTTTTTGCGTGACAGAACTTTTTCTGTCACCCTTCCCTGTAACGTAACATCGGACATTTTTGTCCAAGAGAACTGGGTGCCACAGGGAAGCGTGCTTAGTCCTACACTTTTTAACATCATGATCAATGATATTCTGTCATCAGCTCTAGTTCCCAGGAATCTTAAATACTCGTTGTATGCTGATGATTGTGCAATGTGGCACTCGTCACCTAATGCACAGTTTTCAGTAGGACGGATTCAAGCAGCGCTTGAATCTGTCCACCAATGGGCCTTACAGTGGGGCTTTAAGTTTTCCGTTCCAAAGTGTACCGGAGTAATTTTCAGTAAACGTAGAGTACCTCAAATTAACGTAACGTTAGATGGCCAACCGGTACCATTTCATAATTCTGTTAAATTTTTAGGAATTCATTTTGACCAGAGATTAAATTTTACACATCATGTTAATAATTTGCTTGTTCGTTGTGAAAAACCTTTAAATGTCCTTAAGTACCTATCAGGTACCACATGGGGAGCCGACAGGAAATCTTTATTAATGGTGTATAAGACCCTTATTCGTACAAAGCTAGACTATGGCTCACAGGTGTATGGATCGGCATCAGATACAACACTAGGAAGATTGGATGTATTTCAGAATAAATGTTTACGTGTGTGTTTGGGAGCTCTGAAGTGTACACGTGTAGCTAGGATGGAGGTGGAGGCGAACATTCCTCCTCTCCGACTTCGACGGGATCAACTCGCCATCAACACCGCCATGTCCACCATTAGGAAGTCGGAGATCGGAAACGTAGCCAGTGCCTCCCTCCAACAACATCACCACCTTCACCACGGAAGACGGAGGCCACTGGCTGTCCGCCTCCACCAGCTAGAACAACAACTGCAAATAGACCTCGGGGACTGCGACAAGTTCATCACCACCAAGATACCACCGTGGGAGACACCCAACTTCGGCGTCAACACATCGTGGGTACCATCATCAAAAGAAAAGGCGCCGGAGTTGGAGATACACCACTTGTTCGGTGGTATCATCCGCAGTCACTTGGGGTCTCATCACGTGTACACTGACGGCTCCAAGTCAGATGAAAGTGTGGGTGCGAGTGTATGGTCGAGTGAATGTGAAATTAGGTACAGATTGCCGATACATACATCTGTGTTTACAGCAGAACTTTTTGCAATTGACAAAGCCATAGACTATGCACTAAATTCTCGTTATAATTCAATAGTCATTTTTTCAGACTCCAAGTCAGCCCTTCAGGCAATTAACTCATGTCAAACTATTTCTAATGAAATCCAGGGTCGCATCATTAATAAGTTGCACTTATGCAACAAGTCCTTCACTCTGATCTGGGTGCCCGGGCATTGTCGTATTTATGGCAATGAACGGGCAGACTTATTTGCAAAATCGGCTGTAGAGCTCGAGGTTACTTGGGACGTCCCTCGTGATTTACAGTCGTGTCTATCCCTCGGAAAGAAATCAATTAATCTTCTGTGGCAAGGTCAGTGGACCGGACTTAACATCAACACCATCAAGCCTCAACTGGGTAATTGGGCCACTGCCAACCGGCCCAACCGTTTGGAAGAACGAATCCTGGCAAGATTGCGAACCAACAGCACCAGAATAACTCATCTAGAACCATATATAGACAAACGTTTTCCACCGCATTGTAACACCTGCAATGCGGTGTTATCTATCAGTCATATCATCCTGCATTGTCGGCGATTTGTGGGGGAACGTGCTTCCCTCATAAGTTACTGCGATGCAGTAAAAGTCCCCTTCACACTCTCAGCTCTCTTAGGTGATGGGGATGGTGGTGTGACTGATAAATTGATGACTTTCTTGAGGGAGACCGAACTGATCAGAGTGATGTGACTTTTTATTACTATTGTTGTTACCATTTTGTGTGTCTATTTTTCAATTATGAATGTTATAAATTATGTTTTGTATATATTGTATATTATGATGTATTAGCTAGGTTTAGCGATTGTCTAAAATAGGTTTAGCGATTTGTCTGTCTAGGTTTAGCGATTGGCTGGAATAGGTATTAGTCTAGTTAGCTATTGGTTGAGTAGGCACATAGATTAGTTCATTAGCTAGGATGTACATTTTTGTATATAGTTACAAAAAGAAAAGAAAGACAATTAGTATATAAGTATAATTTTAAGTTTAAATGTAATAGAAATAGTTATAATAATAATAATAATAATAATAATAATAATAATAATAATAATAATAATAATAATAATAATAATAAAAATAAAAATAAATGCATAAAATAATATGCAAGAAGTTCAATTTAAAATAATAATAAATAAATAAAATCAGTAAATTTCAAAAAATAAAATAAAATAAAAATAAATAAAATAAAATAAAATAAAGGCCTTAATGACCAACACCAAGGTCGATAGGCCAGGAAAAAAAAAAAAAAAAAAAAAAAAAAAAAAAAAAAAAAAAAAAAAAAAAAAAGTGGTCCTTGCAGGAGACTTTGAGACTGGGTCGTGGAGAGAGAGGTTGTATGTTTTATGCTCTCTCCTCTAGCTGCCAGGGCCTGCCGCACCGGCAGTAGTTTCTTTTTTTTTCACTCTTCTGGTGATCACTAGGTTTAGCTAGTATTCATTCCCTCCATAGCTGGTAGAAGATATAGTAGGTGTCTATATCTTTATACTGAGATCAACTTTGCCTCCTACCAATGGTGGACTCCCCCACTGATAGCTCTGGGTGTGATTAAACACAGACGAGGTTGATCTCAAACATTAGTTAATTAGGGCTGGTATAAATCCCTTTCTGGTGTTTTCTTTTCTCCTTCCCACTTCCCCCCATCCTTGAGGGAAGTGGTCACTATGTTGCCTTCCCTCCCAACTCCTCCTCCGTATAGCGGAGGAGGCGGCCATGACCGACCACCACCACGAAACGACAGACGATACGAGACTCGAACACCCCTTGACATAGAGGTAAAAAATGCTTCATTTGTTATGTTCCATGCCACTGGTTCGGCCCCATTAACCGGCCTCAATCCCTTCATTGTTAAAAAGGTAATTGATAGCTGGGCTGGTGAGGTTGAATCGGTTAAAAGACTTGCATCTGGAGACATCCTTGTCAAAACTTTCAATTCTAAACAAGTAGCAAGTTTGCTGAAATGTCGTCAGTTCCATGATTACGAAGTTGAAGCCAAGATTCCTCAAGCCATGAATTCCTGCAGGGGAGTAATCACCTGTAGGGATTTAACGATGATGGAAGAAACTGAAATAATTGGGGAAATGAGCAACCAAGATATAGTTGAGGCTAGATTTATAACTCGTTTAGAGGATGGTATGAGGAAGAAGACTGCAACAGTTATCTTGACTTTTGGCAAGGTTTCACTTCCTGAAACTGTCAAAATCGGTTATGAAATTGTTAATGTAAGACCCTTTAGCCTCAACCCTCTTAGATGCTTGAACTGTCAGATTTATTGAAATGGAAATCGTACTTGTAAGGCTTCTTCTCCAGTGTGTGGCAGGTGCGCGACGCCTGGTCATCCTGAGGAAAAGTGCACATCAGTGGAGCTCTCCTGCTTTCATTGTAAGGGTACTCACTCCACTTCCTCGAGGGATTGTCCCAAGTGGAAGCTGGAGAAGGAGGTCTGCTCGGTGAAGGCAGTGCGAGGTATCTCCTATCATGATGCGAGGAAGGTGGTGATGGGATCGCAAGCGACTCCATCACCCAATGTCTCGTATGCATCGGCATGATATCTCGACCCGTGATGTGTACTATTAGTACTCAGACTGAGTCAGAGCCAAGCGAACAGGCTGATCACTCTACTTCTAAACCTACTATCACTACCCCCTCTTAGACTATTACCCCATCTACCAACTCCTATTCTCGGGCTGCAGCTTCTTTGCAGTCAGTGAAACAAAAGAAGAAGTCAGACAAGTCAGATAAAGTAAACTACACCACCCTAAAACCAAAGTCACTTCCTTGCACATACCCTACTCCTACTTCATCGGGGGAGAGAAGGGATAGCTCTTCCTCGGTGGAGTCTGGGAAACTCACCATTGATGAGGAAGCAATGGATGTCTCTGGACGCAAGAACCGGGAAAGGTCCCCCGGTAGCCACTCGCCAGGCGGCGGGCGGCACAAAAAGACTAAGCGCTCAGGCCGACCTCGTAACTCTTAAATCGCCATGTTCACTGTACTACAGTGGAATTGTAGAAGTCTTGGGAGTAAATTGAACAACATATCAATATTATTACTCACACACAGGCCAGACGTCGTCTGTTTACAGGAGACAGGGTTGGAGAATCACTCTGACCCAACACAATTTAAACACTACAACGCATACAGGAGAAACGATGGACACGGAGTAGCAATATACACACACAAATCACATCCACAGACACATGTAACATTAAACACTACTCTGGAAGCCGTTGCTTGCAGAGTGAAATTACACAACACCTACATATCCATCTGCTCTCTGTACTGTCCGCCACGCGGCCCCATTGATAGTGATTCATTACACAATTTATTTAGACAACTGCATGGTAAGAAATTGGTACTGGGCAACTTTAATGCCCATCACTGTCAGTGGGGAAGCTTAAGAACTGATGCTCGCGGAGGGCAGATGGCAGACATAATACTACAATCCAACCTCTGCCTCCTGAACGATGGTCAAGCCACCAGGGTTGACGATCGTTCTGGTAACTTTTCGTCAATCAATTTGTCTCTGGCCTCCCCGGATATACACCAGGATTTTTCTTGGCATCCTGATTCCGACTCCCTTGGTAGTGACCACTTTCCCATCTGTCTCTCTTATTTAAATCCTACTATTTCGGCCCCTTTGGTACCAAAGTTTAATTTTAAGAGAGCAGATTGGGGGTCTTTCGGGAGGATCGTCGACCTACAGTAGATATATCCGGGGAGACCATAGATGAAAAGATGTGAAATTTAACACAAAACATTTTACACGCAGCCGAGGTTGCTATTCCCAAAACCTCTATAATTTGAAATAAGCGTGAAGCACATTGGTGGTTAACGGATTGCCAAGAGGCATTAAGGAAACGCAATAGGAGATACAGGATTTTTGACAAACAGCCCACTCAGAACAACTTTATAGCTTACAAACGGGCGAGGGCTGAGGCAAGGAGAGTAATTAATAGAGCTAAAAGGGACTCTTGGCGGTAGTTTGTGTCCACGGTGAATCGTTTTACACCACTTACAAAAGTCTGGTCCACTATAAAGATATTATATAACAAACGCCCGTATACCCCCATCACCACTCTTCAAGTGGACAACAACATTTACGACGATCCCGTGGACGTAGCAAACGTACTTGCCAGGAGTTTCTCAAAAATAAGTAGTTCAGCCAATTACGACCAACGTTTTCTCCATCACAAACGTATGGCTGAACTACAGGAGATAGACTTTGCCACAGAAGACGTAGACTACCCATACAACCGGCAGTTTACGATAGACGAACTTCTCCTGGCCCTAAGATCCTGTAAAGACACCAGTCCTGAACCTGACACCATAACGTACGGTATGATCCGACATCTTGGCCAGGATAACCTGGTCAAGTTGCTAGCAGTGTATAATGAGATTTGGGTGTCTAACACCTTCCCAAACTCATGGTGCTTTGCGTGGGTCATACCGATACCAAAACAGTCTGGTTGTCTTGTGAATCCCAGTTCATTTCGACCTATTGCGTTGACTTTTTGCCTCTGTTAAGTCATGGAAAGAATGATAAATAATAGGCTACTTTTTGTTTTAGAAGCGAAGGGTTTATTGAGTGATCGACAATGTGGCTTCCGGAGACACCGGAGCACAGTTGATCACTTGATGAGCCTGGAGCATTGCATTTCAAAGGCATTTGCCAATAAAGAATTCATGGTAGGGGTTTTCTTGGACATCCATAAAGCCTATGACAAGACATGGCGACACGGTATTCTGATGAAGCTTCACGGTTATTGTTTAAGAGGTAATTTGCCCATTTTTTTCAACAACTTTTTGCGTGACAGAACCTTTTCTGTCACCCTTCCCTGTAACGTAACATCGGACATTTTTGTCCAAGAGAACGGGGTGCCATAGGGAAGCGTGCTTAGTCCTACACTTTTTAACATCATGATCAATGATATTCTGTCATCAGCTCTAGTCCCCAGGAATCTTAATTACTCGGTGTATGCTGATGATTGTGCAATGTGGTATTCGTCACGTAATGCACAGTTTTCAGTAGGACGGATTCAAGCAGCGCTTGATTCTGTCCACCAATGGGCCTTACAGTGGGGCTTTAAGTTTTCCGTTCCTAAGTGTACCGGAGTAATTTTTAGTAAACGTAGAGTACTTCAAATTAACGTAACGTTAGATGGCCAACCGGCACCATTTCATAATTCTGTTAAATTTTTAGGAATTCATTTTGACCAAAGATTAAATTTTACACATCAAGTTAATAATTTGCTTGTTCGTTGTGAAAAACCTTTAAATGTCCTTAAGTACCTATCAGGTACCACATGGGGAGTCGACAGGAAATCTTTATTAATGGTGTATAAGACCCTTATTCGTACAAAGCTAGACTATGGCTCACAGGTGTATGGGTCGGCTTCAGATACAACACTAGGGAGATTGGATGTATACCAGAATAAATGTTTACGTGTGTGTTTGGGAGCTCTGAAGTGTACACGGGTAGCTAGGATGGAGGTGGAGGCGAACATACCTCCTCTCCGACGAGATGAACTCGCACTCAACACCGCCATGTCCACCATTAGGAAGTTGGAGATCGGAAACGTGGCCAGTGCCTCCCTTCAACAACACCATTATCTCCACCACGGAAGACGGAGGCCACTGGCTGTACGCCTCCACCAGCTAGCCGAACAACTACAAATAGACCTCAGGGACTGCGACAAGTTTATCATCAGCGAGATACCACCGTGGGAGACACCCAACTTCGGCGTCAACACATCGTAGTTACCATCATCGAAAGAAAAGGTGCCGGAGTTGGAGATAAACCACCTGTTTGGTGGTATCATCCGCAGTCACCTGGGGTCTCACCACGTGTAAACTGACGGCTCCAAGTCAGATGAATGTGTGGGTGCGAGTGTATGGTCGAGTGAATGTGATATTAGGTACAGATTGCCGATACATACATCTGTGTTTACAGCTGAACTTTTTGCTATAGACAAAGCCATAGACTATGCACTACTATACGTTTCAGCGCCGGACAGACGGTGTTTTTCGTAAATATCTCTTAAACGAATCGTTGTATCAATATAATATTTCAGCACACTGTCTTTAACACCCGGGCGTAATTTATGGCTGACATACCATATTACTATATGTGTTATGTTAGGAGTTTACTGAGTGATATTAAGCCTAATCCAGTCATCATATCTAAGGCGTTATAGAGAATCGGACGAGTGTGGGGTACTCGTGTAACCCCTCCACCAACACCCCGAAATCCCCCCACACCATTCCTTCCTTCCCTACCCCAATATCTCATTATCCCCCTCCCCGTTTCACTCTTCACCCCCCTATTTACACCATCCCCCTTCCATTTTTTATTTTTTTTATGACAGTATGTATATACGTATCGTTCATTAGTAATATTGTTTAATACAGTTACCGTTGTGTGTGGACATGAAAACCAGAGTGGGTCAAATGACCATTAAAGCAATAGCTAATCCCGTTGTTAATGGCCGTATAGCCGGATAATAACCCACGTGTCTAAGGCCACCAGAAAAATTATTAATTTTGGTTTTGGGCAACTAAATATAATCGTTCATGGTTGCTTCATGTGTTCTTTACCTTTTTAAATAACCAATTTATGCCTTAATTGAATATTCACAGTCTCCCGTATCCCCTCCCCCTCTCTCTGAGGTATGAGGTACCCCCCAGTCCGAGGCTATGACTCAAGTAGTGACAGGGTAGAAATCATTGACTGCCGAGGCGCACCTATTAGCAACAATGTTGTCCATTTGCCCCTGTGGATGCAGGACAGAGTTTGTTCTTCGTCTTGCCTCATTGTACAAACGTGAAAGCCAGTGATGATGAAAACGATGACGTTTTCCTTGACAGTGATTGTGAATAAATTTTGTTTTATCATGTTTGCATCATTAAATCCTACACTATTATATATATATATATATATATATATATATATATATATATATATATATATATATATATATATATATATATATATATATATATATATATATATATATATATATAATTTGGTGATAATATAAATATAAAAGGGAAAAGTCAACAAAATAACATTATATTAACCAAGTTGACATTTTATAATGAATAGGTACACAGTATCTAATAACTTTTCCTAGAAGGTCCAGACCACAGGTAATGCCAGTACATCGTGTTCACTTGCATGGTTGACCATAAGGACTGCAAACATGGACCTTCTACATACTACATGCATGTAAACATGCTGTTGTACAGTAATTATCAAAGTGAAATACGTCTTGCCTCTATAGAATTGTACTGTACCATACTCTTAGTTAATAATCATATCTATACATCTACATAACATTCTAATATATAATACAGTGATGGAAGAAATAGGGAGGGCCACGAGTGATGAGGGAGGCGAGGAGCTAGGGGGAGAAGAGGAGGAGGGACGGGTGAGAAGGGGGGGGATGTAGTTGTGGTTAGGAATGGTTTGGGAGGGTGTTGGGGGGGCCACACTTTCCTTCGAATGCGTCAATAGGACTGGCCAGCTTTGTGCTATTTTTCACGAGTAAACTCCTCGCATAACACATATAGGAATATGGTATGTCAGCCATAAATTACGCCCGGGTGTTAAAGATAGTGTGTTGAAATATTATATTGATACAACGATTCGTTTAGGAGATATTTGCGAAAAACAGCGTCTGTCCGGCGCTGAAACGGATAGTAAATTCTCGTCATAATTCAATAGTAATTTTGTCAGACTCCAAGTCAGCCCTTCAGGCAATAAACTCATGTCAAACTATTTCTAATGAAATCCAGGGTCGCATCATTAATAAGTTGTACTTATGCAACAAGTCCTTCACTCTGATCTGGGTGCCCGGGCATTGTTGTATCTATGGCAATGAACGGGCAGACTTACTTGCAAAATCGGCTGTAGAGCTCGAGGTTACTTGGGACGTCTCTCGTGATCTACAATCGTGTCTATCCCTCGGAAAGAAATCAATTAATCTTCTGTGGCAAGATCAGTGGACCAGACTTACATCTCTACCATCAAGCCTCAACTGGGTGATGGGGCCACTGCCAACCGGCCCAATCGTTTAGAAGAAAGAATACTGGCAAGACTGAGAACAAACTGCACCAGGATAACTCATTTAGAACCATATATAGACAAACGTTTTCCACCGCATTGTAACACCTGCAATGGGGTGTTATCTATCAGTCATATCATCCTGCATTGTCGGCGATTTGTGGGGGAACGTGCTTCCCTCATATAGTTACTGTGATGCAGTAAAAGTCCCCTTCACACTCTCAGCTCTCTTAGGTGATGGGGATGGAGGTGTGACTGATAAATTGATGACTTTCTTGAGGGAGACCGAACTGATCGGAGTGATGTGACTGTTTATTACTATTGTTGTTACCATTTTATATATATATTTTGTGCATTTATTGATATTATATGTGTTGTATATATTGTATAATTATGATGTCATAGCTAGGCTTAGCGATTGTCTAAGGTAGGTTTAGCGATTTGTCTATCTAGGTTTAGCGATTGGCTGGAATAGGTATTATGGTAGTTTGGTTAGCTATTGGTTGAGTAGGTACATAGATTAGTTTATTAGCTAGGATGTAAAATTAAGAAATATTTATTTGTATAACGTTACAAAACAATTAGTATAAAAGGTTAGTTTTAAGGTTAAATGTAATAGTAAGAATAATAATTATAATAATAATAATAATAATAATAATAATAATAATAATAATAATAATAATAATAATAATAATAATAATAATAATAATAACAATAATGCATAAAATAATATGCAAAAAAGTTAAAATTAGAATGATTAAAAATAATTAAAAATAACATAAATATAATTTAAAAAAATAAAAAAAATAAAAAATAAAAAAATTAAAAAAATTAAAGGCCTTAATGACCAAACCCAAGGTCGATAGGCAATGGGAAAAAAAAAGAAAAGAAAAAAAAGTGGTCTTTGCAGTTAGCATCTCGGATGCTAAGTTATGTGGTGGTTGACAACACTGTGGTGGCTACCGTCCGTTTACCTACCCTCTCTCTGACCCTGACTTCCACTGAGGGGGTACAGAAACTTTGGAGCGTGGCTGTACAACAGCAGTGCAGAAAAACGCTGCAAATTTACTTTAATTAATTACTTTACTAGAGCAGAGAAACAACAGAATACTGTTGGTGAGAGGCCTCGGTACACCAAGGTAACTCCACGGACAGTACTGTATTCTGTTGTTGTTGTGCTACACGAAGACGATGTCTTGACACAACAAAGCCTGGACGCATTATGTTTTGAACACTTTTTTTTTTTTTTTTTTTTTACTTTACGTTAAAAAGCCGTTAGGCTTGCAACTCCAGCATCTATGACCTTGCGATCCCAGGATGACATAAATGTAAACAAATATGCCAACCCAGTAGTTCGCCCCAGTCATAGATGCTGGCTCATGTGAACAATGAAGGATACATCAGTATGCGAGAATTGCCTCAGGAAAAGCACCTCCTCGCATACGTCATTTGAAATCCTTCATCATTATGCTAATTCAAAGGCAAAACAATACAAAAATTTACTTTTTTATCAAGCTAATCTCATATATAAAAATAAATGTATATAAAAGATAAATCTAATATACACAAATAAATATATATATATATAATGCATTTATCGTTAGTCCTGATAATTGTTGTACATGTACATACAATAATAGATATAAATTCTTTAAATAATGTGGAATGAACTTTTTGTAAAGTGTGTGTGATTTAATATGGTGTGATAGATTGGTGAATGGATGAATACGTGTGCCAAGTGGTGTTGATATGAATGTGCTGAGGAGTGTAAAAATTAATATCATGAGGTGGTTTGGTCATGTGGAGCGTATGGGTAGCTGGATGCTGGTGATGAATGTATAGCAGGACGGTTCTATGGAGATGGGAATGGACTTGGTGGCATCTTCATATTGGGGCGAGATGGAAAGATGGAGTTGAGAGGTATATAATGGAGATTGGCTGGGAGGACGGACGACAGTTGGCGGTTGATTGAAGTGTAGGCAGGTGATTCAGTTGTGTTGTGGTAATTCATTTGGATGATTTAGTTGTCAAGCCATACATATAAGTATAAATATGTAAAATAAAAAGAATACCCATCTCACACATAAATAATAATAAAATCTAAGTCGCAACTCTCTGAGTAGTCCGGTCTCCTTCAAGAAAGTCATCAATTTATCAGTTACACCAGGATCCCCATCACCCAAGACAGAGTTCAGATTCATGGACACTTGATTTACCCTGCAATAGGCAGCCAGAGGCTGACGCTCCCCAACATACCTACTACAATGCAAAATGATGTGACTGATTGATAGCACCACACCACAGGTGTTACATTGTGGTGGGAAACTATGATTGATTAAAAGTGTGCTGTTCATTCTTAATCTTGTAAGTATATACTACTTCCTCACGGCGATGTTGACGATATGCTGAGGGTCAGTCTTCAATGGTGGTCTTGATGGTAGGTATAGCCAGGTCGGTCCACTGACTTTCCCACAGAAGATTGATTGATTTCTTACCGAAAGAGAGACACGACTGTAGCTCCCGAGGGACTTCCAACATCTCCTCAAGTTCTACCGCCGACTTTGCAAGTAAGTCAGCCTGTACATTACTGAAGATTCGACAATGACCAGGCACCCAGATTAGAGAGAAGGACTTAGCAGACACATGTAATTTATTGATAATATTGCCCAGGATTTCATTTTTAGTCGTTTTGCAAGATTTAACTGCCTATTATTATCATACGGTATTACCACCTACCGAAAACGATCGCTGGCCATCCCGACTTGTGAGATCCTCCTGCAGTGGGCTATGGCAAATAGTTCTGCAATAAACATAGATGCATATATGGGCAACCGATATCTAAAACGACACTCCGCTGACAATACACTTGCATCCCCACATTCATCCCTCTTAGAGCCATCAGTGTACAAGTGGAATTACGCTAGGTTTCTAATGAGGATCTTCCGGAACAATTATCTGACCTCCACCTCCGGCGCCTGGGACTTGGCGGTGGGGAGCCAGTCAGTAATAATTTTGGTGGGATTAGACTCCCAGGGCGCTATATTTAACATGACGTGTCGATCCCCACTAGACAGGTCGTACCCTAGCGCTTGACAGAGGAAGTGAAGCCACACAGCCACCGACATGAGGGCCCCATGCAGCAGATATTCCCACTGCAGGAGGATCTCACAAGCCGGGATGGCCAGCGATCGTTTTCGGTAGGTGGTAATATCGTATGATAATAATAGGTGGTCTCGACGAATACAGAGGGGAGGTATATTAGCCTCTACTTCCATCCGCTCCACACGAGTATATCGAAGAGCTCCAAGACATAATTTTAAACATACATTCTGAAAAACATCCAATCTCTTAAGTGTCGCCTCTGACGCCGACCCATACACCTGTGCGCCATAGTCAAGCTTTGAACGTATGAGGGACTTATACACCATCAATAAAGATGTTCTGTCAGCTCCCCATGATTTACCAGATAAATATTTAATTAAGGACATTTAATTTCTTTCTACAACAAACAAGCAAATAATTAATATGACTTTTCCAATTAAGCCTACTGTAAAAATGTAGGCCTAGGAATCTTACTGACTTTTGAAAAGGTATCGGCTGATTATCTAAAGTACTATGCAAATCAGATACTCTACGTTGACGTAGAGAACAGAAAACTTAAAACCCCACTGCGAGGCCCACTGATGGACAGAGTCAAGTGCTAATTGAATCTGCCTCGCCGAAAATTGAACATGGGGGATGAGTGTCACAATGCACAATCATTAGTATAAGTATTTAAGGTTTCGGGGAACAGAAGCTGATGACAGAATATCATTAATAGCGATACTGAAAAGAGTTGGGCTAAGTACACTTCCTTGGGGCACCCTATTTTCTTGGACAAATATGTCGGATGTTACGTTATAGGGCAACCTGACAGAAAGTGTCCTGTCAGCAAGAAAGTTACTGATAAATATAGGCAAATTACCCTTTAAGCCATAGGCGTAAAGTTTCTGTAGTAGTCCGTTACGCCATGTCATGTCGTATGCTTTTTGAATATCCAAAAATATACCTATCATGAAATGTTTCCGAGCAAATGTTTCGGCAATGCAATACTCCAAATGCATTAAATGGTCTAGAGTGGACCGATGTTGACGAAATCCACTCTGTTGAACATTTAACACATTCTTCGACTCTAAAACAAAAACCAGTCTTTTATTTACCATACGTTCCATTACCTTACATAGACAATCAGTCAGCGCAATAGGACGAAACGAACTGGGATTGGTAAGGCGACCGTCTCGTTCAGGTATCGGTATGACATGAGCATAGTGCCAAGAGATTGGCTCAGAGCACCGGCTTTTCTCGCTATATATACTCTTTGAGAAACATACGTCAGAGCCATAACACTCCAGGATTGGATACCTTGTGAACTTGGAATGATCCTTGATTGGTGCAGACGGCCGAATATTTTAAAGAGGGAATCTGGAGCTTCATAAATCCACTCAAAATTTGACCAGGTCTTGGTCTCGCCTTTTCGTGGCAATCACTAGCGAACTCTGTATTTGAGGTAGAAGTCCAGTGAGTGGGGGCAGATGAGCGACCTGGAGAAGAAGATGAACCAGGAGAAGGGACTGACTCGAAAAGCTTTTCATGGCGAGATGCAACAGTATCCATCTTTTCGGTAAGGGTAGTGACAGTTGAGATGATGGCCTGCTGAGCCTCGACCAAGGTGGAGAGCTTGGAGTCATTAGCAGCCTGAGCGGCAACCAGCCCATCACTCCTGGCTTCAAGGGCAGAAAAGTGGTTCTCGAGGGCCGTATATCGTGCCATGAGGGTAACAACAGACTTGCGGAGGGCCAGGTCCGGAGGCGAGGCAGGGCTAGTAGGAGGAGCAGACTGGGGAGGTGGTGGTGGCGGTGGTGGAGGCAGAGCAATAATAGAGACACGAGCCTGGACCTGACGTCGAGTACATCCATGCCACACATTAACCCCTGGCTGAAGGCATAGTGGACACTTCTATCGAGACGTATCCTCCGGAGTTGAAGGCTCAGAGGTGGAGGCAGCACGGCGTGATGGTTCACCCCTGACAGGACACGTCTTGGAATCATGGTCGGCGGCACACCATGCACACTTCGGCCTGGCAGAACAGTACCGGGAGATATGCCCAACTCCCCAACACCTGTAGCAATAAGGCTGGTCATTATGAAATTTCCTCACCTCACACGGTGGAAGACAAGGGAGGAAATCAAAGGAAATCTCATTTGGAGGTGGATCGGGTTGACTCCAGGCAACAACAATATGGGCTAATGGGGGAACCATCTTGGAAAAAACGACGGGCAGAGTACACACCAGGGTATCCCTTGGCAAGATTCGGGTCAACATCAATAGGAAACCGGGTGAAGATGTAGCTGGGGAATTTACGAAGCCTTTCAGGTGAGTCTTCAAGAATGAGAGGCAGAGACAAAAATTCATCAGCCTTCACTCTATCAATGATGTCCTAACGCTTCCTCGAGATGTAGACAAACCGGGAGGTGACAGCAGCCATCTTGGCAGTCTTGGCAGCCGGAGGCAAACAGTCCACACCATCGGAATCCTGCAAGGAGTCGGACGAGGCATCAACGGGTCGCTTGGTAGAGGTTGAGGAGGTGGAAGGCTGCAGCGGAGTGACCGAGGAGAGGGGGGGAGGGTTGCGAGAAGGCAGCTCAGGCCAGTGATCCTCGATAGGAGACTCATCCTCTTCCGACATGGCCAAGTCAGCCTCCAGGCAGGAAGCCACATCCGAATCCACGCTCTCCATCAGGCCAGGCAAGGCCTAGATGGGAAGCAAACAACAACACGAACAGCTGAACATTCAATCAGCCTAGGACACACACACACACACACAGACAATCACAACAATACAATACACAGAACCACAACAGACAAACAACACCAGCAACACCATAGAAACAACACACAGACAAGAATGCACAACAATACAAACAACATACCAACAAAAGCGTAAAAACAACACAAACAAGATTTCAGGCAGAGCGGCATGAGGAACATCGATACTCCAGTAGTGTTGGAGCGAGATTCTAACTCCAGGGATGTAAGAGATGGAAGCTTTCATAACTTAAGAATTCACATGTAAAAATGAAAGCTATAGTCAACATAATGATGCATAAGAAGGGATGACATATCTGTAAGTAGGAAACATACTTTTAAGAGGAATGTAATTAGAAGATTGGTGCCCCGATTTTAGATCCCTTGTCCTTTTTTATGTTATTTATTTATTTATTACTTGTAGCCAAAACTCAACAAATTATCAACCTGGATAATCTCTTTATTAAACCATCCGACCATTGTTACGATCACCTCTTAGCCTTCAATATTTTAAGGCGGAGGTCTAATTTTGGGGCAGAAGTGCAGAAATACGGGGCCACTGGAAAGGAAGGATGGTATTCATAACATCACAGAGTGTGCACTTGTTCGTATGTTAGCATTTCTGACCACACCAAAGTATTTCAGGTTGAATTCGAAGGAATGGACGATTTTTTATCTCTAGAAGTGTAAGTTTACTTTATTATTTCAAAGTAGTCCCAGGTTATAGTCCTTGCCATGAACAAATTCTAACAAAATTGTAACTTAAGAATGAACTTTACTTTTAAAAATACGCGCCCTGGTGTCTACTTGTCCAAGTTATCTTCAATCAGTTTATGTGGAAAAAAAAAAAAAACAGCGTGACTCGTTCGCACCACCTTACACCACTCTGCACCACAATGACGACCAACAAAAGAGTAGCATTATGTGGGTATTATTGAATAGCTAACCTGTCCCATCATCAGGGACTAAACGACGCAACAGGAGATCGTGTGTATACTACAGCAGAAACAGGATTCCTCAGCCATTACATACCGTATTATAGTTGTTACATACGATTCATCAACGACTTAGTTTTCAGCATTTTTTACTTTAATCAAACTTACAATGTGTCTTTAACTTTTTTCAAATAACAAAACCTCTCTATTCACAAATCTGGAAAGTATAAATAGAAATGTATTATTATGCAATAATAAAAATGTGTAGCCATATGTTTGGTAGACTTGCTAGGATCAGTGAATAGATAGGTGTGACTGTAGTTGAGAGAAAGATAGGTTGAGTAACAGAAACGTGAATATAGGGAATACAAAGGTAACCTGATGATTATTATATCAATGGTCTCAGAATTATTTACTTAATAGAAGCTGTTTTGGTTTCAGTGATCACCTTGAATTATTTACATTTTTATATAAAGCACTGAAGGATGAGAATACATAACGCCAATTGTAACATAATTTCCATAGAAGGATATACAAAAATATACATTCATTATCGAACTGGTCATAAGGCTTCAAAATCTCGTGGATTTAATATATAATGCCAAATTTGAACGCGAAATATGTAATGAAATGCAAATTTATCAATCTGACATTTCATTTCAGGAATATTCCTTAGTAAAAAACAGATTCACAATAAGAGGTGACCTATTGCCACATAATTGTGGAGGGATGAAGGGGGCGGGACATGCGTGAGGGAGGGAGGAATGGGTACAACTTGAGAGATAGATGGGGGAGGGGGAGGACAACATTGTCATACTCATTGTGGATATACACTATTACGCGCACAGTATCACTACACAGATATCGAAATAACAAAGCGTTAATTCATGTGAGACACACGGGTTTCATAACCGATGCAGTATTTCAATTAGTTATTGTTGTTGTTGTGTTTATCGTCGTGAACCAAACATCCTTTACCATAATATATTTCAGGAAATTTGTCGTAGGATATGTCGCGTTATTCAACATCAGTATAATGCGTTTTGGGTCGAGGCCAGAGATCTGTAGCGGGCGGATTCTGGACGACAGCCCACCCAAACCATCATGAGGCCACACACATTTCCAACTCATGGAGGCTTTGAGTGGACTGTCGTCTAGACGCCACCTGCTCCACCAATGAACTCCAGTGACCAGTCACAAAGAGGGTGTATGATATTAATGAAAATTACTGAATATGATTTGTGACCTGGAATTTCACACACTCTCTTCGTGACTGAAGTTCATTGGTGGGTCAATCATTGGGGTTCGTATGAGCTGCTGTCTATTCAGAGAGAGTTGTCAGATATCTCCACATGCCAAACAAATGTGGGGCAGAATATGCTTCCGCAACTGTATACTCGCAATCCAAAATATGTATCCAGGCTTGCTTCGAATAGCCTGGTCGAGTATTAAGGAAGCTCAAGCAAATTTCAAACAGGATAAGCGTTGTAACTGGTTCAACAGTACCATACGTCAAATGATTCGAACTTCAACAAAACCTGGATACAAATTTTGGATTGCGAGTGTTCACCCACCTACAAAAGCGCTGTCGCCTCATCTGCAGAGTCATGAACCCCACATGCTTTACAATTGGAAAATGTTGTTGTGTATGGTGTTTCAATTCACGAGTCATTAAACTCCAAACTTCAAGAACCGTTTGGTGAGGCGACAGCGCTTTTGTAGGTGGGTGTACGTAGAGTTTTTTCATGTTGCCTGAAGTATGCACCTACTATCCGTTTCAGCGCCGGACAGACGGTGTTTTTCGCAAATATCTCCTAAACGAATCGTTGTATCAATATAATATTTCAACACACTATCTTTAACACCCGGGCGTAATTTATGGCTGACATACCATATTCCTATATGTGTTATGCGAGGAGTTTACTCGTGAAAAATAGCACAAAGCCAGCCAGTCATATTGACGCATTCGAAGGAAAGTGTGGCCCCCCCAACACCCTCCCAAACCATTCCTAACCACAACTACATCCCCCCCTTCTCATCCCTCCCTCCTCCTCTTCTCCCCCTATCTCCTCGCCTCCCTCATCACTCGTGTCCCTCCCTATTTCTTCCATCACTGTATTATATATTAGAATGTTATGTAGATGTATATGTATAGATATGATTATTAACTAAGAGTATGGTGCAGTACAATTCTATAGAGGCAAGACGTATTTCACTTTGATAATTACTGTACAACAGCATGTTTACATACATGTAGTATGTAGAAGGTCCATGTTTGCAGTCCTTATGGTCAACCATACAAGTGAACACGATGTACTGGCATTACCTGTGGTCTGGACCTTCTAGGAAAAGTTATTAGATACTGTGTACCTATTCATTATAAAATGTCAACTTGGTCCAGTTAATATAATGTTATTTTGTTGACTTGTCCCTTTTATATTTATATTATCACCAAATTACATATATATATATATATATATATATATATATATATATATATATATATATATATATATATATATATATATATATATATATATATATATATATATATATATAATAGTGTAGGATTTAATGATGCAAACATGATAAAACAAAATTTATTCACAATCACTGTCAAGAAAAACGTCATCGTCTTCATCATCACTGGCTTTCACGTTTGTACAATGTGGCAAGACGAAGAACAAACTCTGTCCTGCATCCACGGGGGCAAATGGACAACATTTTTGCTAATAGGTGCGACTCGGCAGTCAATGATTTCTACCCTGTCACTACTTGAGTCATAGCCTTGGACTGGGGGGTACCTCATACCTCAGAGAGAGGGGGAGGGGATACGGGAGACAGTGAATATTCAATTAAGGCATAAATTGGTTATTTAAAAAGGTAAAGAACACATGAAGCAACAATGAACGATTATATTTGGTTGCCCAAAACCAAAATTAATCATTTTTCTGGTGGCCTTAGACACGTGGGTTATTATCCGGCTATACAGCCATTAACAACGGCATTAGCTATTGCTTTAATGGTAATTTGACCCACTCTGGTTTTCATGTCCACACACAACGGTAACTGTATTAAACAATATTACTAATGAACGATACGTATATACTGTACATACTGTCATAAAAAAAAAAAAATGGAAGAGGGATGGTGAAGAGTGAAACGGGGAGGGGGATAATGAGATATTGGGGTAGGGAAGGAAGGAATGGTGGGGGGATTTCGGGGTGTTGGTGGAGGGGTTACACGAGTACCCCACACTCGTCCGATTCTCTATAACGCCTTAGATATGATGACTGGATTAGGCTTAATATCACTCAGTAAACTCCTAACATAACACATATAGGAATATGGTATGTCAGCCATAAATTACGCCCGGGTGTTAAAGACAGTGTGCTGAAATATTATATTGATACAACGATTCGTTTAAGAGATATTTACGAAAAACACCGTCTGTCCGGCGCTGAAACGTATAGTAGCTTGATTCTCTTCTATATAAGACGTCATTTTGTCGTCCAAGCGCAGGATTGCGATACGAAGACCGTCTTGGGGACGCTTGGTATCAAGGTAAATATAGCTTCACAAGGTAGTTGATTAATTAAAGCAGTTTTATACATGTACTACAATGGTATATGATGTAAGAAGCTAAAAGCAAACCCTTGGAATAATTTTATATAATATGATACGAGTTTTTAATGGCAGCTGTAGAACTATTTTGAAAAGAAAAAATTCTAAAGAACACAAAAAGGAAAAGCTGAAGTTGCTTTTGTTGTACTGAAAATTGAAAAAGCCCTTTTACATACACACATATTAGCATGATATAAGAATTTGAAGGTTTCAGTAATTATTGCTTGTATTTTCTATGTCTTACTATTACACAAACTAGAATTTTTTTTCTCGTGTTTCCCTCCACTACCTACCCTAGATGTTTTGCCTAATTTCCCCTGACTTTATCACCCATGATACCTTATAATGAACAGATGTACTGTACATCCACGAACAATACACATAGTAGGCATTTTCCACAAGTGAATCTGTACCTTCTTTTACACAAACACCACAGCGCACGCATTTACTTGTTTTGGTGAGCATACTCTCATCGGTCAGGTACAGTACATGGAGCCATGGTCAGGTCAACTGTTTGGGTACAACTATCCTCCTTTCCAGACTCCGACCCCATGTCTCGATTCATCGTGAAGTCATGCGCAGAGTGTACCAATTTTCATACACATTGCTCGCCCACTGAAACTACCTGGCGTAGCTATATTTACCTTGCTTGGTATCGGCGGACAAAACCTGACATGGATACGTAATAAGTGTTTTTGTCGTCAAGCGCGGGATTGGGTAGCTAAGAGAAAGTGAATACAGTATCTGAAGTACTTGAAGTGTTAAACACACATGCTTAATAATCTAAATTTGCAATGCAGTACAATAATTACCTCTCCCTATATAAAGGTAGCAAGGTTATAAAATTAGTCAGACCTAAGCTAACCAAATCTGGACCGGGTCAAACCACCCCAAAACTATCAAAACTTAGATAAAGAACATATCCCCTTGACGCCATTCGCTAAAGTTCTCATAAATTTTGACTCCTATATGCCTCTCAGGTATCGAGGTGAGCATACATTTTGATAGGTGAGCATAGGGAAAAGCAGAATAAACCTACAATTTTGCTTTAAGCAATATCACTTTGGTGTGCCTTCAGGAATGAACGTATAATGTATTCTAAACCTGCTCTTAAACTGCAATTATTTTGATGAAAGCCTACTTTGTGCTGAACTGGCTTTATTTTATAGCCTGTTGCACTTAAAATTCATGTATGTTCCTTGTCTTCATGTCCTTGTGATTCGCCATTTGCATTATTTACAATTCCTAAGAACAGGCAAGCTGCCCGAATCACTGCTCTGGACCTGTCTTGCTTGGATACGAAGACGGTGTTGATTTCAGCGGCTGTACGCTTTGGCTCGTCTTCGTATAACTTTGGCCGACAGAAACAGTACCGCGCACCAAATCTTGGTTTTAACCAAGCAATCTTCGTATCCGAAGGACAGCAAAATGACGTATCTTGTCTTATATATTACTCTCGCTTCATGGGCCGTGTCCCAATGTTTTTTCGGGAATAACTTTGTAGCTAAAGGTTGAATCAGTATGATATTTTGCCACTCGTTATTTCATACCTTTCCCTAATTATTTGTATTATAATGGATTACCAAAAGAGAATAATTAAGGCATTAGTCCCCGAGAAATACGTAATTTTTATGAAATTTGGAATACGAAGGATTATAGTGTGACGTACTGTATATACCACGTCACTCCACAGACGTCACCCACCCTACTCTCTCTCTCTCTCTGATCTCGTAACCTTGTCCGAAAATACACCACAGGCACACACACACGCACATATATATATATATATATATATATATATATATATATATATATATATATATATATATATATATATATATATATATATATATATATATATATATATATATATATATATTAGTATAGCCAGGAAGGATATTTTCTTTGAGGCAAGTGAGATTAAAAGAAATGGCAATTTCAGCTTTGGAGAGTTTATTGTTGGTTTTCTCCAATTGTCTAACAATTTTATTTTGGTCAGGGTAGATTTTCTGTAGTAGTTGGCCTAGGTTCGACGACGTTTCGGAGATAACATTCTCCATCTTCAGGTATGGGTAGAGTGACTGTGGCAATGGCAATGGTGGTGGGAGTGAAGAGGAAAAAACAAAGAATGTGTGATAGATATCACTAGAAGTTAGTAAGGAAATAGAAACACAGTAGTAGTGTACAAGTTCCTGGGCTCAACCAGGTTGCTGCCATGTTTATTTTAAGTTTCAAGCTTAATATTCTATTTCTTTTTCACTGCCTATCTATTCAATATGCTTATTTGCCACCGTCTATCTATTTATTTGTTTTCTTGTCACCGTCTACATCTTCATATTATTCTCTCTCACTCTCCAATTTTCCCTCTCTCACTCTATATTATTTATTATTCATTACTCCTATTTTTTTTTCATTACCACTTTATTTTCTATTTATTTTATTTTTGTTTTTTATTTAATTTTTAATCTATTTTATTAACTTTTTTTTTTTTTTTTTTTTTTCTCGGGTACATCTCTTCATTTTATTATATATATTTAAATATATATATATATTTAAATATTTTATTTTTATTCGTTTATTTATTTATTCTTGGAGGGCCAGTTCCCTTTTTTTGTGTCCCGGTTACACCTCTTCTTTTTATTTTATTTATTTATCTATTTATTATTATTTGTTTTTTCTTTTATTTGGAGGGCCAGTTCACTTCTTTGTTTCCTAGTTACTCCTCATCTTTTTTTTTTTTTTTTTTTTTTGAGGGCCAGTTCACTTTTCTTGTGTCCCGGTTACACCTCATCTTTTTTTTTTTTTATATATATATATATATATATATATATATATATATATATATATATATATATATATACTAGCTGCTCCGCCGCCCTTCGGGCGGCTAGGAGCCGCTAGCTCCTGCGGAGGGCTGGCGGCCTGCGGCCGCCCTTCCACCGCCCTTCGGGCGGTTTGGAGCAGATCGGGTGGTGGGTGGATAGAAGGAAGGGAAGGAGGGAAGGAAGGGGGAGAGGGAGGGATGGTTTAGTGGTTAGATAAAATAAATGGATGGATGGATGATTAGTAATAGAGGTGGGTGGGTGAATAATTGGAGGTATTAGTCGTTTTTAAATGTTTATTATATCAATCTTTCTCCCTCATTCAATAACTCCATCATTCTAATATTAGCATAATTAATAATATTTCCTTCTTTTTCTATTAATTGCGTCACTAAGCATTTTACTGAAGTGCCTCCTGGTAAACGACATTTTTCACGACTCCGGTTGACGACAATAAATATGGCAATATTGAAAATCAAATTGACAAAAGTGAAACTCTATAGGACAATAATGAGAATCAATATGACAATGGTGTTTGATACTGGAGCAGGAATCAAGAGCTCAAGAAAATATAGTACAAAATATTGGTATTTATTGAAAGAATTACCGTTTTCCCGGTAGTTTGCCCAGGTTAGGTCCCGGTAGTCTGATGCGGTTTAGGTAAGGTCAGGTAAGGTAACGTCAGGCTAATTTCAAAATGCCCCATTTGAATATGCCCTATCTTGGCAATAATGAAAATCAATTAGACAAAACTGAAACTCAATAGGACAATACTGAGATTCAATATGACAATGGTGTTTGATACCGTAGCAGGAATCAAGACGTCAAGAAAATAAGTTACAAAAATATTCTACCAATCAGAAAATAAATATGGCAATAATGAAAATCAATTTGACAAAACTGAAACTCTATAGGACAATACTGAGAATCAATATGACAATGGTGTTTGATACTGGATTACAAAAATATTCTACCAATCTGAAAATAAATATGGCAATAATGAAAATCAATTTGACAAAAGTGAAACTCTATAGGACAATAATGAGAATCAATATGACAATGGTGTTTGATACTGGAGCAGGAATCAAGAGCTCAAGAAAATAATGTACAAAAATATTGGTAATTATTGAAAGAATTACCGTTTTCCTGGTAGTTTGCCCAGGTTAGGTCCCGGTAGTTTGGCCAGGTTAGGTCCCGGTAGTCTGATGTGGTCTAGGTTAGGTTAGGTAAGGTCAGGTAAGGTCAGGCTAATTTCAAAATGCCCCATTTGAATATGCCCTATCTTGGAAATGGGGCATTTGTGGAGGAAATGCCATAGAAGAAAATAGTCTTAGAATGGTCTAAATAAGTGGGTAATGAAGGTAGAAAAACGGTATGCAATAACGGTAATTCATTCAATATTTACCAAAATATTATACCAATATGGTAGAAATCAATCATAAAAATGGATAAAATGTAATAATATAGGTAAACGACAATATACTTACTGAGATAAGGCATAAACAAATCGAATAATATCCGTGCTGTAGCCTTAAATTATGTTCATGAGCTGTTGATTTCTGGACCAGTATCCGATAATTTAATAATAGAATACGTGTTCTCATTTTTAGGGGTAACTACTTTATTACTCATGGCGCTGCTGTACGCAAACCAATGAACCTAGGAAGCTTTAGTTTACAGATTCTGGTGTGTAAAATCAAGCTCTACAAGTCTGTAAGAAAAAATTTACCTAAATGAAACTTTAAAATTGACCGTGTTTT
Organism: Petrolisthes cinctipes; assembly: GCA_033782935.1. Classification (NCBI taxonomy): domain Eukaryota; kingdom Metazoa; phylum Arthropoda; class Malacostraca; order Decapoda; family Porcellanidae; genus Petrolisthes; species Petrolisthes cinctipes. The sequence goes on from JAWQEG010000367.1 coordinate 312,175, forward strand.
TGCGAAAGGCTGAACTGTGGTATGGTGATTCCGTAGATTTTTCCCCTGTAATTTATTATTATTTCGCTAGCACGTTTCGTTATATGTGGTTTCGTTGTATGACCCCCCCTAAACCTGAACGGGATCAAGACTCACCTACATGCAAATTTTGAGGACACAAAGTTGGACGGTTTAGGCGTGCATCGCGGACACACACACACACACACACACACACACACGCAGAGAGAAGCTTGGCTTTATGTATATAGATATATATATATATATATAATAATAGTATGTACACTGTTTTGTCTCTGTCCACATAAAATCTTTTAGCTAAGTTATATTATTCATTGTCATTTATATGTAAATAACTTATAGGGAACCAGTTATTCTGTTTGGTTCCCTCATAGTTAGTTGTTAGTCCATATAAGTTATTATTAAGTTCTAGTGCTGTTATTTTTCTCCAAATATCTATTGCTCTATTCACTAATAGTTCTTTTATTTTTGGTAAATAAGCTCGGTTGTGTAGTTCTTCATTGCTTACTATATCAGGGTATTTTATGATATAAATGAATCTTAGTGCCTTATTTTGGATTATTTAAAGTGAACACAAGTTAGAATTTTTCATGTCTACTTGTGGAATTGGTGGGTATTCTATTATTGATCTCATTAATGCTAAATACAATTTTCTCTTATTTCTTGCAGTAAGTCCATTAAATTTGTATAATCTAGTAAGTATGTGGTTAATTTATTAATTTTATCTGATATAAAGGTTTTATAACCTGTTCTGACAGGTTAGTGTGACAGTGTAGTGTGATTCCAGGGTATATATAGGGAACTGGTGGCTCAAGTGACACTAATAGGGCGTAGCAGGGAGGGTTTAGTCTGGGTGGAGGGAGGCTGGTTGGTAGAGATATTGGGAGGTAAGGTGAGGTGAGGTGAGGTGAGGGTGGGGGGCGGGGCTTAGGCTTGTGGGTGAAGTGTTTTGAGGGAAGTTGACACGGGCTTGGATGATCTTAAGTTGTATCTAAGTATAGGCTGATTGATAGGTGGTATTGGAGTCGATATGTTGATGGTAGAGGAGACCTGGGGAAGATGGTTGGAGGGGCGCTTGGAGCTGGGTAGAGCTTGAAAATCTTCAGTTTGTATGTTCATGGAGGGGCGGATTGTCTGTATGTATATAGCTTCTAGGAGAAAAAGGCGTTTGGGGTCGTTCTCTCTGTCCAGTATAGTGGTGTTACGGTCCAAGTCAAGTCGAGTAAGAGGGCTATGTTATCTCCGAAACGTCGTCGAACCTAGGCCAACTACTACAGAAAATCTACCCTGACCAGAAGAAAATTGTTAGACAATTGGAGAAAACAAACAATAAACTCTCCAAAGCTGAAATTGCCATTTCTTTTAACCTCACTTGCCTCAAAGAAAAAAAAAAAAAAAAAAAAAAAAAAATATATATATATATATATATATATATATATATATATATATATATATATATATATATATATATATATATATATATATATATATATATATATATATATATATATATATATATATATATATATATATATATATAGTAACCACAGGAGAAAACAAAGGCAGAACAGTAAGTACTTTCGTATATTACATCTTCAGACAGAATGATGATGTAATATACGAAAGTACTTACTGTTCTGCCTTTGTTTTCTCCTGTGGTTACTCTGCATATATCTTCTGTCTGAAGATGTAATATACGAAAGTACTTACTGTTCTGCCTTTGTTTTCTCCTGTGGTTACTCTGCAATTATATCTCACGGTGAAGTGAGCTTTCTGCATATATATATATATACTAGCTGCTCCGCCGCCCTTCGGGCGGCTAGGAGCCGCTAGCTCCTGCGGAGGGCTGGCGGCCTGCGGCCGCCCTTCCACCGCCCTTCGGGCGGTTTGGAGCAGATCGGGTGGTGGGTGGATAGAAGGAAGGGAAGGAGGGAAGGAAGGGGGAGAGGGAGGGATGGTTTAGTGGTTAGATAAAATAAATGGATGGATGGATGATTAGTAATAGAGGTGGGTGGGTGAATAATTGGAGGTATTAGTCGTTTTTAAATGTTTATTATATCAATCTTTCTCCCTCATTCAATAACTCCATCATTCTAATATTAGCATAATTAATAATATTTCCTTCTTTTTCTATTAATTGCGTCACTAAGCATTTTACTGAAGTGCCTCCTGGTAAACGACATTTTTCACGACTCCGGTTGACGACAATAAATATGGCAATATTGAAAATCAAATTGACAAAAGTGAAACTCTATAGGACAATAATGAGAATCAATATGACAATGGTGTTTGATACTGGAGCAGGAATCAAGAGCTCAAGAAAATATAGTACAAAATATTGGTATTTATTGAAAGAATTACCGTTTTCCCGGTAGTTTGCCCAGGTTAGGTCCCGGTAGTCTGATGCGGTTTAGGTAAGGTCAGGTAAGGTAACGTCAGGCTAATTTCAAAATGCCCCATTTGAATATGCCCTATCTTGGCAATAATGAAAATCAATTAGACAAAACTGAAACTCAATAGGACAATACTGAGATTCAATATGACAATGGTGTTTGATACCGTAGCAGGAATCAAGACGTCAAGAAAATAAGTTACAAAAATATTCTACCAATCAGAAAATAAATATGGCAATAATGAAAATCAATTTGACAAAACTGAAACTCTATAGGACAATACTGAGAATCAATATGACAATGGTGTTTGATACTGGATTACAAAAATATTCTACCAATCTGAAAATAAATATGGCAATAATGAAAATCAATTTGACAAAAGTGAAACTCTATAGGACAATAATGAGAATCAATATGACAATGGTGTTTGATACTGGAGCAGGAATCAAGAGCTCAAGAAAATAATGTACAAAAATATTGGTAATTATTGAAAGAATTACCGTTTTCCTGGTAGTTTGCCCAGGTTAGGTCCCGGTAGTTTGGCCAGGTTAGGTCCCGGTAGTCTGATGTGGTCTAGGTTAGGTTAGGTAAGGTCAGGTAAGGTCAGGCTAATTTCAAAATGCCCCATTTGAATATGCCCTATCTTGGAAATGGGGCATTTGTGGAGGAAATGCCATAGAAGAAAATAGTCTTAGAATGGTCTAAATAAGTGGGTAATGAAGGTAGAAAAACGGTATGCAATAACGGTAATTCATTCAATATTTACCAAAATATTATACCAATATGGTAGAAATCAATCATAAAAATGGATAAAATGTAATAATATAGGTAAACGACAATATACTTACTGAGATAAGGCATAAACAAATCGAATAATATCCGTGCTGTAGCCTTAAATTATGTTCATGAGCTGTTGATTTCTGGACCAGTATCCGATAATTTAATAATAGAATACGTGTTCTCATTTTTAGGGGTAACTACTTTATTACTCATGGCGCTGCTGTACGCAAACCAATGAACCTAGGAAGCTTTAGTTTACAGATTCTGGTGTGTAAAATCAAGCTCTACAAGTCTGTAAGAAAAAATTTACCTAAATGAAACTTTAAAATTGACCGTGTTTTTGCGAAAGGCTGAACTGTGGTATGGTGATTCCGTAGATTTTTCCCCTGTAATTTATTATTATTTCGCTAGCACGTTTCGTTATATGTGGTTTCGTTGTATGACCCCCCCTAAACCTGAACGGGATCAAGACTCACCTACATGCAAATTTTGAGGACACAAAGTTGGACGGTTTAGGCGTGCATCGCGGACACACACACACACACACACACACACACACGCAGAGAGAAGCTTGGCTTTATGTATATAGATATATATATATATATATATATATATATATATATATATATATATATATATATATATATATATATATATATATATATATATATATATATATTGTTACGTCGTGATGTAACAACGCTGTGAAACAGGGGTAGTCAAGATGTTAGTGAAGATGTTCTATTCACTTGGGGTAATGGCAAGTCAAGTAGTCTCTCTCTTTTATTACATTACAGGTTTATTACAGGACTAAACAAATAATAAAAATAAAAGTCATTGCTTCCTTCAGGTTGCATATTGCATATGAAGCTTTATAGCTAACCTGGAAAGCCAAACTAACAATCATGTAACACCTACCCCTCTAAAAGAACGAAATTTCCCGTGAGAAATTTCGGCCTTTTTACAATCTCGAGGGGAAATAGAATACATGTCATAGAAAAGATGACAAGATTACATAAAAAGATGACATGCCTCTCACAGTGTAGGAGAAGAGCATGGTGCAGTTGTACCAGTTGCTTGGAAATACCAAAAGGGATAGTGTTACGCCTGTGTGTTTTCCAAATGGCAAGATTTCCAGCCCTCCCATAACTTTTACGTTTCCTGTATGCTTTCCTTATGCGAAGATGTCCAGCCAATCCCACCACGACAGCGACAGCGACAACAACGACCAATAATCAACAATCACCACTAATCACCAAAACCACCAAAACCACCAATGCGACAGCGAGCGCCAATAATCACCGAAACCACCAATGCGACAGCGAGCGCAAATAATCACCAACCCCCTCAATGCGACAGCGAGCGCCAATAATCACCAAAATCACCAATGCGACAGCGAGCGCCAATAATCACCAAAACCACCAATGCGACAGCGAGCGCCAATAATCACCAAAACCACCAATGCGACAGCGAGCGCCAATAATCACCAAAACCACCAATGCGACAGCGAGCGCAACAGGGCTGGACACTATCTCCACTAAAGGCACAGGAAACTCAGGGACAGGTATACCGGGGCTAGGAAACACGGCACTGGAAACTCAGGGACAGGGTTTTATCTTCACCTCTCTGGTGGTCCTGGGAACTGGTATACACTCCACAGCATCAAGGAAGGTCACTGTTCCCAGTCCAAGCTGTCAAGTAGGCAAGCGCTGACACATATCATTCCTATTCGTCCGCCAATGCTATTTTAACCCAGTATCCAGGGAGCATTGTTACGTGACATGAGGAGAACTACGAGTCATATACACAGCTCGTCCCCTTCAGGGTCTTCCAGGCAAGGATAGTGTTGTATCCCTCTGCTTCAACATCAGCATTTTCTTCCAGTCAATTGATCTTCATCAGCAAACATTTCGACATCCTTGATCATGCGGTCAATGTCCAAGGTAGTTGAAAAGATCTGGTTCCTTTTGTAGGGATGACACTATTGGCATCAAAGGGAACACAAAGAACGAAGAGAGAGACAACAAAACTACAAAGAACGAAGAGAGAGACAACAAACTACTGACTGCACATTACCCCGACATCTTGACTACCATCCTGGCGAGGTCGCCATTTTGTTACGTCGTGATGTAACAACGCTGTGAAACAGGGGTAGTCAAGATGTTAGTGAAGATGTTCTATTCACTTGGGGTAATGGCAAGTCAAGTAGTCTCTCTCTTTTATTACATTACAGGTTTATTACAGGACTAAACAAATAATACAAATAAAAGTCATTGCTTCCTTCAGGTTGCATATTGCATATGAAGCTTTATAGCTAACCTGGAAAGCCAAACTAACAATCATGTAACAATATATATATATACATATATATATATATATATATATATATATATATATATATATATATATATATATATATATATATATATATATATATATATATATATATATATATATATATATATATATATATATATATATATGCGTAAATCCACAAGGAAGGAAAAATAAACACGGAGTCCCAAGCGCTTTGGTGTATTCACATCTTCAGGGGAAATACAGAATGTAGAAGAATGGTTACCGAGAGACACCTTATATACCGATACACTTAATAACTAACTGGCAACCTGAAGGTGTTGCCACTGCGAGTTCCAAGCAATATACACCCATATGGTGCTACAAGGATTTACCTGACATGACCTCTAAACCTAAGATTATCCTCAGTCATTAACCCCCAGAGTCCGGGCAGCGGGATTTCCCGCTCGGTCGACAGAGGCCGGGCAGCGTGAAATGCCGCTCTGTCGACAGAGTCCGGGCAGCGGGAAATCCCGCTTTTGGTAATTTATGGGGAAAAACGCCAAATTTGTCGGGATTTTTTTTGATCTGGCTATACTTCACCACCAGACCTTTTCATCCCCACATTCAATCAGTGTGTGCTTGACCGTGACAATGGCTGGGCGTAGTGAAGAAAATACGGGCTCGTTCGATTTGGTGCATCCTACCGCGCTGCCGGGCGCACCCTCTCTTGTAACCTCCACTCCGCGGGTGCAACCAGCTAGATTGTGTCACAGCCACGCTCACAAAGCGAACGCAGCCTCGCTCTCACGGGAAAAGTGACCTCCATTCCTCACTTGATTTCTCGGCAATGGAGTGTCCTAGAGAGCTGGGGTTGGTTTTAATGGAAAGAGGAGGAGTTGATGGTGAGTACACAATCAAATTTAAGTTGTTCAGTATTGTAGTTTAGACGTAGGGAGTAAGAGAAGTAGAGTGATTTTCCGGGAAATACCCGGACAGGCAGGGTAAAAGTTAGTATTGCGCCCAGAACCACAGAGCGTATTTCCATTCTTGGCCCGTCCCGGAGGGGTTAAGGAATAGCAGTTGGACTTATCTTATTAACAATCTTGTCTATGATGAAACTATCCAACTTGTACATACCATTGTAGGTGTTGCCTACCCTATGAATCAGGCAATCCAAAAATGGCAATTTTCCATCCTCCTCAATTTCAATGGTAAAATTAATGGAAGGGGCTAAGTTGTTAAGCAATGGCAGAAAGTTATCTAGATTTTCAGTGCATGGCCAGAGGCAAAGTACGTCATCTGTACCATACAGCATTACTGGGTAAAATGTTATTAAGCAGTTTCTTCTCAAAAAACTCCACGTACAAATTACTCAAAACTGGGGAGAGTGGATTGCCCATTGCCATACCGAATTTCTGCTCAAAATATTCATCTTGAAAAACAAATTTGCAGTCTTTAATGCATAGCTTAATCAATTTTAAGATAGCATTTTTGGTGATAGGGAGAGGGATGTTATCAAGTATTTCATCAAGATAATCCAAAAGGTCGTCAACAGGAACTTTGGTAAATAGAGATTTAACATCAAAACTCACAAGCTTAAATGCACCAGTTATCTGTAAATTGTTAAGTTTTTCTACTCAGTCAACATTGTTTTTTATGTTGGAGTCCGAAATTGTGCCAACTAAAGGGCTTAGCAAGGAAGTTAACCACTTTGATAATTTATAGGTGATGGATCCCACAGAACTAATAATAGGTCTGGCTGGATTATTGGGCTTGTGAGTTTTAATTAGTCCATACATGTAGGGCAGGGAAGGAGAACGAGAGGAGAACTGTTTAATGAGTTGATCATTACCCTTTAAAACTGTTTATTTAAATTTATTTAAATTAATTATCGAGGTAATGTCTTCATTCGGTGTTACCCTCCTAGGCAGTGTTTAAAAATGTGAAAGAATGAACTGTCACTGAAAATCCACACGTAAAATCACTCATACAAAATGCACTCCTCCCTATAAATCAAGGGCAATAGGCTTACTAAATCTAAACGTTCCACTGGTCAGCTAGGCTTACTCGTGCGGTAAGAGTTGCCAGTTGTCTCTGGATAATGGATATTTTAAATCACTCCTCAGAATGCCCTAATAATTCGATTTGAAGGAAACCTGCATAAACCCGTTATTACGCAGCCACCCGACCCTAACTTTTCGCGCAGACTGTATATTATATATTGTTACGTCCTTAGTTGGTTACCCTGATATTATTAGGTTATTTGCTTGTTACCTCTCTAAAGTCCGCTCCGCCGCTCTCCTCCCTGTATGGCAACGCAGGGATGCAGAGAGGCCCTTCAGCATCTCCATCACCCATTACGAGTCTGTCTGCCATCACAAATATTCCTACCATCGTCGAGGCCTCATGGTTCGGAGGCACAATGTAGTCTCTGCTCGTTTGAGGCTTGGCTCCCGGCCACCGTGGCAGGTTGCTGGAATGCAGGGTGAGCCTCCCTTCACTGAGTGTCGCTTGTGTCGAGCGCCTCGTGCTAACACTATAGAGCACTATTGCCTAGCCTGCCCCACTGTCCGACACTTGCTGCCCCAGGGCCTGCCACTTGATGTGGTTTGTCGACACCTGCTGAACCATCAGGTTCTGGAGGAACTTCTGGTGCGCCACCCTCGTTTTGGTGGATTTAAGTAGGTCATGATGTAAATATTTGTCTGTATGCTTGTGCTTCATTCTGTTATGTTTTCGTGATGTGTGTGTGTGTGCGCATGTGTGTGTGGTTGTGTGTGTGTGTGGTCATTGGGTTCTCGTGAGTCCCGCCTACCCTTGTGTACTGTTGTCTGCCTATTGACTGACGCTACGGCGCAATGAATTAAAAAAAAAAAAAAACGTTATTTGCTTTATTTGCTTTGATTGATTAAAGTCTAGGGGATTAATTCGGCGGTACAGTGGTACCAGGTGGTACAGTGGGAGAGGGCCCTTCTAATGTAAGCGTTGATAGTGGAACGCAAGTATCTTTGGGGACACTCGCTCATCCCATTGAGGCACAGTCCAGTGTTGGTAGGTTTGGTGTAGACTGTAGTTTCAAAACCGTTGTTGCTGGCTGTGACAATGATGTCTAGGAATGGGAGTTTTCCATCGGTGGACTCTTCGAAGGTTGAGCCCGGAGGATGAGATGAATCGTTGTCTTAGTTCATGTGGCTCGTGAAGGTCTTTAACACCGACCGAACTTGACTGAATTACACAAGTGTAGTGTGTATGTAAGATGCTCCGGGTATAAAACAATATGATGCAACAGGATTTATTCTACCGTTATGCATTCCAACCTGTAGAACCAAATTACATTAGTAAATCATAATCATATACCAATTATAATAAAGTACTCACAACCCAGTAATCACAAATTAATAGCCTAAAAACATGTTACTCATAACTTCTTAACTATCACCAACCATCAATCACATTAATAAATATTAATTATATATCCATTATAATAAAGTACTCACAACCCAGTAATCACAAATTAATAGCCCACAAACATATACTGGACAACCTGTGTGTAAGGCCCTAGATAACCTACCAATATATACTGTAACTAGTCTTCCCACAGTAAACTATCATAATATAATGGCGGCCTCAAGCCACCAGTCTAAGACATATTTTAACTCACAACATTGCCGCCAATAGTAGGACCCGGGTGGCCTGTAGACACTAGGTGTAGGAGAGAGAGCAGGGAGAATAGTGAGGTTCCAGCATAGTTCCTCACACACATAACAAAAGTATTTGATAAGTTCCACTGTACCAGTAGCCGGCTGTGAGTCTTCTGTCCCAAGCCTTCTACCAGCTGATTACTTCTCTTCTATCCTCCCCTCCACATTCTTCTAAAATGCATAAACCTCTTCCCAATAAATAGTATGATTGTATGACCTAACTCCGTGTACAAATACAGTTACTCATAGTATACATATTACACATCTTATAAATATACCTGTTACAAATAACAAAAGCTAAATATGAACACAATAAATGGACCCTTGGTCAAATAACATTGGAACAACCCACAGGCAATAACAGAAAACGAACAATAATACAGGGACTATACTAACCCCCAATACGACGCCAGGGGCCGGATACTCAAACGTTCCTAACTTAGGGCAGCCTCGCGCCCTATCTGGACTTAGGAACTCCTAAGTTACGAACTGGTTAGGATATCCTATCTCATGCCCTAAGTTGGTATACTCAAAACTTTTTTAGGGCGTCCTATCCTGTTCCTAAGTAGTTAGGAAGTCCTAAATCTTCCCGGGTGCCCTATGTTGTTCAGCCAATCAGGGTGGCGCTTTCAAGTGACTCAGACTGACTTCAGCCAATCAAAAGCAAGCTCGATCAGCTGACAAAAGTAAACACGAAACAAAACACAACATTATGCGTATGACGGTGTGAGTGGTAGAAATGCGTGTCGAACCTGTGGAGAGGAAGAGAGTAGTATCTACTGCGAAATAAGTGCCACCGCCATTATGATTCATGACAGACAACAGTATAACATTATTGAAAGTCATTAGCAATATTAGAAATGACTATTTTATCATGTCTACTTGTGTCACATCACATGATTCACAGCTAAATGTAATAATTATGGAGGATTATGTAATGTAAGATATAAGATTACCAATAGCAGGTAGATAGTGTACGGTAGGTTAGGTCTGTTTAAATATGCATATTTTTAGTCTCATTGGTGTTTTAGTAACATATACCTTTTTGAGTAATGGTATCCCTAGTCAAAATCTGGCAAAACGAAACTAAAATGTAAAAAATACAACATACAACACAGCAACAACATTACTGTAAAAATATTAGTTGGTATCAGTAAATGAACAATTTCCTACAAGTTATCATTAACCTTATTCCTCAATGGTGACCACACACAAATAACCCAAGCCCAATCTTACCAATAAACTAGTGTTAAAATGAATCCCCTGAATCAAACCAAACACAAAAGTTGGGCCAAATAATAGATAATGTAAAAAATTATGGGTGTTTCTGAAGAAAAGTTCAGCAGTTCTAATTAGGTTTATCAAGTGGAGTTAGGTTAGGTTAGGTCAGGGTTCTTTCCTCGTGATAATTAGGTAAGAAATTAATAGAACAACCAGAAATATGATGTAAATTTTTTTTTTTTTTTTTAGGGGGTGGGGGAGAAATTACAAATCAAGACTGAGCTAGGCCAGAAAGAACTTAGAACTTGTAGTTTCAAATAAGGAGACTGAGAGGAAGCAAGAAAGAGAGGAGGGAAAGTTAAAGGATTAATAGGGAGTGGGTTAGATTTGAAGGATTGCCAGACCCCTTAAATGGCCGTTGGTTAGGTTTGAAGGGATGCCAGAACCCCTTAAGTACTGTTCATATCACCACAGACAATACTTCCCCTTCAGGGTCCAAATTGAAGAGCAATTGCTTAAACTAATGACTGGGAAAATCATTTATTATGTTGTAAATCCTTGAATTGTTCAGTATTTCTCATGCAACACATAAGTCTCCTAATTAACTGTGCTTACACTACATACTCAATATTACTCGAGTATGTGTGAGAATGGTACTAAATTTTATTGAGCAACGAGGGATATATTATGTCATGGTCCTATTTCTCGGATAAGTTTATTATTTCAATCTGAGGAAATCTATAGTATCTTCGTTGGTGATCATGACTGACATTGGAGTGGTTCCTTATACTATAAACTCTTCCTCAGTAGTCTCTCCAACAACAACAAAGTGGTGCTCTTTGTTAATACAGCCAAAATGTATGTAGTCCTTCTTATTCTTTTTGGTACAGCCGAGTTGATTTATCATGTTTTCTACGGTGTTCGGTGTCATAACTCCACTTAGGGCTGCCTGGGGGTTGTCCTAAATCCAAGCGTCGTAACTTAGGAAAGATGGCTGCCAAAGGTTTTGAGTATGCCGTCATAAGTGTTTTGAGTATACCGTCATAAGCGCACTGGGGAAGTTAGGACTCCCTAGCCGAGATAGGATGTCCTAAGTTGTTTTGAGTATCCGGCCCCTGAATCGTACTACACTCCCCCACCACCGGAACTCCTATTGTTCCTCTACTGGTAGTATGAGGACAAGCTTATGGACCGATCTGTGCACAGTCATATCTTGCTGACCCTCGTATTCACCATTCTTCCTTTGTATCTTATATCTTATTCCGACATCCCTGACTTTATCATCAGAACTGGGCATAATTTTGTTCACCTCAGCAAGTTTCCAAGTTCCCTTAAGAGCACTATTATCTTGAACCAGCACAATATCTCCTACCTTTAAATTTCTTTTCTCAGTGTGCCATTTTTGTTGTAGAATTAATGTCGGAAAGTAATACATCATCCACTTCTTCAAGAAAGAATTTACAATAGCATTAATGAATTCCTGTCTAGTCTTTGTATTTACATTGGTAACAAATTGACCTTCGGGGACATGGGGACTGCCACGCCCCAAAATCAAATCATTTGGACACAGATAAGAACCTCTAACATTACTTGAGCCATTCTTCATACCTATTGGTCTTTCATTCAAGATATTTGCAATCTCAAACATCACTGACTGCAATTCACCAAATGTCAATATAGTATCTCCAATTACTCTCGTCATAACCCTCTTAACCATTGCTTCTGCACATCCATTTTCCCAGGGGGCATCGGCTGATTTTGTAAAATTCCACTCGAATCCTCCTTCATTCCCGAACTGGGACAATTTTTCCTGATACCGATTCATGCAACCTATTTCCTTACTTGCTAATTTAAGTTGCGAACCACAGTCAGAATACATTGACCGAGGGAATCCTCTCACAGCGATGAATCTACGGAGTGTAGTTATGAGGCTGTCTGCGTCGTACCCCTCAACTAGATCAACATAGGATGCTCGTGTGCTGAGGCAATTTATTATAACTCCATATACTTTCCTTCTACATCTCCTTTTAACTGTGTCCTTTATCATCAGAGGTCCAAACAAGTTTAAGGCCGAATGATAAAAGGCCGGTGACGGCTTTAATCTTTCCTTTGGTACAGGTCTCATGCTCTGTCCTATCACCTTCTTCTCAAGTTTTCTGCAGGTGACACATCGAGATCTAGTGGCCTTTATCAATTTTCTGGCTTGTGGTATCCAGAATCTAGCCTGAAGTTTACACAATGTAGACTCTACTCCTCCGTGATCTCGATCATGAACATCCTTGATACATAAGTCAGTTAGCTTGTGTGTAGTGGGAAGTAAGATGAATGCCTCATTGTTGTAATTACATTTCATCCATGTTGCGATTTTCGATCCCACATACAAGATTCCATCCTTGCAAAACGGACCTAATCTCTTGAACCTTACTCGCCAATTGTCTTGTAATGGAACCTGTTTCAACTGATCACTAGTGAGTGATGAACTAATGCCTTTGAGAGACCGTTCACGGAAAGCACCTATTAGTCTAGCAGTAACCCTTATAAGTTTCCTGTAGGACTGAAATTTGTCTATATCAAACAAATTACACTTCTTTACACACACTTTGCTCATTCCTACTGTATTGATGATGGTCTTCTCTTCCGTTTTCAATGAGATAGCTTTAATTAGCCATTGGGTTGTTGGAAGTCCCAAGAAGTCTGGTCCCCTTTGCCAGTCCGATCCAGCGTCAATATTGACTTGTAGATTTGGTCGAGTCATCAGGTCTGCTATATTGACTTCAGTAGAAAGCCAGTGCCACTCTTCCTTCGAGGTGGTTTCTCTTATTTCTGAGACTCTATTTGCTACATAAGTTCCAACATTAAGGTTGTCCTTCATAATTTGTGCAAGTACAATCTCAGAGTCAGTTAAAAGATAAACATCATTAAATTTAATGTTGCTTTCCTCAAATATTGTATTGCGGAGACGAGCACTAAGAACTGCACTGGCCAATTCCAATCTGGGAACAGTCTGAATCTTGATAGGAGCAAGTCTGCTTTTTGATGCGAGCAGACTTGCTATATATTTACCTCTTCCAACCTGCCAACGGGCATATGCACAGGCAGAATAGGCCAACGTGCTGGCATCCTTAAACATGATTAATGTTGGTTTGACCAATTCAGTAGTTCTGATGCATCTAGGTATTTTGAGAGTTTCTAATCTAGTTATATTCTGTAAAAACTTGTACCAATTTTCCACAAGCTCCTTTGGTAAGGGGTCATCCCAGTCAAGTTTCCGATCATTGTCACAAGTATATAGAATAATTTGTCTCAACAGTAATTTCCCACACAATGTCACAGGGGTAACCAGGCCCAACGGATCGAATATAGTAGATATCTTACTGAGAACTCGCCTCTTAGTCAATTCATTCAATAGTTCCTTGTCACAACCATCCGTCCCTGCGACTGTACAGGGAACACTAGTTTTCTGTTTTGGAGTGATATTCAGCCTTATCTTATAACTTATTTCATCTTCCTTAGGATTCCACACAACCCCCAAGACCTCAATAATACCACCATCATTTTGGACAGAATCAGACCACAGACGTCTGGCCTTCTTGGAAACCATATAACGTACTATGGTCAGATTCTAATATTTCGAAACACTTGGGAAAATGTTCTGGTCTTACAACAGATGTCGCCTATGCTGCGTGGACATCAACAAGTGACTTAAGCAAAAAGTAATGCATTGAATTGTGTGGTATACAATAATCTCTATGCCCCGTTGTGGATTTTTTTTACGTAGTATTTATATAATTATAGTTTCTACCATCAGTGTAATTTTTATGATGTTCAGCACATAACATTTATGGTTATTTAACACACTTCCAAATATACAAAGTGTGAGTATTGTAGTGGGATGTTTAAACATTGCAGACCTAATGAGTTGTGTCACTCCTTGGTCTCCACTTTATTATGGGTCTTCCAGCTTTAGAATGAGGTGAAGCCAATGCAAGACCATTAATGATGCTGCTACGGCCACCTCACGTTCCCTTGCGTGAGTTGTAGACCAAAGCCTGACTCAGTCTTACGTATCAGCATGAGCTGATACAGCTATGTGCAGTAATATTTGGTCTAAACTCTAAAGGATTTAAGTTATTCAGATTTTAACTCGTTTTTTCTTTCGTATCACTCCATATCAACTTGTCAGTTAAATTAATCATCTCTAACATTATCAGAAACGTGGTAATGCTCCAGTCTCATACAACCTGTCTCATCCAGCCCCCACCTCATCCAGTTCCCCACCCCCCCTCCTCTAATTTAGGAGAGTTTAGGAGAAGAGGGAATAGATATGCTATGTGATTTGATGAATAAGATTTACCAGGGAGGGAGAATGCCGAATGAATGGAGGGACAGTGTCATCGTCCCCATCTACAAAGAGAAAGGAGATATTCAGGAGTGCGGAAATTATAGAGGAATAAAACTGTTGTCACATACGATGAAGATCTGGGAAAGAATAATCGAACGGAGACTCAGAGAGAAAACATCGATATGAGAGGAACAGTTGTGATTTATGCTAGGAAAAGGAACGACGGATGCGGTTTTTGCACTACGGCAGATGATGGAGAAACATCGGGAGAAGAGAAGAGGCCTTCACTTAGTCTTTATCGACTTGGAGAAGGCATACGACAAAGTGCCGCGACAAGAATTGTGGAGGTGTTTGAGAGTTAAAGGGGTGCCAGAAAAGTATATCAAGTTGGTGATGGACATGTACGAAGGGGTTAGAACTAGAGTACGAAGTAGCGTAGGATTAACAAGATGGATCTCCGTATGTGTGGGGCTACACCAGGGGTCCTCGCTGAGCCCATATTTGTTCGACCTCATAATGGATGTGTTTGCAGAAGGGGTAAAAGACCAGGCCCCGTGGTGCATGCTGTTTGCAGATGATATAGTTCTTTGCTGCACAACTAGAGAAGAGGTAGAACAAAAAGTGGAGTACTGGAGGAGAGTTTTAGAAGACAGAGGGTTAGATATCAGTAGGGCGAAGTCGGAGTACCTTAGTTTTATGGATGAAAGTGCGGGGAATGTTACCATACAAGGAAATAATATAAAGAGAGTGGAAAATTTTAATTATCTTGGATAGACAGTGGCGGAAAACGGAGAGCTGGATTCGGAAATTACACATAGAGTGCAGGCGGGATGAAAAAATTGGAAAAAGATGTCGGGTGTGTTATGTGACAAAAAAATAAACGTAAGAGCGAAATGTAAGACGTATTGTACAAGATGGTGGTGAGACCAGCAATGATCTATGGTGCGGAGACGTGGGCTTCAAAGAAAATGCAAGAAAAGAGACTTAATGTGGCAGAAATGAGAATGTTGAGGTTTATGTGTGGAGTCAGAAAGATGGACAAGATCCGGATTGAAAGAATTAGGGGTATAGAAAAAGTGACGGAAATTTCGAGGAAGGTGCAAGAGAGAAGACTCCAATGGTATGGACATGTGATGAGGAGGGAAGAGGATTATGTGGGGAGAAGTGTGATGGAGATGGAAGTGCAATGTAGAAGAAGTAGGGGGAGACCAAAGCGAAGATGGATGGACAGCGTGACAGACGATCTGAGAGAGAAGGGATTGACGGGAGACGAAGTTCTGGACCGTGCTGGTTGGCGGCGGCTTGTTAAAAACGTCGACCTCGCATAGAAGCAGGACAATAATGACGAGAGAAAGAAGAAGACCCTCCCAACACATCAAAGGGCGACATCTGTTAGCTGATCATAGCATTTCCTCAGCTGTTCCGAAACTTCAAACTCAGTTTACATGAATTCTCACTGGCTGAGTAATGGTCACAACTTTTGTGCACCATAATACAGTCTCCCCCATTGCCACGTTCATCACTCCAGCGTTGTCAATGTTTGTACCCCACAAGGTGTGAACCTCCAGTTTAAACTCGCATATTCGAAACACATGCCAGGAGTAAATCGGGGGGGATGGTAATGGAGGGGTGTAGGCTTGGGAATGGTGTGGTGCATGTTTTATGGAGGAAAGTTAGCGAGAGGATTGTAAGCAGTAATGCTGTACTAAATTATTTGTCAACTATATAAATCTGTTACATAACAAACATGACATTGGTAGACCACAACATTGTAATGGTTCGTAAAGTCATTAGTTATTGTTTGTTATCAGTATATTATGCTCTCAAACGGTAAAACAAATGCTGGGTTGGTAAGGCAGTAGCTAGTCTCGGCCAGATGTCTCTATGAATGTTTAGTAAATGCCAGTTATCAGCAGCGTATCTTGGTTTTAATTAATTAATATTACATGTTCACCATCATAACGTTAATGATAAATATTACACATAATAAGTAAATTATATTGAATGTGAAGTTTTAAAGGTCACAATCAGTCTCGCCCCAACCTTGTTGGTGTTAAGACGTTCTCCTGGCGCTCTGCCTGAATTCTTGTTTGTGTTGTTTTTACACTCTTGCTTGTGTGTTGTTGTTTGTATTGTTTGAGCATTCTTGTTTGTGTGTTGTTGTTTCTGTGGTGTTGCAGGTGTTGTATGTCTGTTGTGATTATGTGTATTGTATTGTGATTGTCTGTGTGTGTGTGTGTGTATCCTTAGCTGATTGAGTGTTCAGCTCTTCGTGTTGTTGTTTCCTTCCCACCTAGGCCTTGCTTGGCCAGATGAAGAGCGCGGATTCGGATGTTGCTTCCTGCCTGGAGGCAGACTTGGCCATGTCGGAAGAGGATGAGTCTCCTATCGAGGATCACTGGCCTGAGCTGCCTTCTCGCAACCCTCTCCGCCTCTCCTCGGTCACTCTGCAGCTCAGGTTGCAGCCTTCCACTTCCTCAACCTCTACCAAGCGACCCGTTGAAGCCTCGTCCGACTCCTTGCAGGATTCCGATGGTGTGGACTGTTTGCCTCCGGCTGCCAAGACTGCCAAGGGTGCATCAGCTGTGCATGACGTACCTTCTCTGCCTCAAAGTGGTTTTTCTTCCTTGTATACCAACTCCTTGCCCTCGTCCAACCTTCCTGCTTCTGCCCCAAGAAATGTCTATGTCAAGCTCTCCTTCTCTGGGAACCCATCTACGGACACAAAGTTGCGTTGGTTGTCTGATGTCAACAGGGCCTTCCAGCTGCAGCGTGAACTGGCTGAAGTGAAGATGGCTGCTATCACCTCCCGGTTTGTCTCCATCTCTAGGAAGCATCAGGACATCATTGATAGAGTGAAGGCCTCGTAAGATCCCCAGCTACATCCTTACCCGTTTTCCTATTGATGTTGACCCGAAACTTGCTAAGGGATACCCTGGTGTGTACTTTGCCCGTCGTTTTTTCCAAGATGGTTCCCCCATTAGCCGTATTGTTGTTGTCTGGAATCAACCCGATCCACCTCCAAATGAGATTTCCTTTGATTTCCTCTCTTGTCTTCCACCGTGTGAGGTGAGGAAACTTCATAATGACCATCCTTGGTCATTATGGTCGAGGCTCAGCAGGCCATCATCTCAACTGTCACTACCCTTACCGAAAAGATGGATACTGTTGCATCTCGCCTTGAAAAGCTTTTCGAGTCAGTCCCTTCTTCTGGTCCATCTTCTTCTCCAGGTCGCTCATCTGCCCCCACTCACCGGATTTCTACCTCCAAATACAGAGTTCGCTAGTGATTGCCGGCTGGATGTCATCTCCTGGAATGTATGTGGTATCACCAGTTATGCTAAGCTCACTCAACTTAAGGCCTATGTTTTTCGTCATCATCCCAGTGTTATTTTTCTCCAGGAAGCATTTCCAGGACGGCCGCTCGCTGCTGGGCAAGCTCCTCCTCTCTCAGGTTATGTGCCATATGTTCATCTGGTAAGGAATGGTCTCCTAACTTACATACATAGCTCCTTGCCACATCGCCTTCTCCAAACCTCCACTGATCCTGAAATGACCTTTCAGCTATTTGAGGTTCTACCTGGGAATGGAGTACTCCAATTATGTAATGTCTATTCTGCCCCAGCTAGACTCACTCTTGAGGCTCTTCCTTCTCCAACAGTGCGTGGTATGGTGTATATGGGAGATTTTAATGCTCGGCATTCTGATTTGGGTGATGGTTCTGGCTCTATTAATCGTAATGGTGTTCGTCTCCTTTCATACATCTGCAAGCATCATCTGACACGCTGGGACACTGGCGGTGCCACTCATTGCCGGGGAGGTACTCTGGATTACATCTTCTCATCTGGCCTGATAGCATCTCAGGTCCTGTGCTCCTCCGTACCAGACATATTCTCTGATCACATCGCTCTTCGGTTTCATTATTCTCAAACTACTGGGTCAAGTGCTTCAGCCACTCGTTTGCATATTGCTGTGCCCCCTAAATATTGCCCAACTTACATCTTATTCATGGCCCATGTATTCCCTACATTTGACATATCATCAGCTGAACAGTTGTACTCTGATCTTGTATCTGCTACTCATGACTTTTATAGGCTATACATCTCCCGGCCACACCTCCAGCATCGCCATACTGCCCACTCCTGGACGCGTGATGCACGTATACAGGAGGCAAAGGAGGAGGCTGAAAGTGATGAACAATTGTTTCAAGCCAACCCAACTCCTGACCTGCTCCATCATTACCATATGTTTAGGGGCGCTTTAGTTGCCCTGCAGGAGTGTGTTCACACTGAGTCTTGGCAGCGGTTCACGGACAGCATCAACCAGCAAACAAGTGTGGCTTCTATGTGGCACCTCATCCATCAGGTTTTTAAATAGACACCGGCCACTGCTCGTCATCACACTCCCGCCGACTATGCCCAACAACTTGTCGATGCCTGGTCAGAACAATCTACCTCAGCCAGTCTACCCATCCACATACAAGATGCACTCACTTCCCGTGCTGCTGTCCATCGGCTACGTCTAATGTCTGCTCTGTTGCAAGATGATGACGATGATGCAGAGGAGATAACTGAGGAGGAGTTGCGACGTGCTCTCTCTCGGGGTAGAGCTTCTTCTCCTGGTGATGATGGTATTACTTATGCTGTGTTGCGCCTACTTCAACAAGTTCCTGGGAACCCTCTACTTCTACTGTACAATCTTTGTCTTCGTGATGGTTGTGTACCACGAGCCTGGACCAGCAGCACAATAATACCCATCCCTAAGCCCTATTTCCCTTACTCCCTGTTTTTGTAAGGTTATGGAGAGAATCTTACTCAATCGTCTCATGTACATACTGCAGGATCGCCTTTCTCCATGGCTGTTTGGTTTCCTTCCCCAGCGGAGCACACACCACTGCTTAGTCGACCTGTACACTCGCCTTAACAGGGACAGTGTGGTGGCCTTCATTGACCTTCGAAGTGCCTTCGATGTTGCTAATAGAGACGTCATTTTGGATCAACTGGTTGACTTTGTGATAAAGGGTAATCTATTACGGTGGTTTCGGGGCTACCTGAGTAACAGGACCTCCCGTGTGTTTTTCAGTGGTGCGCTCAGTCCTTTGCGCAGTTTTCATCTTGGTACGCCTCAAGGAGGTGTTCTCAGCCCATTGTTATTTAATATTCTGATGCATCAGCTGCTCACTTCTCTCCCTGATATTCCTGGAACTACAATTACGTTCTATGCTGATGATATGTGTGTTCTTTCTACCACACCAAGAGATCTCCAGCAGTTTCTTGACTCCTTCTCTGTGTCCTCCTCTGACTGTGGCATTATTGTCTCCCCAGATAAGAGCAGAGTATTCACCTGCCGCCTTCCTCAAGCTCGGCCAGTGTACACCATTGGAAAGACTGTCATTCCCATGTATTCCCAGTATCGCTCAATTTTTGGCCGATTATCCCTGCCAGACATCAAGACCATTTCATTGTCCAGGACTTATTGGGTCGTCTCCAGGGCCGACTTACACCACTTCAATGGCTCACTAACAACTCCTCGGGCATCTCCATCCCAGTAGCCAGGGCCATCTATAATGCTTTTATCCGTTTAGTTGTTGATTACCTCTCCCCTGCTTTGATTCAACTTCCTAGGGCTACTCTTGAAACTTTGGAAAAATTTCAGAATAGAGCAATGAGAATAATTCTCGGTTGTGCAATGTCGACCAGGATAGTGAACATGCAGCGTGAGTTGCGTCTTCCCCCGTTAGTGGAGAGAATTTATTCTAGTGTTACTTGCTTCACTGTCAAGTGCCTCCATTTCCCACATCTTTCACACCATTACTCTCAGTTAGTCAGGACTTCTCTTAGACTAAACTACTTGGTTCCTCCCATACTGCCTGCTGGACGTACTCTTATAAGGTCTGTTTCCTCTATGCTCCGTAGTCTTGATACAGATATAATGGTGGCAGTCGTCCCCCCAAGGCCCCCTCCGTGGATGCTACCAACACCTGATGTGAGCTTCACACCTACTTCAAAGTCGGAACTGCCTTCTCTACAGCGACAGTTGGCTCTGGAACACATAGAAACAGTGACGTCCTCCATCACAGATCCATACTGCCTCTACACTGATGGCTCATTGCAAGTGGATGGTACAGCAGGTTGTGCCGTTTTCTCACCTGACATGGAGTCACCTCCAGGGGGCTGGGTTGGCCGTCGTCTCTGTAACCACTCTAGCTCAACATTGTGTGAACTGTATGCCATTCTGGATGCTGTTAGTCTTGTTTGTCAACGTGGAGTGAATGCTGCCATTTTTTGTGACTCCAGACCTGCCCTTCATTCCCTCTCTAGTGTTCAGCCCACACACTCTACTGTTGTTCAGGAGATTTTATCGTTTTTGTCCTTATTGCGTTATCGTAACTACTGTCAAATTTTTATGGGTGCCATCCCATGTAGGTTTACGTCACAATGGTACAGTTGACAGGCTCGCAAAGGAAGCCTGCCATCTGCCTCCTCGTGGTGTTGGACGTCCTCTCTCCCTGACATGTTACCTCTCAAAAGTCCGCTCTGCCGCTCTCCTCCCTGTACGGCGACGCAGGGATGCAGAGAGGCCCTTCAGCATCTCCATCACACATTATGAGTCTGTCTGCCATCACAAATATTCCTACCTCATGGTTCGGACGCACAATGTAGTCTCTGCTCGTTTGAGGCTTGCCTACCGTCCACCGTGGCAGGTTGCTGGGATGCAGGGTGAGCCTCTCTTCACTGAGTGTCGCTAGTGTCGAGCGCCTCGTGCTAACACTGTAGAGCACTATTGCCTGGCCTGCCCCACTGTCCGACACTTGCTGCCCCGGGGCCTGCCACTTGATGTGGTTTGTCGACACCTGCTGAACCACCAGGTTCTGGAGGAACTTCTGGTAAGCTACCCTCGTTTTGGTGGATTTAAGTAGGTCATAATGTAAATATTTGTCTGTATGCTTGTGCTCCATTCTGTTATGTTTTCGTGATGTGTGTGTGTGGTGTGTGAGTGTGTGTGCGTGTGTATGTGTGGTTGTAGTCATTGTATTCTCATGGGTCCCGCCTACCAGTATATATTGTTGCCTGCCTGTTGATTGACGCTACGGCGCAATAAAAAAAAAAAAAAAAAAAAAAAAAAACATCTCCCACTACCAAGTCACTCTCAAGATGTACCTTAGCCAGTTCAACTGTAGATAGGGCAGAGGAGAGTGGCCGTAGTAAAACCTTATCACCAGTGACATTCCATTTTACATCTGGCAAGCATTTTCGGACCATCAAACTTTGAGAAACACCCGTATCTCTGAGGATCTTAATTGGTACTTTAGGGGAGTCACTAGTTAGAGCAATGGTACCACAAGTTTTAAATGCTGCAAAGGGTTCGTCTCCAGAATCTACGTTGACTATAGGAGCAACAGGTTTCCTTGGAGGGTCGAACTTAAATTTAGAGTTGGAGAATGTTGTGTTTGGTACTACACTAGGGTTGGTGAAAGGTATGTTAAACTTTGAGTAACGACAATTGGGATCCTTACAATTTTTCAAAGTGTGTCCTTTCTGCATACAATAAGTACAATACACGGGAATTGGTGTATTCACAGTAGACCCTACGGGGCGAAACGTAGAAGAGGTCACCGTGTTGTTTGAAGAAGGGTTGAACACTTTTCGTTGTCCACGGGGACTCCCTATAGCTTTGTTCAGGAGGGAATATTTATCTGCCTATTTTGCGGCTTTGATAGGATCAGTTTCCTCCTTGTCTGCAATGTGCATCTTGACGTGATGAGGCACACGCCTAGTGAATTCTTCCAAAACAACAAGATTTCTGAGTTCCTCGAAGGTGGCTATCTCAGTTTTTCTCACCCACTGATCGAACCGTTTGAATTTTTCTGTCATAAATTTAAAATAAGTAGTCACTGGAGTTTTCATATAATTACGGAATGCTTGTCTATATCCTTCCACCGTGATAGAATATGCATCCAGAATGCCTTGCTTAATGGACTCGTAGTCTGCGTCTTTTGCGAGTGCCAGATAAGCCTGTACAGCCCTTCCAGTCAACTTAGGTTGCAGTAGCCACTTCCAGTGTTCTTCTGGCCAATTTAAATGTTCAGCTGTATTTTCAAACAATTCACAGTATCCATCTGGAATACACTCTATAAAGGCAGGAACGAGTTTAAGGTTTCTGGCGAGATCAAACTCATGAAGAGTCCTATCTCCAGCTGTAACATTTTGAAGCTGAGAATGAGCTACTTGGAGTTCTTGTTGTTTTTCTTTTTCTCTCTCTTCTCGTTCTTTTTATTTTTCTTCTCGTTCTTTTTTCTTTTTCTGCACTTCTCTTTTCTTCCAGTTCAAGCTGATATTGTCGTTCTTTTTCTCGGTCTGCATTTCTCTTCTCTTCCAGTTCAAGCTGAAGTTGTAGTATCTCGGAAGTAGTCATCTGGTCTGTCTCTGTTTGTCGAGCACCAGCTCCTTCCTCGGTTGAATCTTCCCAGTCCAGATCAGTTTATTTTAATATGCCAGAGTTAAACAAATGATTTAGGACGAGTTTTGCACATTGATCACGGATAGTGAAACTCTTATATGGTATTTCCCATCTACACAGAAGATAAGTAATTTCGTCCTTGTTGGCATATTTAAAATAATCAAGTCCACTGACAGGGTTTTGTTCAAACTTCTTAACATTGAATGACATGTTAAAGTCTGCAACAAATCAAATATCACTAAGACAAGGTGAATGATTCCCGATAATGAAATGTTAGAGTAAAAGATGATACATGTGATAGAGTAGGGTAGGTAGGTAGGTAGGTAGATCTACGGTCACGGACTGTGACAGAAAGGATAGGTAATCAGGACTATGATTACGGTCACGATTTGTGACAGAGAGGACCTATTGGTATAACAACTAAGCGGATCTCTCCATAAGCGCCCCACGATTTGCTTATGGTAACCAGGACAATGATTAAAAGAGATCGAGCCCTTATGTCTCCCGATATAATGAGTGAAAAGACGTTCTAAACTACGGTCTTAAACACTGCAACGAAACGATGGGTAAGACTAAGGTGTGAGCTTTAGGAGTTTGACAATAAGGTAGGGTATTGCTACAATACCATCTGTGCTCAAACTCTTGTATGCTTCATCCACTGAAGGGAATTGGATAACTATTATTAATCTTAAACATGAATACTGCAAAAACGTATCAAAATCAACCTGAAAATGAAGTGAAGGCTTAAGCAATACACAAATTAAGTTACAGATCAAAAATAGAAATGCATATATTAAGAGTGAAATAATATCTCTGGACAGGCGCCCAATTCTGTTACAACCCCAGTATTTGGCTTGTTTATGTCTAGGGGAAGAGTAGAGGTTGTGAAAAGCTAGAGTATAACTCTGGTGGATATGTTACTGTAATCAGTGGAGTTACAACTAATGAAATGGAACGGGTACTTCCACCCCACTCCCTCAATGGATATTTGCCCAGACAGAGTAATGTAAACGAATGACTAATGATTTTAACATGTATAATATTACCATCACCAAATAAGTACAATATTTACAATTAAACAAAACAGCAATATGAATGACGTTAACGTTAACAGACACAAAATTACACCAATTAGAACACAATTATATATATATATATATATATGAGAAAACATTGGTTGGTTTCCTGTATATGCTAAACTTAAAGGTGTTGCCTACCCTGTGAATCAGGCAATCCAAAAATGGCAAATTTTCCATCCTCCTTAATTTCAGTGGTAAAATTAATGGAAGGGGCTAAGTTGTTAAGCAATGGCAGAAGGTTATCTAGATTTTCAATACATGGCCTTAGGCAAAGTACGTCATCTACGTACCTGTACCATACAGCATTCCTGGGTAATATGTTAATAACCAGTTTCTTCTAAAAAAATTCCATGCACAAATAACTCAAAACTGGGGAGAGTGGATTGCCCATTACCATACCGAATTGCCATTTTTGGATTGCCTGAATCACAGGTTAGGCAACACCTTTAAGCTTAGCATATACAGGAAACCAACCAATGTTTTGTCATATTTTCATTTTAACTCTGCACACCACGATAAAGTCAAACTGTCGGTTTTCTCTTCCATGTACTTACGTGCTCTACGTGTATGTAGTCCTGAATTCATGGATGAGGAATTTGGATTTATCTCTGACATTGGAACAAAATTAAAATACCCCAAACCATTTTTGGATAAAGCCTTAAAATTGGCAAGAACATCATTTTATAGAGTTGAAAAAAAAACTTACTGATATTACCATACAGTGATAAATTTGCCCAAATCCCTCATCTTCTAAAAACATGGAATGTTAATGTTGCCTTCTGCAATGATAACCGAGTCAAGAAAATTTTGATCAAAAATTCACCCAGTTCCTCATGTAGGTGTATCTACAAAGTACCTTGTAAAGAATGCAATATGTTCTATATAGGACAAACTGGAAAAGACCTTTCAACCAGGGTCAAACAGCATAAATATAGTGTTAGGACCGGACAAGAATCTAATGCTTTATTTATTCATATGAGAGACAATAATCATTGTATTGACTGGGATAATTCTTCGTCAATCATGTCTTGTAATTCATCCGTAAATAGAAACATCATAGAGTCAAGTTTGATTAAACACACAGAAAATATTAATATGAACTTAATCAATGGTATGTACAAGTTGGATAGTTTCATCATAGACAAGATTGTTAATAAGATAAGTCCAACTGCTATTCCTTAATGACTGAGGATAATCTTAGGTTTAGAGGTCATGTCAGGTTTGATGAGGGTTGGGACAGGTAAAATCCTTGTAGCACCATATGGGTGTGTACTGCTTTGAACTCGTAATGGCAACACCTTCAGGTTGCCAGTTAGTTATTAAATGTATCGGTATATAAGGTGTCTCTCGGCAAACATTCTTCTACAATCTGTATTTCCCCTGAAGATGTGAATGCACGAAAGCGCTTGGGACCCCGTGTTTATATATATATATATATATATATATATATATATATATATATATATATATATATATATATATATATATATATATATATATATATATATATATATATATATATACATATACATATACATATACATATACATATACATATACATATATATATATATATATATATATATATATATATATATATATATTGTTACATGATTGTATTTTAGTTTGGCTTTCCAGGTTAGCTATAAAGCTTCATATGCAATATACAACCTAAAGGAAGCAGAGATTTATCATTTGTTAGTAATGTAACCACTTCAACTAATAAAAGAGACAGCTACTGACTTGCTATTACTCCCAAGTGAAACCAACATCTTCACTAACATCTTGACTACCCCTGTTTCACAGCGTTGTTACATCACGCCATATCAATATATATAAGCTCTTTTTCCTTATATATATATATATATATATATATATATATATATATATATATATATATATATATATATATATATATATATATATATATATATATATATATATATATATATATATATATATATATATATATATATATATATATATATATATATATATATATATATATATATATGGCGTGATGAGCGTCCGTTTTCATTACTTAAGACTTCACATAGTTTCTTGGGAGGGAACGTATGAGTATAGTGTGTTTAAGTCTGTGTTAACGAACAGGTTCGGAGACGTTCCTGTAGCTTTGTTCTAACTTGTTCACTCTTCTTTGTCGAGCCGAGAGTATATAAGGGCGAGGCTTATGCCTTGTTAACCCCTTAGGACCGATTGACTGACATGTCGGTGATAAAAAAATTAATCGTTCCCTCCGAATAACCGACATGTCGACGTACCTACAAAAAACTGTAGCGAGTAGCTAGCGAGCTGTCGTTGGTAATGATGGAAAGCTAACGTCCTTGAGAATAGGTTTGACTGTGGTAGTGGTGTCTGGCAGCTGCGTATGCCAACAAGGAAATATCTCACCACTACATGGTGTTTTCTTATGTTTCTCGTATCTTTCTGCTGTCTACTATACTCCAGGAGAGTCTAGACAGACAAAATTACACTGAAATACGTTTATCATCATTGAAAACCACTTAGACGCATTATTTAGGTGTTTATATCTATGTTTTCAGCGTACGCAGAGCGTATGAGGTTTTCTTTCATGCATTTCAGGGGATACTATTTATTTATTTTCGGACTTTGACGCTCTGTCATACGCAAACGCGTACACCTAGGAGGCTCCCGTTTTCAGTTCCTGGTGTGTAAATTCAAGCTCTTTCATTCTGTAAGAACAAAATTTGCCTACATGAAAGTTGAAAATTGACCCCCAGAAGTCGACTGGGGATGAAAAAAAAAAAGAAGAAGTCGGTCCTAAGGGGTTAATTCAGATATTCTTGGAGACTGGGACGACAAGCTTGTATTGTGTTTTGTAAGTGATTGAGTGTGGTAAGATTCGGGAGGAGACACGCCGACGTATTTTTTTTAAGTATAATTGTTCTATTTCTACTTTCTTCTCACAAGTAACTTAGGGGTCACTCTCGTATTATCATTACTATTATCATTATATATTTGGATATTGATTCTTTTACTATTATATTATTACATGTGTTTGATGCATTGATGTTTGTTTACTATATATGCCAGTGAAGTGCCAGTGTTACTTCTATGCTTACGTGTGTGCCTTGAGCCTTGTATTAAAGTGATGGCACAGTGGTAGTAAGTTGTTGTGTGATTATTGCGAGTGTATTATATATATTTTGGGTGCTCTGTCTCACGTTCTGTCATAGTTGGGAATCCTGATTTCATTTAATAATTCTTTCTGTGTTACCTGTATGTCTTTGTGTTAGTTCATTTTGTCAATAAATATATTATAGAAAATCCGAGTAGTTTCTCTATCATCATTTATTCTTTTATAACCGAATCTGGGTATATGTATGGACGGTTTCTTTAGGGTTGAGTTAGCATTCTTTCACATAGGCTGGGTTTGTATTTTTACTTATTCTTCACAACTTATAGTCAGATACCTGCCACCCAGTGCTACTTTATTCAGTTGATAGCTAACTTTGGAGTAAGTCTAGTCTAGTGACTAGTACTGTACTGTAT